>JAQMCX010000003.1:18942993-18977683 GCA_029814765.1 Acanthurus leucopareius | reverse complement strand
CACACACACACATTCAATCACTCACTCACTCACTCACTCACTCACACTCTCTCTCTCTCTCTCTCTCTCTCTCTCTCTCTCTCTCTCTCTCTCTCTCTCTCTCTCTCATTCACACACACACACACACACACACGCACGCACACACACATACACACAAGGCCACAACAAATACCATGGCTGGGAATTAGGATGAAACAAAAAAAATCTAAATATATATATATATATATATGTATATATCTAAATATTTTATATGAATTTAATATATATATTTTCTATCTTTCTATCTCTGAAACAACAGCAGGTTCAAAAGCTTATGATTCTGGCAAATGACAGCCGAGACTCCTCTGTAATAAGGAGACAGATAAAAGCAAAGAGAAAGAGAGAGAGACAGAGAGAGAGACAGAGGGGAAAAGTGACAAATCAGCTGTTTGATAATAACTTTTAAGAGACAGGAGGAGAGAAAGTGAGCAGGGACATGCAAGAAGAGTCATCACACTTGAGTTTAATTTGTCTCTATGTAATTCCTTTCTGCAGCCAGGCATACCACTTCCATGTCCTGTTTTAGTTTGGACACAGTATGGAGGCACCAAACAGAAACCTGTTTCCAAGAGGACTCCGTCCTCTCATGAATGCTGCCCCCACCTTCAGCCATGTAGCTTCAGATGTTTGGTTCTTGGGTCACTAATGTGAGGTTTTCACTAGAGGATGTCGGAGCAGTGAGGAGCTTTAGTATCCGAGAGCCTTGAGGGGAATTTTACAGCAAGTTAGGTGCACGGGGAGGTGGAGTTTGGGTCCGACATGAGTACCAGAAATGCCCAGAACCCAAAAAGGACCTGAACTGGACAGCTTAGTTTGAAGTGCGTCGGAGTTGTAGGCTTTTGTGGTTGTTTGGCTGCCGGTCAGGTGCAAGTAGAGTTCACACTTCAAAAGAAATAATGCCAGAAAAAAATGCAGCAAACAAACCACTTGAGTCTGTTGGGTATGTTATCCATGAGTGGCTGGTTTGGTAACGTCTGGCTGGCTGGCTGACTGTGAGCTGTGAGGTCCTCCCTTCTCTCTCAGTTTTGAGGAAGGCACCGTAAAGCAGAGCACGGCTGCTCCTGTGTCTCCGTCAATCAGCAACAAAAACAACCACCACAACGAAAGCAAGAAAATGATGGACACGAGAAAGTGTGCTTGTTTGCTCCTCAGGTGTATGCCATGTGTGTATATAGTTTCACTTTCAAACCATCAATGCAGTTGTTCTTATTTTTTACTGTTCTTGTTCTACAAAAAGAACCAACAAAATTTCTCTGCAGTCCTCAAAACTGGGTGTGTTGTTGGTTTTAGAAAAAAAAATGGATTTTTGCTTCAGTCGATCTCTCAGTGGGGCGGGTTGGGGACTAACAAAAAGGAAAAAAACAATCCCAATGGAAATTAAAAGATGACTCTGAATGTGATCTTGTGTGGAAAAGTGGTCCTGTTCTCTTAAATATGGATCAGGCAGTTGTGCTGGACCAGTGGTACTCCAATTCAGCTCCACTCTGCAAGGAGAGAGCCATAGAGAGAAGACAGAATAGGAGAGTAGAAGAAAGCGGGATGAGGAAAGATGGGGGGGGGGGGCAGAAAAAACAGACAAGAAGGAAAAGGATGGAGAGGGTGAAAGAGGGAGGACAGAAAAAAAACACAATGTTATCAAATGTAACAACAAATTCATCACAGTTACAATGATTATGTTCCCCAACCTAGACGTCAAGCCCAGGTTTTCTTCTGATCAACACAACAAAAATACATTAAAACAAAGTCTAAAAGCAGCTACAACAGCAATGTAAGCCAGGGCACACTTTCAACCTCAGTATGTAATCTGCAACTAAAGGCCGACACAAAACTTCCAAGACTGTTGGTCTCATTGCAGGGAGGGACACAGAGACAAAGACTGGTATAAAGATGCGTGCAGTTGTGGAAAGACTGAGTGAGACAGCGATGCATGCGTGTAGGGTCGGTGCATGCGTGTTTGTGTGAGAGAGGGACAGACAGGACCAGAGACAAAGACCATTCATCCTCATCCAGCCTGGACAGTCATGTCTGCACACACACAGACACACACACACACACACACACTGCCATACACACACACACACACACGTCTTAAACTCTAAATGGAGCTCTACATGCTAGAGAGTAGACCAGAACAGGAAGTAGAGGCTGATGAGGGAGTGACAGGGGGAATATATGCGTAGCAGGTTGCCACTTACATGCGTGTAAGAGAGGTGTGTGTGTGTGTGTGTGTGTGTGTATGTGTTTGTGGATGTGTGTGTGTAGATGAGGGGTTGGAAAAGGGGGGAAAAGGTTTAACAGTTATATATGTGATCACTTACCAAATGAAACAGGAGGGCTGCGTTAATCAGAGGTGAACACACAGTTAGACAAATCGATACATCCCTTATCAATGTGTGCTTGTGTGTGTGCTTTACCACAAACTATTTGCTAGCTCTATTTCAAATTATTTCACTATTTGTGCTGCTATGACAAAATATTTGAGAAAGACAGAAATAACAATGACTCTAGATTTCTATTTTTTTATCCCAAGCTCATTTTAAAAGAGGGCAAGACTTTGGCTTTGTTTTAAGTTAAAGGTTCCTTCAATAATTATTTTCTATCCTACTGCCTTAAATATACTGTATTTGTCATTGTTGCCTTTCCTCAGGTATTTTTTGGGACTGTTATCATTCCCTCATTATCAGTGGATATTCGAGCTGCAGACAGAGCGGTTGTTCACTCAGGTTTGGTCTGCTCATTTTGGATCAGGTGTAAATATCTTTGGGTCTATCATGGAATCTAGTTTGGGTTCAAAAGTATGATTTACTAGTACTATGAAAAAGCTAACAGGAGCTACATGAGATGATGTTTTTTTCTCAGTTAGACCAACCGTCAACATTTATACAAACACTATGATGCGATGAAAACTATACTGTAGGTAAAAATGTACATGTGACTCATTCTAAAGTCACTTTTTACTGCTAGTTGTACTTATGTAGCACCACCTTACCTGAGTTAGTTTACACTCAGCCCAGAAATGGATACTTGCCAGTGTAAACTTAAGAAAAACAAGGCTGCGTGTCAGTTTTACTTTATTGTGAAGTACAGTTTAGGTTACCAAACAGGTGGTGTGCTTAACATTTGTCACTGAAATCTTTATATAAGTGCTTATATTGAGCTCAACAAAGCCACAACAAGAAGTTATTTAGAGCCATTTTCATTTTCAGTACTTTTAAACAAAGAAGTCTGAAAACTAACTCAAAGCCCCTTACCGCCTTAAACATTACAGCATTAATTAAATTGAAAACAATTACAAACTATTAACAAAGCGGAGTTAGTGGTATCCTTTTCATGTATGTGAATGTGTGTATGTACAATGACAAAAAAAAAATAAATCCCAGTAACTCTACATCTTCAAAAGACGAGGTGAACATCTCCCCACCTCTACCACAACTTGACAAACACACACACACTGACCCCTTCACAGAGTAGACTCCACCTCAGGACTATTGATATGTCCACCACTAGCAGACACACACACACACACACACACACACACACACACACACACACACGTGCACACAGACATACGGGAAAACACCAGACATAGCAGCTAATAAACAGGTCAACCAAGCCTAATCATGACACTGCAGTGCTTTGCAATTATTTAAAGACTGTCATCTCACTGCATCGTTCCCTCACAGACACATCTGATCCATCATTTAAAACCTCACACACACACACACACACACTCACATTATAGCCACCAATCCACTGTAACAGAGAGGAACAGGACTACACACACTTGTTGGCAACTAGAGATCTCTGTAGAACAACAAGATTTTATTTCCACATCTGTGTTCAAGACTGCATCCTTACACAAAATTGCCCGGCGTATGAAGCCAACATTTGTTCAACACAGACTCCTCAGTGTTATAAATTTTTAAACAGTTGTCATGGCCGTTATTCACCTCAGCTAAATAGGAAATTAGGCCTCTAAGACAGAATACTATCAGAATTGTGTCCTTGTTCTTTATTCCTATTTTATAGTTTTACCTAGTTTGTTGTTTACAACAAACATTGTTGTGTCCAAAAATGGTAAACAACTTACTGTGACAAACCAGGGATAATGCTGCAGCCGTGGTTTGGAAAGTACGGTTTCCTTGAAAATTATGATGTGAGTAACTTGTTTTCAGTGGAATATTTCTCTCTGCAATTCGTTGTTCCTGACCTTGAACTTTATTTGCACGGTGTTTATTTTTATCAAGTTGGTTCTGACTACAGCTCGATCATCAGTATGTGTGCTTATGCCATGTCATAATCTCAAAAAGCACAAAGATGTTCTAGCACCATTGGAGGATACTTGTGTTTGGAATTGTACTGTTTATTGCTGCAGTAATAAAAATAAACGGGACCTTGAAGTGTCCTTAAGAATAGTTTTGCTTAGAATAGAGATAACATAGATAAGGGGAGTTAAAACCAAATAAACCGATCCCAGAAACCCCTCACTTATGAGATATTTCAGCAAAAACATTAAAAAGGAATGTTTTTATCTGCAGTTGCTGTATTTGGTGAAAGAGTTCCAACAGAAAGACTTGAAGCTGTGTTGTCATGCATGCATAACCCACTTTGAGAGCTGACAGGAAGGTGTGCATCATGCACCATGCACAGAAAAATGTAAATGCTTATCATCATGGTTGTGTTACGCTCAAATCCGTCTTGTATGTTGACCATAATACTTCCTCTGCTGGGGTTTTCAGTGCAAAATGAAATAGAATATATACAATATATACAATGCAAAAACCTGATCCACCAGTCAGGATGAACAGACAGAGGAGGAAGAAGTTTTCAGAGACCGCTGAAACTCAGTGTGTAAGATAAACTCAACAAATAGGACAGCTAAAATCTCAGGTACATTAGTGTGTGACTACAGTGTCAGTGATCACACTGATACTCACCCCATCTTCCTCCCTGTAAGGGTTCAGCCGGTTGTATACTGCCTCAATAACATTGCGTCTGCGGGAAGAACACATTCAAAAATGTGATTAGGTCTCTTGAGCTATGAGTATTTTCTTTTCAAATGACATCCAATAATCAAAAGTCAATCATTCTAGGTAACCAGCCATTGCTAAATTTTACCACTGCCTTTGTTCGGGCCATTTTATTGTTTTTTTGAAGCCACTAGTCATCACAGATGACCTTAGCCAATGTATCATGTCCTCCTTGCACTTTTATAGTGTCATGACTGTTGAATAATGTACAACTACTTTGTTATAATTGATTTTAAGTAACCCTTTAAAGGGTGGACAGAGGTCCTTACTTGCTGGCAAGGCCTCCCCCTGGTGGCAGAGTGGGCATGCCGCTGTCAGTGGACAGGTTCCTCATCACTGTTACAAGGTCCGGAAACCCCACCTCCTCTGGCCGAGACAGCATCTCTAAAACAACACCAGACATTGTTGTTACACAAGTCAGTACTGAGAGAGCGAGCGACGGCCAAGAACAGCTAGGAAGGATAGGAAAGGGCGAGGAGAACAGAGGAGCGGGAACAAAAATGTGACAAATGAGGAGAAAGGAAGTGAAGATGGAGACAAGTGAATTAGTGTGTGAGAGAGAGAGTGAGAGAGAGTGAGAGAGAGTGAGAGAGAGAGAGAGAGAGAGAGAGAGAGAGAGAGAGGGGCCTGCAACCGAGTTGAGAGTGGCATGAGGCCAGGCCAATGTTCAGCCAGAGCATTCCTCTCCCTTTTTCTCTTCTCCTCTTTCTATTCCCAGGTTCTTTATTTCTTCCAGTATAACATGGTACCTGAGGCCAAATATCTAATCTGATTCACCCAAATCAAAATTTTGCATACCTGTATTTCACCATGAAAAGTGGCCTGATTTTCTGGTTTTCCACAACCTGACAGTAGCCAGGAAAGAGATGGGACATAACTAACAAAGACTAGAAAAGCTGCACTGTGTTCATCAGAGGGCCTCATGCATTCAAAGAAAAATGGGATGAAATATAAAAGAAAGGGACAGCAAGAAAGACAGAAGGGGAGCAGGGAATTCATCCAAACAAGCCAGGCAATGTTAGAGCAAAGAAGGGGACAGAAAGATACATTAAGGGAGGAAAAGGGAGGAGAAGGGAACAGGGAATAACAAGGGGAGATGCTTGCTGAAATGGAAAAGGAGGTCATGATGGTGTCATCTCTCTGCTGTGAGCTGCAGCTAACTTGGCCGAAGGTTAGACAATAGAGGGTGGCAGGGTCAGTCAGTGGAGAAAACATGCACACAGATATGATACGCAGTTTTAGTCTGAGAGAGAAAAACCTTTATAGAGTCTGTTTGCTCTCTTTTTTTTCAAACAACAGCAGTAATGTGTTTTATTGATTGTAAAAAAATATGGTTAGCACACTGATAAAACATTTATATTTAGTTTTGTATTAAATGACCTAAAATTCACTTTAAGTCACAGAATATGATAAATCAAGCACTTTCAAGAGGAGCACAAGAAGAAATAATTAAATTTAAGTACTATTAGTAATACTTCAAAATTCCTCTAAGTTAGTGCACACAACCTCAGTAACAAAAAAGTTGTAACGCTGTGTGGGTCAAGAACAAAGCAGAAAGTTAAAAATTGCTAATTTTTTATGACATATATCCATTTGAAAATATTTGAGTTTTTTCCTCGGCAACTTCATGGATTTTAATATTTGTATTCTTATTCTACATTTGATGCAAGCAACAAGTTTAAATTTGGCTGAGACAGGGACAACAAAAGAGCTGGAATGCTAAAACAAGATTTGTTGGAGCATTACAGGTTAATTGGTCACAAGTTAAAGCGTCATGATTGGATATGATAGAGGTATCTTCAAAGACCTTGTCCACTTGTACATTAATTAAAATGAAGTTTTATCTCTAATCTAAGATAAAAATTCCATCCACACAAGCAATGTTTTAAATAAATCTCTGTCCACTTGGAAACACAAAAACACAACCAAAGCGCTGTCAAGAGAATGAACCGGAGGGCAGATTGATTCTCATCCAAAAAGAGCAAGGTTGGCAGCAGGGAATTTGTTGTGGTAGTGTTGGACTAAGCAGTAACCTCCGTCTGATGCTCGTGTTCCTCCATACAGTGGAAGAGCAACGGAGCATTTATGTATAAACATGTCAAAAGTTATGTTAGCATGGAAAGCAACAGAACTAGACCTATTTCCCCTCACGTAAACAAAGGAGATAACGGTGCACACTCTGATGTCAAACATAAGAGATAGCATAATAAATTTCTTGTCACAGGCCAAAAACCCTGTTTTACCTTCCTATATGCCAACACTGAAAACAGTCCCCGAACATCTTCACTCTTTACAAAAGCGCCATTTTCAGTGAATCAAAAGTGTTTCCATGTTGACCAAAGCCTGAACTCCTTTGAAAAAAAACCATGTTCTGTTAAATATCAGTGCACATCTGGACAAGGAACTGGTTTTTTACAAGTAAAAATGAAGCAAGGTTCACTACTCGGTGAAACACATGATTATACAAAGGATATTATTACACTGGCTCAGGAAAACTTGGTAGAACTTTTGTTGTTAACCACAGTTCATTTTCAAATAATTGCATTTTGTTTTTTATTAACATTTTTCATTCTTCCACAACTTTTTTATAATCAGGTAAACATTGGTGGTTTTTTTTTCCAGAAACCCATTCTCACCTTCCACTCGAGACTCCAAATATTTGTCGAGCTCAGCGTCTTTCCTCACAGCTTCCTCTGACACTTTGGGAGCATTGGCAAAACACACTAACACAACACTCATGTTATCGCGACTCCCCTAAGATGGGCGAGAAGAGGAAAGAAGAGAGAGAGCAGGTAGAGAGTCATTGTTCAATGCTTAAAGAAATAACCATGTTCGAAACTAACTACTCAATCAATTTCACCCTCTCTTCTTTTCTTATTTAAAGGATCTTTTAGTCATGTGAATAATGAAAGCTGTTACAACTCTTTCTTGTTCCTGCTGAAAAAAACATCTCTTTAGAACTTTATGTACTTTGCAAATTTATGTGCATTTCTTCATCATATAGTACCCATAGCTAATAGTGGCTATCACAGGAAAAACACACACAAGTCATGCTCAAAAACCAGTTTGTACACACCTTGTGCAGGCAGGTGTCCACCACTTCATTGCAGACTCTCTCCAGGTCATCAGAGACCTCAAGCCTACTTTTCACAAACTCACAAAGCTCCTCATTGGACATGACATCCCAGATGCCATCGCATGCCAGGATCACAAATTGATCTTGTTCTGGTGCCCGAACCATTTCAAACACTGCTGGTTCAGGGCTAACCAGCTGCTCTGTGGGGCCCTTCCCATCAACGCACTTATAATCATAGTCCCCCAAGGCCCTGGATACGGCCAGTGACCCATTTACCCTCTGAATCATCACTGAGCCGCCAGCATTCTGAATGCGTTCTCTCTCACGTGGGTTGCAAGGCTTGTGGTCAAGTGTGGAGAAGCACACGTGTGAATTGCGGTATAAAACAGCTCGAGAGTCACCACAGTTAATGAAGAAGAGATGATCTGGTGACAGGAGGATTCCTACTACTGTAGAGCCACTACGGTCCATGCCGTTTCGAAGGTCAGAGAAGCTGCGCATGTGCTCATCAATCCTCAGGAAGCCTGTCCGGATCCCAGATTTCACAGCCTCCACTGAAGGTGGAATTGGCTCTGGAGGCCCAGAGGTGGAGCCATCTGAACCACCCTGGGAGCCCTGCGTCCCTCCAGCCCCAAAGCTGGCGCTAATTATGTGCTCCAGAAGATGCTTAGAGCAGTAGTTGGCAACCCTCGAGCCAGCGTGACCATCGTACACTGCAAAAAAGGACCAGTCACTCATACCAAGAGCAGGAAGTCCCAGTACAGCTGTGTGAGCATCCTCCATCTCCACCCGCCAGCCCTGCATGGAGCTTAGACCATATCGCAGGCCATTTCCCCCACCATGGGAGTTATACTTCTCTGTCTTGGGCTTGTCCAGGAAAGCACCCATGGCTATGCCCAAGAAGGACCCACTTCTACCTGTGGAAGAGGAAGAAGAGACAGACACAGGAAAAAAACAAAGAAAACCAGAGGTTTAATGTAAATTAAACACTTCAGTAACTTCAGACCTGTTCTATGTCGACACAGCTACAGAAATTAGACTCTGAGAACATCACAATTTAAAATATCAATCCTCATAACTGTCTGGTTTAAAAGATTTTTGGACATTTTTGATGACTTGTGTTCACCTGCACATTGTCATGTTAAAGAATCAAAATTACCAATTGCCCCAATTCTAATTCTAAATCCATATTTTTTGGCAGTTAGTTAAGAAATCACTCCTTTAAGTGCCTTTCTCTTGACACAGGTGAAGCCAATGATATTATTTATGAATTTGTTCAAGTTAGAGGTACTGGTAGCAGGATCCTGGCAATGTGCGTGCTGGTTCAACTGTGTGGCTCAACAGCCCTTGACTTCATTTCAACTCTAGACTTCTCAAATCCAACTATGGAGGTTTTCACTTGAAAGAAGCAAAGTCTGTGATGCATAACCATTATAGCGACCATCATATTGAAAGAGACAGCAAGAGATAAAATTACACAAAATTAAATTACTCATCTCCATGGATATTAAAGATGCATAATGTTGCAGCGGAAAGGTCATATGAATCATCATGATAAAATATAAAAATGTCTGCAACAACAAACATATTAAAAGAAGCAGTAGACAGAAGAAGAGATTGCACAAATGGGAAAAAGTAGCACCTCATAGGCTTATGGAGAAGTTGGAAAAGTAGTTTTCTCTAGCAGTATGTTCACTACTTGACTAAGACATAACTCCATATTTGCAGACATATAAACTAGAGGTGGGTGACATGGCTCTAAAATAATATTAACAATATTCCAGAGTATTACTGTGATTACACTTGCAGGATTTTTGGCTTTCCTCATACTGCACTGGTGTTTCTGCTTTAGATGGTGCAATAAGTTTTTTGTATTGCCCCTTTTCTTGTTACAGTTTTCTACCACTCCTTGCTGTGGTTTGCTGTAAATCTAATCTTCAGTAACCAACCCACTAAAATGTCAAATGTTCTACATATTTTTAAGGAGATTGTGGGAAACTTGGACTGCTGGGTCTTTTAAACGTGTGTGTTTCTTCTACTGTTTACTTAATAGGCCTGAAGGAACAATTCAACCAAACAGTGATCATTGCACATCATATCCAGAAATAGCACTTTGGTTTACGCTTAAAGAGATGGAGGAGCAAGCTTAAAAGCATCGTTGGCCATCCAGAACTGGCTACTTAGAGCATTAACAGGCAGGAGAGGATGTGTTATCTGTCCATAACTGCACCTGCATTAGCTAAATGAAGAGGAGCAACAGGCTGATGAGGGAGAGAAATTCTGTATTCAGCTTATGTTAATTGGTTATGTAATGTGAGACATTAAGGTATACATTTTTATTGATTGTCACACTACCTAATGGCCTCTTAGCTTCAGAAATTGCACTCAACTTATACCATAATCCCTTAAAATATCAATAAAAGCTACTTACAAATAAATTGCAGGCCTACTTAATGTTCCGGTTTATTAAGGTAAATACACAAAAACAAAATAGGGAATAGATAAAGGGGAGTCAATCACATGAGTTACACAAAGTCTCCCCATCTACAAAGGAGGCATATAGGTTGCCTTTTTTGGTCATCTGTCTCAAATCTGACAAAACAGATAAATCTTAAGTAGGTCTTAACTAATACAACTGTCTACACCACTCACATGACAGCTTCTACTTCACTCGCTTTTCATGCATGTAACTGCGTAATGGAATGCCTTATGAGCTCAAATACAGTGGTCTTTAAAATCACTTGTGGTTAAAAAAGTAGTGCTGTGACTTAACCGATCCAGTTGGCTCTCCCTGTTGCTGCTGATGTGCTGTGTTTGCTATGCAGCTGTTGTAGAACAGGTTATTAGACTTAAGTCTCAAAAATGTATGACTTATGACACTTGATAAAGAATTAGAGAAATATAGTGGGATGTTTCTGAAGTTGTAAGGACTGAACAAATTGTCCTCATTCTGTTGGTTTAAACACTTGTTCCAGTCTTCACTAAGTGGCAAGTACAGATGTGCACATATATGCACACACACAATAAACCTCGCACACAAACACACACAACTTCACTGCTGATCAAATATCAAGGGGATGTAGTGCTAATCACTTGAACTTATACCTTGAAAATAAACGATTTACCATTAAAGCCATCTTTGCACACAATCAACAAGCCAAATGGTTTGCTCTTTCACCTGGGCAGCCAGCACGCACACTGTGTGCTGAGGCCTCAGGGCAATTTATTCCAAGGCTTATTGTATAGCTATACATATGCTATACGATAATGATCCTTTGTTAAACAATAAGTACCAGCATACATAACTTGTTAGCATTGATGTACGCACTCAGAACTCCAGGGAGTGATGTCACCCAGTCTGATGTCTCCATAGTTACACAGCTTGGAGTGGCAGCTAAGTGGTTGTCATAGCAACAGAGGCAGTAGGTGTTGGTGGATGCAGCATGCGACAAGAGGACTGCACAGCCCTGCCACTGTGCATGTCTTTGCGTTCATATGGCCATTTATGGAGTGCACATGCATTTCAGGGTTTGGTCTTAAAGTTTCCAATACTGACTGCACACTGATTAACTCACAACAGATAACTTTTTCTCTCACATCTTGCATGTCAAGACAGAGAGAATGGCTACTGCTGATTGAAAGTCAAAGTTAAAAGCTGACAAGCAGACACGCCAACAGGTCACAGACTTCAGATGAGCAGGGTAGCTTTAACAAGATAACTTAATTTAACAGTCTGCTGCTGATGGGATCCACACAGGACCAGATTAGCCTGTCAAACACCGACAACAAACTACACACAGCAGCGAACTGCCACTAACATAATAGCTCTCCCCTTCCTGATAATGTCTGGTAACCTGCAGTGTGCAGAGGACAGCATCTATGAACAGTTGTATAGTGCTCTGTTTGATGGAGAGATGACAAGTGACAATAAGCCAGGTGCCTGAGAGAGAGAAGCTGAAGAGAACTTTGTTTACTGTAGCCTGAATGTTTAAGGAGAATTTTTTTTACCACGATTATCCCAGTACAATGCAATATAATAAGTAATGGAAGAATTGATGAATATTCCAGAGCCAGAGACAGACATTAAACTACAGGATGAGAGGAATGACCAGCAATGATAAAGCCTAGCCCATGAACCTTAAACTGGGGACAACAAACATTTTATTCCAGTGTCAGGTTTACCAGTAATACTTTATATAATTCTCAGATGTATATCAGGTATCAGCAGATACAAGAGTCTATGCACTGGTGAGATACCATTATCATCATATTTTACTATTTACATTATTCAATATATAAGAAATGGGGCTGTGCTACGACCCAACTATGTCCTGTCCACTTACTGACAGCTGAACTTTTTACCGTGCAAGTATATATCAATAAATTTCAAATGATTTGTCTAAATTCAAGCACATAACACACACATAATAATTATAATAATAATAATTTTATTGCACTGTTATTAGACAACATCTGCTGACTAACTGGCTGTTGTGTTTATTTCTGATGTGCAACAAGCTTTTAAATCTATCAGTAAGATAAAAGCATCCAAAGCATAAACTTAATTGCAATCACCTATTTAGATTGTTATATTTTACAGTCGTAATTTGTACTAATAAGCTTATACTGCCATTTAAGCAGGGGATTCTCTTTTTATTGATTAAATGCAGGAGCCACACTACTGCACATTGGCATCTCAAAAGTCAGATCAGGAAAATATAGTTTTTAGATATTATAATTACTCCACACATTCATGTAGACATACTAAGCACTCACATACAAACTGCACTGCCATCTGCAATAACATGGTGAAGTTATCAATTTGAGTGAACACATTTTAAAAAACTTTTACACCTTAATTCTGGGTAAATGTACCTGTCCCACATGCTGCTTTCTATGTAGTTATGATCAGGGTTTAGTGAAACAGAAAAAAAAGCACCACACGTGATGAACAGTAATGATTCTTGGCTTTGCTGATAATTTAGGGCTTAAGATCCATAGGCCTTGCCCTGGCGCCACCTATGATTAAGAACCCATTAGCAATATCCGCATGTGAAACAGTGAAAAAACCCAAGTTATCTGGAACAGCTGAACTGCACCGTCCTGGGTTAAGATCAAATTGTAACGAAAATGGGATCAGTTTTACCCTTAATAAAGGCTCTCCTATTAAAAATTGGTGAGGTGGAAGAAACAGGCTGGGGATATCGCAGATCCCTCTCTTTGATGACTCATCACTGAAGTCGCAACAGAAGCAGTCAATTTCCCGGAGCAAGTGCTCTTTGAACAGACAGCTTCAGTCATCTTCAGTGCAGTGGCGTCGGGGAAGCTGGGGCCGTTATTTTGACCAGACTGCAGTCTATCAGACTACAGCAAAGAAGGAGGGAAGTAAACGTGTCAGGTAATACTGTGCTGTGAATGGGTTCTCAGCAACAGGAAGAGCATGTGCAGTTGTATTTACCAACTCTCTCTAACCTGTCTTCAATTTGACTTTCAGGCTTCATAAGTTTAGATGTGGTAAAGAGCAAAGCAGAGGGATGGATAAAAAGTTAATGTATAGGTTCAAAATGTGCCATGAACTAAAAAAAAAGCAGTCTCAATAACAGATTACCATACAGTTACACAAACATGCAATGCTTTTGAGCATTACATGTATGTGAATAACTATTTGGTAAACAAATGACAAGCATAATCTGAATATGACAATGATGTCCTGATAAAGGATGCAAATTGTGTTAACACACCTCAGTGTCTTAGATAATGACAGATTTGACGCTCCGGTATCATTTGGGACATCAGCTCTAACAGATTATGCTGGCTAATTTTAAAACTAAAAACAATGTTATCAGAAAATTAATCTGTAGCTCAGTCTGTTTCTGTTCAGACACATATACACACTTTATCCATCTCTCCCTCTTGGCACATGTAAGATTCATCTTTGAGTTAATGAGTGCTTGCCAATTAAAACTATGTCTGAGTGTACATCTGTGTGTAAAAGGCTTTAATCACCAGGCACAACCAAAAGTGAGCAGATAAATGCCTTTGGACAGGCAAATAGACTTCCATGGGTTACATGAGCTAAATCAGCATGGCTAGTGCAGGATTTCACATCAAGGTGCCAACACAAACATGCCACTGACGATGCTGCCATTTCTGGAACACACTGTCACACAAACACACTGCCAAACATACAGCCGCACACACACATTAACAACCCAATAAAACTACCCAGAACAAGACTATAAAAAATAATTCATGTACTTGTGTTTCATGGATACACAAAGTCAATACAAAACATGAAGGGACTGTGGGATTTAAAAGCATTATCTTACACTATATATACTGACACTACTTGCACCAGCGTAGATTTCTGAAATAATATGCAATAATGGCTGGTCTAAAGTATAATCTCTTGGCCTTTTAAAGCAAAACTGTATTTTAACCAAGCACCGGAATTAACCATTTTAAATCTATGCCTATGAGTCACACTTGTCCCACACCATTAAATAATAAACAATCATGTAGCTCTAGATTATCATAACACGAAAACAATGACGTACTCGTTACAGACGGAGGGTGCAATTATATTATCTTAACATGAGCAAGCTTACATTATTTACCAAATGTCGCGTTATAACAGAAAGCTTTACCATTCACTATTGAAACCATTCAATCCCATCAACTGTAAACAAGCAGAACGACTCTGGTGGTACATTTGAAAACTGCCCAGCAAAACAGAGGGTGACGGCAACTAATGTCAATTCACTAAACAAAACCCCGGCATGTTATTACCTGGCGCAACATCGGCCGAACCGATGTTATTATCAATATCAAAACGATCAGGATACAAAAAACGGTAGTTTATCGTTCTGATCATTATAACATTTGCTAAGAGTCAGCTGTACCCACATGAAAATAAGGCCACTTGTGCTGCGAGCTGACCATCTATCGAAGTTTACAGTTGTCAAAGTGATGTCTAACGTTACACGTTAGCGGGAGACTAGCCAATGTTAGTATGAGCCTATGTTTTTAAAAACGTTGCTTATTTCAAGTAATAGTCGTTACTTACTTCGTAGGAGAGGAACTATTTCTATCAGTCCTTCTTCTTAAGGCTTCAGTTGCGGGTATGTTAAAAGCCCCAGCCTTGTTGTGATAGCTTATCTCTCGTAAATGTTAGCCACTTTCGTTTTACGGCCCCTGCTCCTCAGCTAGCGTTGATTGGGCTAACCAGCATTTCACACGATTAGTTCTCCTTTCAGCATGTCTCTGCATCGGAATAAGGCTTTTATATACATGTTTGGCACTGTAAACCAGAGAGTATCAAATAAAAAAATACGCAGAGTGTCGGCTGAAAAGATAAACACTTGTTTCGATAAGATGTATCTGTGATTTGAACAACTAGCTAATTTTGGCTAAAGCTAAATGTATGAGGCAGATGACGTTCTTTTTTCAACATGCAGTTTGTGGGAGAGGCATGCCTTTAGTTCTCTCTTATGATTGGATAAACGCTGATTGGAAGCTGAGCTGCGATTGGTGAAATCTTAAGTCAGTCAGTCCTCTTGCCTGAAACGTTGGGGTGGGCTATTATTTTTTCCAAAGGGCCACAGAAGAAACCTGAGCTCTGTTCGAGGGCAGAGCCAACAATAACCTGAACTTAACTATGTTCGATATTAATTTTCTACCTGTAAAGAGCAGTAAATTAAAGATTTTTTATTATATAGAATGTATAATATATAGTATTACACATTTTCTTAAAGATAAGAAATTGTGGAGTAAGTCAAAAATACAAGTCATAAACAAGAAAACAAAAATTACAAATTACAGTATATCATTTTTTGTTTAACACGGACTGAGAACTCAGAAATATTGAATAGTTGTTTTGAAAATGTAAGCAATTAAATAACTAAATACAAAGAAAAACAAATGCTTTATATTTCTTTTTGTTCACTTTTCTAATCCTTGTTGGTTTTGCACTTCAGCCAGTAGGGCATCCGACTTCTTGACCCGCTCTTCATCAGACAATTATACAGTTATACAGTCAATGGTTTGGTCACATAGTGCCGGTTTAAATTGTATTCTTTGATCACAGCGACCTGTGCACCACAAACTAAACACATCTTTTTCCCTTAACTTATGTAAATAAATATTTTACACTATATGCCTTCTTAAAAATGCGGCATTCGGTATCAATCTTTAATTTTTTCGCATGAGTTGACAATTTGAGGGTCTGTAGGTACGCGCGCACATGCCACCTGCGCATGCGTCCGTACCATAAAAAGACTTTCAAAATAAAAGCAGCACAGCGTGCATAGCGTACACTAGTTTTCGTTTACATTTCTTGTTTGTGAGTGACCGCACGTGGGCCGGACAGGAAATGTAAATGGGCCATATCGTCGCTAATGCTAACGTAGCTATTCAGGGACTGAACTTGATATTTATCTAAATTTGACAATCTAACCGATAACAACCCTTTAGTTTAGACTGTAAGGGCTTTGACTGATCTCACTTGTCGTGTAGTTGATTTGGATATGCTTCGATCGTACTTTTATACCTTTTGACCTGACGTTTTTAGCTAGGACACCTGGGCGCTAACGGTAACCACTAACGTTAAGTCTCAGGGTCGATGAAGCCACGTGACATCAACGTAGTTATGCTATTGGCTCAGAGATCCTTTGGCCAATCAGATCTTGATAGTTAAGTAGCTTAAATGTAAATATTAGGATTATTTTGGACCCGTCAACACTTTTTAAATAATTATTTCACCTCTACATTTTTTTAAAGAAAATATAGACTTCTCTTCTACCCTTTCTAAATATTCTGTGTGTTTGTTTGTTTATTTATTTATTTTTTGCTTGTTTGTTTGTTTAATGCTATTGTTGTTTATATGACCTTTGATCATTTACAATGGAGCAACTTCAGAGAATTAGGTAACCATGACAACACAAGTGGTAAAGTTGTGACATCAGAGCAATGAGTGTAGTAACCATGGAGATTGTCCTTTCATTCCATAATGACATCACAACACTTTGATGTCAAAAACTACAGCTTGATGAAAGAGGTTTATGTCCATATGAGAGAATTTTGATCGAAATAGTTTGTTTAAGTGTCCTCAACAACAATCTGATTCACAGATTTTTGCTTGTGACTTTTCTTAACAGCATATTACAACAGCTTTACACAGATAATATAATTACAGTGTTTCACAAAAGGAGACCAAAATATGGCCAAGATGTTTAGGGGTTTAAGTGACAAAGAAAAGGAAATTATTTTCCGTCAGAAGATCACATTAGACTTTAAGGTGGTTGAAAACTGCATGAAAAGGATCACACGGTTGAAACAGCAGGTTGACGAGCTCAGCAGTGAGGTTGATATCCAAGAATTAGAGAGACACCATAAAAGCCTCAAAGTTGAAATAGACAGACTGTCTGATGTGGCCGAGCAATATGAAGATCAAGTGCTCTACTGGCGCAAAAGGCAGTCATGTCATAAAGACTTGGAGGAAAAATGCAGCTCTCTTAAACAGGAAATAGAAACCCTCCAAAAAAATGAGTGCAAGTGGAAGAAAGAAATTGATGAGATGAAAAGCAAACAGGGAGACCCTGTAAAAATGAAGGATGAGCTGACGCAAGTGAAAAGTAATGTAATGACCTTGACGCAGAAAAATAAGAGACTGCAACAGAAGGCTGAGAACCTCCGCAAGAAAATATCCGGGCAAGATCAACTGAGTGACAAACTCAGAACAAAGAAGGAAAAATACACTGAGCTTCTTCGAAAATGTTTGCAGGAGACAACTGAACAACTCTGCAAACTAGAGGGAAATAAGAAACAGTGTAAAAACATGGGAACCCAAACAGCTCAGGAAATTTACGAGATCGAGGCTGAGGACAAAAAGAACATCCGCAAAATCAGCGAGGCCTTGTCTCAGCTCTACAAGGCCAAAAACAAGGAGAAAGAGTTACCCCAGCAGCCTTCGACATTACAGGAGCAGCTGGCAAGTGTGAAGGCAGAGCTTGAGTCTGTTAAGGCCAACAATGGTGGCCCCAAAGAGAGCGTCTTTGCAAAAGAGAACAAGGAGGTGCAGCCAAAGCCAGCGTCTCCAAAGAGCTTGAGCTTCAGTAATGTTAAAGAAGCCAAAGCAGAGCAGGAGGTTCCTTCAGTCAAGGTCATTCAGGTGAAACCTGCCCCGAGTGCAAGGCAGCTACCTGCTGCTGCGACCTCTTCAAAGAGCTTGAGCATCAGCGATGTCGAAGAAGCCAAAGCAGAGCAGGAGGTTCCTTCAGTCAAGGTCATTCAGATGAGACCTGCCCCGAGTGCAAGGCAGCTACCTGCTGCTGTGACCACTCCGAAGAGCTCGAGCGTCAGTACTGACCAAGAAGCCAAAGCAGAGCAGGAGGTTTCTTCAGTCAAAGTCATTCAGGTGAGACCCGCCCCGAGTGCAAGGCAGCTACCTGCTGCTGTGACCACTCCAAAGAGCTCGAGCGTCATCTATGACAAAGAAGCCAAAGCAGAGCAGGAGGTTCCTTCAATCAAGGTCATTCAGGTGAGACCTGCCCCGAGTGCAAGAGAGCTACCTGCTGCTGCAACCACTCCGAGGAGCTTGAGCGTCAATAATGACAAAGAAGCCAAAGCACAGCAGGAAGTTCCTTCAATCAGGGTCATTCAGGTGAGACCTGCCCCGAGTGCAAGGCAGCTACCTGCTGCTGCAACCACTCCGAAGAGCTTGAGCGTGAGTTATGACAAAGAAGCCAAAGCAGAGCAGGAGGTTCCTTCAGTCAAGGTGATTCAGGTGAGACCTGCCCCGAGTGCAAGGCAGCTACCTGCTGCTGTGGTCTCTTTGAAGAGCTTGAGCGACAGTAATGTCAAAGACGTCAAAGCAGAGCAGGAGGTTCCTTCAGTCCATGTGATTCAGGTGAGACCTGCCCCAAGTGCAAGGCAGCTACCTGCTTCTGCAACCACTATGAAGAGCTCGAGCGTCAGTTATGACAATGAAGCCAAAGCAGAGCAGGAAGTTTCTTCATTCAAGGTAATTCAGGCGGGCCCTACCTCAAGTGCAAGGCATCTACCTGCTGCCAGGCGCAAAAGGTTCCACTTTGAATGCGTCACAAAGAATGAAGATTTTGTTCCACGGTGGCCTATTAAGCACTGATGCCTCACAGTTAGAAGGTCCTTGGTTTGATTCCCAGCTTGAACAGGGTCTTTCTGTGAGGAGTTCACATGTATCTCCTGTAAAAATGTGGGTTTACTCCGGGTGCTCCGGTTTCCTCCCACCATCAAAACATGATTATTAGGCACATTTTTAAGGTTGGCCCAAAGTGACCAAACCTGTAAGATTTATAATAATGATAAAGCTGCTTTACTTTAACATCACAGCAGCTTACAGTCAATGTTGTGATTTAGTCAAAATAAAAAAAAATCAAGAATATAATAGATTATTTGCCTTCTTTTTACATCACTGTTGTAAATATATAAAGCTCCAATGTGCATTTGTTAAGTTTACATCAACAATAATAAAAGTCACACACACACACTGTCTCTGTCCTTCCATTTATTTTCCTGTTTTTTCTCTATAGTGAGATTGATGGTGAATCCACTCTGCAGAGGATGAGACTCATCTCTTAAAACTGAGCTGGTGATTCTCTCCACAATGTGGTTCAGAGAATTTTTTTATAGAGAGAAGGTTTCCAAATTATGAAACCAAAGAATAAGATACAGCAGATTCAATAAAAGCACAATAATATAAATCATTAAGGTTTTGTCAATGTCAAAATGGGACAATTTCCTCAAATAAGACAGACGCTGGCGCCTCCCTTTGCACACAGCCTCACAATTCAGTTCAAAATTAAGTTCTGAGTCAATGATTGTCTTAAGATAATATCAGGTATCATTCAGGTGTTTAATGGCTTCTAGACGTTGCAGAAGCAAGTTTAATGTTCCTTTAACAAACCTCCCCTTTGGAGTGTGAAGTAGAACGTATGGTGGCCATGAAACTCAGAAAAAAAGGCTCTCTTTGAAGCCATTGTTTGAGCTCTGTGGACCATCTTCTTTTGTGGGTATAACAGGCTTAATTCAAAGTAATGAAAACCCAACAATTCTATTCTTTAACTGGTGATTTTACACAAGCAAAAACATAATTATAAATATCAAAACAAGCTGAACCTTTGAATCATGAAGAGACGTAATAACTAAAGCCTAGTTAATGTTGCCATCATCGTCTCTCAACAGTGAATTTCGGCCTTTAATATGTGTAAAAAAGTACAATACAGACCATTCATCACAGGTTGTTTTATTTTTGTTTAAAAATGTGTTCTAGACGAAAAAAGTCAATGTAGATATTTCAAGGAAATCCTTTTTTTTTTTTTTTGAACCGTACAGCACTTGCACAAGTAGCCGCTTCTCTCGCGCTGGGTTGCTGTTTCTACAAAACCACCTCAAAATTGTTTTGTAGGCATCACAATTACAGCTAAATTGCATAAATTAAAGGGGTTGTTTTTACTCTTTGTTGCTCATCTGATGAACCTGGAAGGAAAGAAGAGAGCACAGGAAATCAAATTTACAGAGCAGATCTCTGGACTAAAGTGAAAAAAAGGCATACAATAAAATGAGATGTGATGATGTCTCATTAGTTCAGTGTGTGTGTGTGCGCGTGCGTGTGTATGTGATGTATAACTCATTGATGTGTTCATATATGTAATTCATGAAGAGGCTCTCCTCAATGAAAACGACAACAGGGTTTCCTCGACCTGCTTCCAAACAGCACAGCTCTGCTTTGTTGCATAGAGACTGAAAACGTTTGCCGAGATGACGGCTGAACAAATATCATCTCCTCTCATTACCACAAACATTAACTTCCAATAGGTGCCATTTGCCTTTTTTGTTTCTCCTCCTTCTCTTGCCTCGTCAGCAATGCAGCCAGAAGCTTTTCTCTGATGAACAAAAAAAGGCTACTGTCTGCCTTTATATTTCACTCTGCAAATAAATGTTGGTCCTTTATGGGTGCATTCTGTGTCACTTTGAGTTGCTTTTATCTATTTTTTTGTGTGTGCGAAGAAAGTTGGTCTATAACGGGTGGGCAATTATTTTTTCCAAAGGGCCACATGAGAAACCTGACCTGTGTTCGAGGGCTGAACCAACAATGACCTGAACTTAACTATGTTTTATATTAATTTCTCTACCTGAAAAGAGCAGTAAAATATAGATTTTTATTATATAGAATGTATAATATATGAAATTACACATTTTCTTAAAGATAAGAAATTGTGGAATAATCCAAAAATACAATTCATAAACAAGAAAACAAAAATTACATCAAGTATGTCATTTTATTTTTAACACAGACTGAGAACTCAGAAATATTGAATGGAAGAATGAATGAATGAATGTAAGCAATTAAATAACTAAATACAAAAAGCAACAAATGCTTTAGATGTCTTTTTGTTTACTTTTCTAATTCTTGTTGGTTTTGCAGTTT
Source organism: Acanthurus leucopareius (assembly GCA_029814765.1). NCBI lineage: Eukaryota > Metazoa > Chordata > Actinopteri > Acanthuriformes > Acanthuridae > Acanthurus > Acanthurus leucopareius. The sequence continues at coordinate 18,956,073 of JAQMCX010000003.1, read as the reverse complement.
AGCCAGCAAGGCATCTGACTCCTTGACCCGCTCTTCATCAGACAAATTCTTGTATTTTTCTGCGTTTTGTCATGTAGTGCTGGTTTAAATTGTATTCCTTGAACACAGCGACCTGTGCACCACAAACTAAACACACATCTTTTCCCTTAACTTATGTAAATAAATAGTTTGCAGTCCATGCCTTCTTAAAAATGCAGTATTTGGTATCAGTCTTTATTATTTTTTGCATGAGTTGACATTTTGAGGGTCTGTAGGTACACACACACATGCCACCTTCGCATACATCTGTACATAAGACTTTCAAAATAAAAGCAGCCCAGCGTGCATAGCGTACGCTAGTTTTCATTTACATTTCTTGTTTGTGAGTGACCGCACGCAGGCCGGACAGGAAAGGTCAACGGGCCGGATGTGGCCCGCGGGCTGTAAAATGCCCAGGTCTGTTGTAGACATTAGCATCTATTTTTTATCCTGTTTCTGGCTACTAAATTTAAGTTCAATATTTCCATAATTTTAGCTCTGTTATCCCTGTCTACTTAGAAAAATGTGCATATCTTTTGATACCAGATCTTGCACCTTCCTCAGCAAGTTAATTACTCTGTCTGCCATTTGGTACAAAGTGGGTATAGTACAGTGCATTAGTGAGAGCTTGTTTGCTTAAGATAAAATCCTGACAGATATTTTATATATATATACCGCAAAATTTTTATTTTTGAACAAAAACATAAAGGATCACTTTGAATTTTGATATGAAATGAATGATTAAAAATCTAAGCTGATGAAACTGAGGCCGCGTATGGCAAAGCCTGTAAATGTTCACCAAAAGTTTATATCATTTCCAATCTGAGTTGGGACCAATAAAAAACCCATTACTATTGCTGTCATTTGACCTGGGAGGGAAAGCAGGCTCAATCCTTTCACCCTGCAGACTACAACCAGATGTTTGTTGGGGTACAGCTCACTGACAGCCATGTGCAGCTGTCAGTGAGCATGAACTGACATGGTTCATTTGGGTTTCCTTGCCAGTGTACTAAGTATGGCAAAGTACGACCAGATAACACAAGATAAACTTAAGCCATTTAATCATTTAGTTGAACAGATTTCTTAGTGTGGGTTTTTTTTTTTACATTTTGGGAGCAGGGATCTTGCTTCCCCTAACTAAAACATTGCTGTCTAAAACTGTCTGATAATTTCTCTCAAATATGGGTGTGAATAATGTGAGTGTTTCACTTTTTTGCCCTGCTCTGGCATTATCTTAAGTAATTCAGACCACAGAGGTGTCCAGTTTCTTTTTCACACCTGCCTGTGTTCCCAATGTAGTCCCCCCCCCACCCCCCCGCCCCAAATCTTACATCCTCAGTAAAATACCAAATGTCAGTCTGTCAGCTGTAATTACAGGAATCTTCCCAATTTCACAAGGGACTCCAGGGCAGAATTGGCACTAAATTGGATGAAAAGTAAGGATGAGGTCACAAGTGGACACCAGGGCTTGGAGGTTAATTTGAATTTCTCTGTTTGGCATTTGATAACGGTGAAGAATTTTCTGTGGTTGAACCCAGGTCTTTTTCCATCTGTGAACACCTGCCTACAGTGCCAGTTTAAAGTTTGGATTTATCTTATTGTTCAATGGTCTTTCTTTATTTTAAGGCTTTTCCCAAAAGCATCAACAACCAACTGGACAGAAAGTAGAAACTTAGATCAACAGATTAGTAAAAGCCCATTGATCAAAATTACTGCTTACACAACAGAAGATAATATGTCAATTTAGAGATAATGTGTCAAGTTCACTTTACAAATACAGAATGTTCTTATTTGATGCTAGATCAATGGCAAGTATGTACCAGAGGTAGCTTTGTATTTTTTTAAGTAAAGCATTATTCAGTCACAGACTGTCTAAGTTTAATTTTTTTTCTCTCTGAAATTATAATACATATCTTTGGTGTGTGCTTTTATTTTCATTCATTTGATTACATATTTGTTCATTTTAGTTATATTAAGGAGTACATTTATCATAACTATTTGGCATGTATTTGTTTTTCTGTTGTGCCAGCCTTCCATTTTAGATTTATACTATAGGGGTAAAGTTTGTGTACCAATTGTCAGTATTGCTACTGTTATGATCTGTTCTCAATCTCTACAGATGAGCACTTAAAAATAATTTGTTGGATCACTTCAGTTGGAATAGCCTAAAAATTTCTGGACCACACTATTGTACTAATGTTTAAGCTAGCTGATGGCAGACATTGTGTTAATACTTTTTATATATTGTTGACTTTAATGTGCTGTACGTGACTCAGTTTTTGTGTGACCAACAAAGTATTCATGTAATCTTAATGTGTATACGTGGTTATATCAGTGGATGTATCTGTTGGTTCCTGACACACTGTCTTGCTTAGGCAATTTGTTCAACACTAGTTGAGGCTATAGCTGCAAACAGTAAGACATTGGAATTCAGAAATATTGCCTTTCTTTCAAGCTGCTCTTACTTAAGCCATGCTAACTTATTGCGGCACTGCTGTTCAGGCCTAGGGGCCCCAGTTAACTATTAATCAGCCTAAGCAGACAACATAGCTACATGCAGCACCTATCTCTGAACGGCCCCCAGAAGGCCTTAAATCACAGAAAGTGGAGGCTAGCTGTTCGTAGCACTGCAATGACTGCAGGTCAGTACTTACCAGATAGTCATAGCTGTGATGGATGTCCAGACTCTTGGGCTGCCACTTGTCCTGCAGCTGAGAGGAGAACAGGCTCTCATTGCTATCCTTAGTCTTTTTTTCTGTTTGGTGCTGGAGTTTCTTAAATGTAATGGAAGTGTAAGTATATTTAGAAGACAGATGGAGCCACTGCATTTATTTTTTTTTTCCTTTTTGAAAATTTTTTGCTGGAGATGCAATTGTAGTCAAAGTAATCATATCATAAGGTAAATAAAATTAACATTGAATCAACAAAGGGTGTTGCTGTACTTCTGAAATAATGAAATACAAGATATTAATTGTACTAAAATTTTCTAAACAACATACTATAAATACTCAACCCCCACTGCATTTTAGTCTGAATACTTCATAGAGTTGTGTCACCTTAATGATACCATAAAGTTGTTGATGTTAATCAATTTTAGAATAATTGTATATGTTAAAACAAGAGTTAATACATGATCAGTTCCTGACAAATCAGAAAGGCCTTTGAATGACGTGTGATTCATTACAAATTCTGATTATGTCAGTGACTGTAGGTCAGGTTTTTTAGTCAATTTGAAGTCTATTGAGAACCAACCCAGAAAAAACCTCAACATCCCTTGAGCAAAGAATTCCTGAATTTAAGAGCCCAGAGCCAAAAACTGCAAGCCTTAGGGCAGGCATCATGAACTCCACAAGGCCAGCAACCATTATGCACCTAACACTCAGCATCACTGCACGACTCCAAATCCAAGGCCCTTGACTTTAGCCTTTTTTTCTTCTAACTGGGCTTGGAAATGATACTCACCTCCTTCATACATTCTTAAACCCATTTTTTGTGCCTTTTTTGTGACATTTTCAGAACCATTGCTAGTTAAATTAATAAATGAACTAAATGTAGTGAACTACTGCAGGGTTGAAGTGAGATGAGCTTAGATGAACTTGGTAGTAATGATTTGAATTGAAACTTAAATACCTAATGATATTTATTCTATATTGTTTCCATAGTCAGTTTTTATCAAAAGTTTATTTTATATACATAGCACCAGTGCATATAAATATTTATCAAATAATAGTTTGCAAGAAAGATTTATTCAGATTTTTGTTTGACTAGTTAATTGCTAAACCCACCTGTAGCTTGCCATGCCACCCACCTTTTGGAAATTCCTAATTTCCCTTAACTTTTGGCAACCGCAGGTTTTCCAATGTTTAAAAATGTCTGAAAATTTGACAAATAGGAAAAAAAGATTAAAAGGCTGCATAATTTTTAGGAGACCCAAATGCATTCCAATGCCCTATGCTCTCAGCACCATCATTTTATATTTAAAATATATTGGAAAATGGATCTCTATATAAAAAAGTGTTCGCTGATGTGTTGTTCCTAGCTTCTAACTATGTCTTTTTCAGTAAAGGGAAAAAAAATCTGACATTGGCTCAGAGCTAAGGGGGGAATTCTGATGAGTTCTACAGAAATGCCTCTGGGTAATTACATAGATGTATATAGAAGCAATTGGGATTCCATGCTAGGTGTCACTGAGAGACTCTGGTTAAAGGGTTTGAGAGCAGATTAAAGCCCTGGGAGGTCAGTGTTGTGCAGATGCAGAGAGGACAGTAGGGAGCTGGGAATTTCAATATAAATGTAAAACAGTTCAGAAGCCACCAACAAGAGCTGTTCTATTTATTTTGAGGCTGACACTTAAAGGTAAACACATGGATGCACAAGGGCCTCCACATACACCAGACTGCCCCTCTCAGAAAGTGATGCGGCTGACATATTCAGCCTGTTGATGCTTACTCCACAATCTCAACAGACTCTTGTATTTGATTGGCTTCTGTTCAAGTGCTGCTTGATGCAACTGACAAAGCCCCTTTTACACAGCCACTTTAATTCAGCAATATTGCGTCTTTATTGCACCTTGCTTCTTGTAAAAAAATAGTTACAAAGGCAGAATGTGGGGTCAGTGTTGTTCTATGTCTAAGCCTGCAATGGAGGTAGTAACAGCACCACTTTACATCTGTGTAAAAAGCGAATCAGGCTCGCCAGCATGTCAGCATGGGGGTGTAAATTCTTGAGGACATATTAAGAGTATGACCCACTAGCAAGGATTAAAAAACAACAGTTAGCAGCCAACTTGAAGAAGACAGACAGCAACCTCAAATGTCTGCTGCTGGAGGAGGCAATGATGTTCAGGAGATCCAAACCCCCCAAACAGAGAATATCAAAATCATCTAACAACAGACACAGTAAAAGATTTTTAGTGCCACAATATTCTGTTGCTGTCCAGCCTAAGAAACACCTGTGAAACACCCATGAATTGATGAGATGATAGTGAAAAGCTGATAGGACTCTCTGCTGTACGCCAGTGGTGCAGGGGGCGGGGCAGAGCAGGAATGCCTTTGCTGCTTCTGGAACAAGATGGCAAAGGTGGGTTTAGACACTTCCCTGAATAAATTAAATCCTTTGCGCCTCGTGTGTTATAGGGCCCTTAGAGTTTGAAATCCACTGCTTCAGTTTGCCTTCATGAAGACTAACAAGAAAATTTAACTGGTTAACAATGATGGACATCTTAATGATACATCTGTACCTCTCAACCATTTTTTAAATCACTGGTCACTTGACCTTTTTACATCACATCTAGTTAGGCACAATTTCAGAGTTGTTCACAAAAGCTATGCAGGTTGTGATTATTTAACTATGAAGTATTGTTTAGCTTTAAAGAAAAATAAAGGAATATCCAGATAAGTATCCAGCTGACTTGGGCTGCATGTCCATCTACATTCGACATTCTGTTATTTCAGGCCTTAGTTGTGTATGAGAAATCAGGGGGAGATCTCAGGTTTGTTTTCTAAGTTTGGAAACGGTTGAGGTGGTTGGACCAACACAGTCATACACACAAACACACACAGTACATATTATCTCACTATTAACAGACTCTTCACTTCTGCTGTTTAGTCAGTCCCCTCTTTGTGTCTTTGTCTCCTGATCTTTTGCATTCCTTTTTCTAATATTTAAAAATTTTCCAGAACTTCTTGTTAATTATGCATATTTCATGAAAATGACGCCCCCAGACTCCTCATCTGTCTTACCTATTTATTAGGGGAAATTATCTGCCAAGGCCTTTGAGGGTGTCATTTAGAGCAGATTTATTCACAGTTTCCTCGTTACTAATTTTCTCCAGCATTATTGCACTCTTCCATTTTGGAAAGAGTTCAACTTCTGCTCTGGAGCTGCTTTGACCACATCAGGGGTTGCCCTTTAGCATGTCATTTGTCTTTCACACATTGCAGAAAATCTGATCATTTCCAGTTTCCCCCTTACAAGATTGCTGCCTCAGTGGTACTATCTGTCATGTTTTAATGACACTTGTTCTCTCCACAATCGGTGTAATCTCAAAGCAATCTCAAGGTTTTCTTCCCTCATCTTTCTACAATTTCTGAGCAGACGTATACACCACACACAGCATTACTTGAGGCCACAAGATAAATGCTTTGGCAATATTTTCTCATGAGCTTAGAAATTGAATGATTTTAAATGAGCACAGAACACGTAGTTTTTTTTTTTTGTTGTGTTGAATTTGTGTGCAGTGGTAGAACACAGTATCCTCATGTCAGAATGAGATTGTTCGTAAAGAGTACTAATATTGATATCATGATTCACTATTTTCAGGAAATGTAAAATCCACGAAAGTCAATACAAATTATATAAGATCAAGGTAAATACAGGAGGTTTTCCTTGCTTACTGATTGTAGTACTGTGAAGCAGCAGTTTTCTCAGTGCTGCCACTGGTGGCTCTCAAAGCACTTGCAGTGACAGCACTTAGGGCACGAAAAAAGTTTCCTAGAGTCAATGAATTTTTCTTCTTTGTTTGCACTTACTGTTGTTTTTTTCCCCCTTCATTTTAGTTGACCAAAGATACAAACGGCCAGTTTTTTATTTCAGTGTTTTTGTCTTCGTTTTATTTTAATGTGATATATTGAAATTCTATTAAGTAGCCTATGTAAAAAGCAATGAATCACATTTATATAATGCTTATCAATATTTAAAAGAATTAATCAATAGTGTTCTCTTCAGTATAGACATTCTCTGGTTCTTAACTGTTTTGCTTTACTTTGTATCCTTCTTGTCTCTCTGCAGTGCTTGATATGGCCCGCCATGTCCCCTTGTATCGCGCATTGCTGGAGCTGCTGAGGGCCATTTCGACCTGCACAGCCCTGGTTCCTCTGCTGCTTCCTCTTTCTGGAGACCCAGGGCAGGATGAGGAGGGAGAGGACGAAGAACACTCTGAGGGTCAGGCCTCCGTTGGGATGCTGCTGGCCAAGATGAAGACGTGTGTGGACACATACACCAATCGCCTCAGGTGAGAAGAAAACATTCTATATAACTCAATGGTAATTAAAGAAGTAATGAATAAATTAGCAATCCATTTTACTTGGAGGGATGCAGTAACTCATCTCAAAAACCTCTAACACTGAAACAGACTTATACAAACCACTCCAAAAGAACAGCATCATTCACTCTGCTCCCCTAAGCTGCATTGCTGAAAACTGGGAATATTGACATCTATAGACCTGTTCAAACTTAGTATTAAAATGCACTCGCAGTGATGTGTTTGTGTCATTGAGATTCAGTCACTATGCAGCTTTTTGAGGTTGTCTGAGATACACATCCATAATTGTGTTTTGCCTCAACAGAGCAATCTACTATGCTGAGAAACAGCTTTGCCTATATACTCCGTACTTGTGAGAACCTGGGACTCCCCAGATTTCCATGCTGAAACTAATGATCACTACTAAAAGCCTAACCCTAACCTCCACCTAACCCAGATCTATTTTATTTCTAATCTATTCTTAACCTGAGCTTGAGACTTCCAGGGTTTTTCTGGTATATATATAAAATATAAATATATGTAATATATCAATATAAATGTATAAAATTTAGAATGTTTTTTTTTTTTACAATTTCCTTGGGCACAATGGCATGCAAATGATGGAGAAAACTGTGAACTGACTGACTTGCTAACATGGTCACAGTAGTAAACTCATCTCAGTCATAGTGCCTGTACAGTAAGCTTCTTGACAACATGCTGTAAACGCTTTTACATACCTACACAATTCACACATATCAAAGTGTTTGATTTGAATTATGTATTTGATGTTAAAATAAGAAAATCCCTATCATACTGGTGAAGCAGACATCCTGTAGCTTTATGTTTTCTTAAAGTACCTCAGGCAGAAAACCATATATTTTCTCACAAATCAATAAGACAGCAGTGGATTACTGAAGCTCCCACATGTTATCCAGGCAACGTAATTAGATCACTGGAGTTCTATACTAACAATAGCATTAGCTTTTTACATCTGTGTCTACTAGTTCTTACAGTCTTGTTTTAGTCAAAACATCAAAATAATTAAATCTGCTTAGTTGTCAAGAAAAGCTTCCTTTGCTCTCTTACAGGCCTAATTCAGCTTCTGAGTGATTTGAAGATCACAAGCATTCATCTCTTCGAGGGTTAGAACAGATTATACTGGAATAACAACAGCTCTCTGAAATTAGGGCTAAAGAGGACAACCTGAAATTAGAAGTGGACAAAATTAATAAAGCATTTCAGATTGCATTTTTGTAGTACTTTTTGCTCTATAGTTACTGTATTTCCCACAGTGTCAATAGATTGAGAAGTCTGTGTTACCCTGCTGTGGCAAGGTTTGTTTTGAAGGATTGCTTTTAAAGTCCCTTTATCAATCCAGATCCTATGACAGAAGAGCTTAGAGCAGAGTTAATAAATCTTCTCTGTCATTATTGTTTGTTAATAGTCTAATTATTAGGACTAATTGGCCTTTAATGTTGAGGTTACACATAGGAATTTACTGAGTCTTACTGAATCTCAGGAGGAGATTAGGACGACTCCTCTCGCCCTAATCCTTATGTAGCAGAATGAACACTTGCAGCAAAAATATTCAAAAATCTCAAAAAGTCAGAGTTTTGTTCGTCCCGTCTGGGCTACTAACTTGGTGATGTAACATGGCAGAATCCATTGAAGATAGGAAGACTCATTCCTTAATAATAACAAACGTTCTTTTTTTGAGGAAACTATACATGAAGGAACACATAGTTAACAATACTGCAATTTGTTTTTTTACTTTTTTTGCCTATAGATCCTCCAAAACAGACCAAACAGAAATACACACTGGATATTTAGTACACTGCCTTCATTCTTTGCAGACACGATCTTAAAAGGAAAACAGTTAGATTTACCTTTTTTGATAACCTCTTTGAGGTTGGATCTTAGAATTCCAGATTATCACAGAGCACTCAGTCCTGCATTGGACTAAGTGTGTATTTTCATGTGTTGCAGGTCAAAGAAAGATAAAAGCAAAGGTGTGATGAAGGCAGATACCTCAGATCCAGAGCCTGAGGGTTTGACTCTGCTGGTTCCTGACATCCAGAGGACAGCTGAGATAGTCTACGCTGCTACAACCAGCCTACGGCAGGCCAACCAGGGTATGTATACAGCACATACATGTGGCTATACCGTTATACACTGTTCACTGCAGTGATATGTATTTACAGAGATTATAACTATCCAACACAAACCCAGTTTCAAGTAAGATGCTTTTGGCAAAAATTTGAAACTTAACCATTCAAACAAAAACAAATCCTGACCACATTTTATCTCTCCAGTGTCTCTCTTTGCCTTAAAACCTTTGCTGGCGGACGTCCAGTATTTGTGACTTGATCTGAGTTATTTCAGCAGGTCCCATCTCCCTTCTCTTTCTCTCTCCATTTTTCTCTCCACCCTCATCTGCTGTCTGTGTCCTGCCCTCTTGGTGCAAGGACAAAAAAATGGGACTCTAAGTTTAGAGGACCAAAATGTCTGAATTCCCTCATCTATGATTGACTGTGAACCAACAGTTTAATCTAAATTTAAGAACCCTATAGGCCCAATCTTGAACTTCACCAGTCCCAGGTTAGAGATCAAAATCATGCAATGTTTTTTCTAAACCAGCATTTAATGTAAAATCTGTGGCTTATAAAGTTCATAACAGACTTTGAACTCTTCAGTTCTTTGCTCTTAGTTGAGTCGCAGTCCTCTCTGAGGCTCCAAAATCACAACTAAGGCCACAGGGAAGCCATTCTTTCTGCTCAATTTGTGTCACAACATTATATTTTTTGTTGTAAACAAAATACATGTCTTAACCTTTTTTTGCACAGAAGAACAAATAAGTCAGATTCATCTAGCCAGCCTTTAGTCACCATAGGAAAGCAATGTCATCAATAAAATGTCTGCTACATGATGAAACATTACACCTCCTCCATTACCTCGTTGCTACGCAGTACACAATATTAATTATCCCCTACCCACCCATTTCTTTCATCTCCCTCCAGAGAGTTGTTATGCCCCACCGACATAAAGAGCCGTCTTTCTGATCACTTAGGGGGAGGGGATGCCATTATGTGGTGGAAGTAAGCATGTGGGCTTTAGGGCAGGGCTGCACTAGAGGTAAAGGCACTGGCAACAGGTCATATCAATTTTACTGAATTAACAGATCAACCGTTAGGTTTGTGATGATATAGTGTCCTTTTGATATGTGTGTATGGGGTAGGGGCTACACACAAAGATAAATGTCATGTCACGTCACATAAAAAAGAAAACATATGATAAAGGCCTTGGGAATCACACATCATATAGAGTTGTGTGATGAGGTGATTGCAGTGTGAGGGCCTTGACAGATGTATAATCATTTAATCAGCACTGAGGCTTTAAGAAGGATCTGTAGGAAAAGCCATAATTAGGCAGAAGCAGGACAGTATTGACTGAGGAAAGGAAGTATTCCTCTGAAGCATTGATATACCTTTGCTAACTGAACAGGCCAAATAAATGAAGATCTCATTGGCCCTTGCATTTTTCTATGGACCTCTTATGCTTCCAAGGTTGGATTTCAATACTGCTTTTGAAAGTGCTTTTCTAGTAAATGTGTAAAAATTCCTTCTGTACCTAGGAGAAAGTAGTTTGACGAACAATGACCCATTGTATTTTGCAACATGATGAGAGAAGATTTGGTATATAGCTACAGTCTGTATTATATGATACAGATAAGTAGCTTCAGAATAAGTGGGTAGCTGCGTTATAAATTGCACCCCTCTGCTGAACACTCAAAATACAAGACCAGATATCAGGTGGCAGACTGTAACCACTTATTGTCTGAACATACCTTCATTTTATTAGCTCTGGCCATCATTTGTGTAATCTTGATAACATTGTTTTCACTAAAATAATTGTTTATGTCTGTGAACAGAACATTACCGTGACAGATCCATCTATCCATCCATCCATTATCTGTATCCACTCATCCTTTGCAGGGTTTTGAGGGGTTGAAGCTGATCCCAGCTGACACTGGGCAAACAGCACGTTACACACTGGGTAGCTGCCAGTTTATCATTGTGCTGACACACAATCTTAATAGGCGTTATTAGGCATTTAAGCATAATTTAGCCTGAAATTTAAACACATTTGTGAACAGTGATGTGAGTTAACATTGCATTGTTTTGCTCTAAATCTGAATTGAATCTTTGTTATTTTCCATGAAGTAAGTTTAGCTGATTCTGGAGCTTACTCACAACTTGGCTGATCATCTGATCCTTGTACTTATTGGTCCATCATAACTGCTTTATGCAATGTCTCCTTGTTCAGACATTTTAATTGTTATTATGATGTAGGTAATGTAAACAATAGAACCAACAACCAGAGAAACAAAAAGTTACCCAAGGTGCACTAAATTGGAGTTATTCTTTTAAAAACAAGACATGTTTGTGAGTGTTATAATAAGGCCATTTTACAGCCCTCTCCACAGATCTACTTAAGATAGTTTTGGTGTAGTTTTTTCTCCACCGTGTCTGTAGGGCTTCTTTATGTGCGTGCTTGTAACAGTGTGTACTTGACAAAGATCATTGCAAGACTGCAGTCAGTTGATTGCTAAGGTGACTTTCCTGATAAACAGTGCTGTGGCAGGCTGGCCTTGCAGAAGTTTTACAAGGAAAACACTGGAAGCTGATGCTTCTCTGCTACAGTTACTCTCTGAATGCCTTAATTCTACTCTTTTTCATTCATCTTTATTACTTTTTTTTTCTCCCACCCCAAACCCTATCTCTCTTCCAGAGAGGAAGCTAGTGGAGTCTTCAAGGAAGGTGTCAAGTCGGCCCAAGCCCCTGTCCATTCTACGCTCTCTTGAGGAAAAATATGTTGCTGCCATGAAGAAGCTGCAATTTGGTGAGTTCTAGAGTTTATTTTGTGATGTGTATTTACACTCAATCCTGAGTTAGGGCTGGACTACAACTCACTATAACATGACTTGTCCTTGTATCATTGCATTTAATTTACAGTGTATTTAAGTCTTTTTTTGTTATTGTTTTATGGTAAAGGTGATAGAAAAGATGTCATTGGATATGCTGTATGCAATGTGGTCAAATGGATGTAACTGCTGAGTTGGTTCCTCACTTCTTGACTGAAGTTGTATTCATACTCTGATCAGACTCTAGTAATGCCAGTGAACTCAGGTTATAATTGTGGCTTTGCTTTTGACCTTAACAAAAGCTTCACAAAAATTTTTCTAGTTATGGCAGGTTTTTAGTTGGTTAGTTGTAAATGGATGTGTGAACATGTACAGGACAGTGACACTTGACCTTTGACAACTTCCTCACTCTAGTCTTTTCTTTTTCTAGACACCTTTGAAATGGTTTCAGAGGATGAGGACGGAAAAGTGATGTTCAAGGTCAACTACCACTACATGTCTCAGGTGAAGAACGCCAGCGATACAAACAGCGCAGCCCGATCCCGCCGCCTTGCCCAGGAAGCTGTCACCCTGTCCACCTCTCTGCCCCTGTCATCCTCTTCCAGTGTCTTTGTCCGCTGTGATGAGGAGAGACTGGACATCATGAAGGTAAAGTACTTCTACTTCTTGTTAACCATGTTAAGCCCAGAACCACAGTACAGACTTTTGAAAGTGTGTAAAACCTCACAGTTTAGGCATTCTTGTTTGATTTTGATGACTGTTATGCATGTTGTGTTGGAATGTGTCAGTGTTTTTATTTGACTAAATGTCATAGTACTCATGGCTTCAAGTTTGTTTAGATTCAAAAATAGATAATTACAGGTCTTTGTGAAATTTTCTTGCATTGTTTTTATTGACCCTTAAGAAGTAACATTATAGTATTATATATTAGAGATGGACCGATATGGTTTTTACAGGGCCGATACCGATTATTAGTAGTCAAAGAGGCCGAAAACCGATATTTGGGGCCGATATTCATTTGCAGTAAAAGTGAAAATATTTGTGTCAAAATTTTGAATAATACAAACTCCAACACTTAACCTCGTTTAAATGCCTTTAAGCATATGTTTATTAAACAGCT
>JAQMCX010000003.1:18906055-18936893 GCA_029814765.1 Acanthurus leucopareius | reverse complement strand
GTGTGTTTTTGTTTTTTACTCTCATTTATTTATAATTTTTTTTTTTTTTTTTTTTTTTTTTTTTTTCTTTTTTTTTTTTTCCCAAACACTAAACATCATAATATTTATATTTTTTTTTTATTTTTTTTATTTTTTTTTAAATTTTTTTTTTTAATTTTTTTCTTTTATTTTTTTTAAATGCACACCCCCCCCCCCCCCCCCCCCCCGAGTTATATAAGTTAAACTTAATATGTTGACATAAGTAACTTTCATTAATCTTAATCTCAGTGCAAGTTTGAAGTTAAATGTGTGTGTGTGAGTGTGGTTTGTGTGTGTGTTGTGGTGTTGGCCCACTGCAGTGTGATCTAACAGCAGCTGACAGGCAGGTTTGAGGCCTCTCTCTAGGGTCCTCAGTGTGTGTCTGTGTATGTGTGTGTCTGTGTGTGTGTGTGTCTCCTGCTCTAGTGGTGTGTGCTAATTGGAAGCTCAGTGGGACAGGCAGCAGGTCCTCTGCAGTGCCCGTGTGCGCATGTAGAATCATTCATATTCTTTCTCGTTCTCTGTCCTTCTATCACACACACACAGACACGCACACGCACACACACACACACACACACACACACACAGCTCAACAGCAGTCTGGTCCGTTAGCCTTTCTACATTTAACATGAGTCCAGTCTGCAGCCTCTTCACTTATTCATCCCTCTCCACCTCCTCCTTAGCCACCTCTCGCCTGCACTAACCTGAAACGACAGCTGTGCTGTGGCCGATGGAGATCCGCCCGCCTCCCCTGTCTCGCTGGACATCAGAAACATACACACACAGATACACAACCAAGTAGCTGTGCAGGCATTTCAAGAAGAGAAGAGAAGAGAAGAGAAGAGAAGAGAAGAGAAGAGAAGAGAAGAGAAGAGAAGAGAAGAATGTGTGGGATCAATAATGGTCAAGAGAGGGGGTTGATATGGTGTGTATGGGGGATCAATGATGTGCCCAGTGGTGTGTGAATGTGTTATTTACCTGAACAGGCTGGGGACCAAAGAGATGAGACACTCACCTCCTCTTGAGAAATCCTCACAACACACACACTTACATGCAGACATGAACACACATGCATTAATGCATAAACACATAGAGAAGCACACACAAACATATTCCTACACATACACAGACTGGAAAGAAAATGGTACAAAATAACAACAGGCCAGAGAGAAGCTGGACAGTGGAGGTTTGGTGCAGGTATAGTTGGTTCGGGTTATTCTCTCCTCCAGTCACACATTTCAACACAATAAAACACCAGGTGTGAGCTGGTGCTGTGAAACTGACTTAAGAACTCTGCTCTGTGAGACAGACATGAATAATGAACATTTTACTGATCCTGGAGGGAACTCCTCTTTTCACTTAACCTCTGTCGACAGATGTTACAAAGTGTGTCAGCATCCCTGGAGCTGGAAGACTTTCGGTTCATTGCTCAAAGACACCTCAGCACCTCAGATGTATCAGATCTTTGGTAAAGAACTAGATCATTCTACTGTCCACGGGCTTTTTGGTGCATCACCATAAAGGCTTCAATTAAAACATGTAAAACCTGTTTAAGGGCCATTTTAAGTTTTTTTTTATTGTGGCATAACTGTTTAAGTTAAAATTTGTCAAATTTATTTATTAAGTGAATTTTGGATTCAGAACTGTGCTCCCTGTGTGTGTACATGTGTGTATGTGTGTGTGCTGTATGTGTGTTTTGGGGGTTGGATGTCAGTTTCTTTACACCATGTCTGACAGCCAGCATATGATCCTGAGACAGCGTGACAGCTGCCTTCACACCCCTCTCACTATACACACACACACACATAAATACAATCACATGCACAGTGAATGGCAGCTTTGCCACCCTGTGACGGACCTGCTACATCCACCTGCAGCCAACAGGCCCAAGGATACTGAGGTGGAAGGGTTGAGGGTAAGACAGAGGTTAAGATTAAGAGTGTGACTTGAGGCTAGACAGGAGACAGACACAGAGACGGACAAGACACCAAAGGGCTGGTGGATGGATGGATGGATGTCACAGGTCAGGAGATCTAAGTGAAGCTAGCATAAGGGAAAAAAGAGAAAAAAAAGTGGAGGAAGTAGTTGTTTGAGTGATGGGGGATTAATAGGGAATGACAGAGAGAGAAAAGAGGAAAAAAAAGGATACAAATTTTTCCAATAAGTAGGTGCAGATGAATATTGGCCAATAAAAGAAGATGATGCAGAGGCTGGAGAGGAATCACAAAGCAGCAATACTGAATCAGTGCATGTGGCCAATTAGCAACAGCATGTGGAAATAAAATAAGTCGCCACGAAGAACATCTAACATCATCTATTCCTTTAAAATGAAATAACTTCTTGCTGTCGTCATAAGTTCTTGAAAAAATAAGTTTTTTATCAATGCCTCGGGCAAATTTTCTGCAGTTAAACCCACCCCCACCCCTCCGTCGAAGAAGGAACATTGACCCTCTAACTGATAAGTGCCATGGATTCTGGGGAGGAGGAGGAGGAGGAGGAGGAGGAGGGGGGAGTGTTTGGGAGGTTGAAGGACGTCGGGAGTGTCGCATCCATTGTTAAGGCGCCTTCATCGGAGCGCGATGGCAGGCAGCGTCCTCCTCAGCGTTCCCTAATGCGATGAGACATGAATGACATTCCACACCACATACATCAAGAGAGCTCTGGACTTCATACATATGTGCTCACACAAACACATATTAAAAACACACACACACACACACGTATCAAATTTTAAGGAGACGACATGAAAAAAAAAACAATGGGTGCTATTGCCGAAGCAGATCTCAGAATTCTTTCCCCATTAGTTTGCTCTGTATTGTTTTGTTGACTGTTCCTCCTTTTCCTGTGTACCAAATTGTCACGGTTGAGAGGGCCTGTGTCTGCTCTGACAATGACAGGCATGCTGTTTGATTTAAGCGCTGGGTTATTCATCTACATGCTTGTTTGTTTGTGTCTCGCTGTCCTTTTCCATTCACTCAATCCTCCACAGTTGGCACGGTGACAATTTTGGGGAATATAAAACTTGTTCGGGTTTGATTTCCAGACAGACGTCAGAGTGAGGAAGAAGTGAAGTCAACAACAGGCTCACGAAAAGTAAAAAATCAACACTTTGAGGAGGAAAAAATACAAACCGGGGTTCCTTGTGCTGTGATGCAAATAGCTGAAGAGATCAGAGCAAGAAAAGGTTTGAAAGATGTGTGTTTTGTCTCAACGTTGTGCTGCACAGTGTTCAGTGTGGATTCACCTGCTAGCAGACACAATGTCAAATGCTTTTTAAAGCATATGGCACAAATTAAAACACAGACCAGTGATTTTTTTTCATGTGAGATAGTAAATATGAGCCATTCCACTGATATCAAGTTGTGTTTAATATACAGGCCTTTAAAACACTCTGAGAAACACACAAATATTCATTTAAGAGCTACAAAATCGTCTGTCCGGGCATCAACAGTTACTGGAAACATTGTAGCTGTCTGAGGTTTTTTTCACTCCACAAAAGGCTATAAACATGTACTAAAACTCCGACACACACACACAGTCAGAGAGCCCCATGCTGTGTTTGAGGGCAGGCTCACCGTAGGCCTTTTCCCAAAGCAGAGGTGATGTGTCCTGGTCCACTAATGTCAACACCGCAGCCAGGGTCGGAGAGCTGTCAAACACACTAACACACAACCTTTTCCAGCTTACGTTAACACAGAACGAGTGTGTGATTATGTGCATCCCCAAAATGCCAAGTGCTCCCCTGTTCCTTTTCAATATCTGAAAGAGTTCCTCCATTGTGTTGCCTTACCTTGCCTTTAAGGTAAATACACACATGCAGCATGCATCTACTCTATGTTCAGTGTGTCTTTGGCCGTGTGTTTGTGTGTGAGCAACTATCAGCTGACAATATTTTGAAATTTCACCTAGTAGGGTATTTGTTGTGCACTTATTGTCTGTATTATTTAAGTGTGTCATATTATTATGCAACATTTAGTAAAAAATCTAAAACAAAATCAGTTTTATTGGCTGAGTATGTGAACACATGCATGATTTGACACTGCTTTGCAGGACAATCATAAAAAAACAGAAACAGACATTAAATATAATGACCATAAAAAAGTATCATGGGGATGTAAACATGGCTGAATGCAGTCAGGTAATATGCAGATTTGCTTGTTAGAAAAATAGATTGTTTCATGCTTTCATTCGGTAAAAGTTTGGGTTTTTGATCAGCATTGTTTCCTACAAAAAGGATTTAACAGTTTTGCAAAAAAAAAACAACTATTCGATCATGGGCTGACTCTTCAAATCTGGAATGATCATTTACACCTTTATTCAATAGTCTTCAACAGTTTTAAAACTATCTTCAGTGTGCTATATAAAGAATAGCAGACTAGGTTTGCATTTTGTAAAATGTATTAAGCTAAACATGGTATTAATATGAAATTATCAAGATATAACACATAATGTTTGTAACCCAAACACACACACACACATACGCACCTACAGACACACAAACACACACAGACACACAAACACACATAAATGCAAGCACACACACACACAAACACACACAGAGTAAATGACACACACATCAGACAGTGAAGGTGGCGTGCTGTGAGGAATGTAGGTGTTGGAGCGTGAAGGATTTTCCCTGCTAATACAGATATAATGATGTGCCTACAATTTGTAAGAGTGTATCTGTGCGTATGTGCTGCCTGATCACAGGAGCAGTTGTTTTGTTGACCTGTTGGAAAATTCTTTGTGACACTCCCTCCTGTGCATTTTGGCATCCTGGCATTTGCAGTTAGCTTAAAAGGCCTTGCAGAGGAACAGCACAGTCTCACAAAGCCGCTAGGATGACTGTGCACTCTCAGTCTAGTTTTTAGCAGATTCTTGGACAGCAAATATAAACTAAGTGAAACTTAACTGATAGTAGGTAAAATCACTACTTTGTTGATTTAAGCAGAAGATGTATTGTGGCATTTCAAACTTTTTATATAATGTAAAACATGAACAGAATATCCACATTTCCTCACTTTTATTCCTTAGTCTCCTAAATTTAAGGAAAAAAATATCTACAGAATGCTTCATATAGAATAGCAGATTGGGTATATGTGTATTTTTATTACTTTATGATAAACATGTAAAGAATAGACCTATGCTGAGCTTCATCTGTCATGCCAGGATAAAGCAGAGACACACACACAGTAAATGAGTTAGAGCACACATCAGACAGTGGAGGTAGCGTGCTGTGAGGCATGTAGGTGTTGGAGCGTGAAGGGTTTTTCCCTGCTAATACAGATATAATGATGTGACCATAACTATATCAACTTTATTGTGTGAGAGTGCAGACTATCTATGCGTATGTGCTGCCTGATCACAGGAACAGTTGTTTTTTTTGTTTTTTTTCTGCTGGACATTTCATTGTGACTCACACCTCATGAAACAGAGAGGTAAAGATAGATGGAGGTTGATAAACAAAAGGAGACAGAGGCCAGTGTGTTGTTTGGACTGCACTGAGAGGGAAGTGAAGCCGACAGTGAGTTGGCCTACATTCTTTTAGCTTTATGTGTGAGGGGAAACAGACAGACAGTCCTGTGTCTATCTCATTATTCATCCACTGAGAGAGAGTGTGTGTAATGTTGTTAGGTGTGTTCGTGTGTGTAGCCTACATATGCTGTGGATACTGATGCACAATCTCATGATGCACAATCTGGATCAGTGGTTTCCAAAAAAAATGGATAAATTTAGATAAACTAATGACTAAACAGTTGAAATAGTCTAGTTAGCTAAAAGTAGTTTAATGATAAACGTTTGAATACCTAAAGAAGAAAGCTGAAACGGATATTTAAGCGATAGGAAAGTGTTTAAGTAACCAAATTGATTAATAAAAGTCAAAAAAGAAAGTAAAGGTTAAATCTCAGCAACAGGATAAATGGTTGAAATGGAGAAAGGTATAGACTTGAAATAGTTGGATAAATGGGTAAGTAGTTGTATATCATTATCACTTATTCAAATAAGTTCACATATCGCTGAAGGTCAAGGATAAAGGAAAATATTTGAAATGTAGCTGAAAATAATAGAGAAATAGTTCAAATATAGCTGAAAACAGCTAATCAGCTCTCATATAGACAAGCTGTAAGTCACTGACAACCAGCTGAAATGGATAAATTGTTCAAAATCTTAAAGTCATAGATAAATTACTGAAAAATAAAGATTAAAAAGCCTTATTACTACCACACAAAGTGGCAGTGATACAAATTCAGCTGACCAAATCTACCTTATAATTAGTTCAGTTTTATGTAAATTTATGTATGATTAATAAGGTCCAATAACAGTAATAATAAGTAATATTGATAGAGGGGTTTCTGAGTTCAAAGGACAGGGCTGTGCAGATTTAACACAAAAGGCTGCAAAACACTGATATATACTGTTTGTATATGTGTGTTTGTGTGTGTGTGTGTGTGTGTGCATATGCGTGTGTGTGTGTGCAAATATCTATGTGTGTATGTGTGTGTGTGTGTGTGTGTGTGTGTGTGTGTGTGTGCATCAGGGTCCAAGAGACACTTTTTTTTTCCAAGGTGACATACTTGATAACATTTTCACCTTCAGACTCTAAAAGTGGTATTAATCTCCATCAAACATCCCAGAAGACACACACACATCCAGCCAACATATCACAGCACAGTTGTCTCTGGCATTTCAGTGATTTGGAGCGTCATCCCTGCTTGCCACTAGCTTGAAACTGTGATCTTCACATATATGACACCTCAGTTCGACAAGGTCCATACAAACACTCTCTCTCACACACACACACACACACACACACGCACACACACACACACACTGAAGGGATGTCTCTGCTCTGCCTCTCCTGCTGTCACATTCTCACTTCCTGATTTAGACAGACAGAGACCAATCCTTTGGGACACAGACACACTTCTCTCTTTCGCTCCCTCGCTCCTTCCTCCACTCCTCCCCTTTCCTTGATCCGCTGCTCCCTCTCGTGGGGATGAAGGGAGGCGGGGCCGGAGGTTAGACAGATGGAGGCGGGTGATACACCGATACACAGTCAGTCTCAGGTTTTCTCCTGCGGGAATCGTGTGATGGAGAAGAAGAGAGAGAAGTAAAAGGGAAGACATGGAAGTCTCACATCAGTTTTTTTGTTTTTTTGTGTACCAGTTATGAGAAGACAGAGGGAGTTCAGGCTCGTTATTGACCCCAAAAAATAGATAACAAAGACAAAAATAGAACTTTCAAAAAACATTATTGATATGTCTTAACATCATTTCAAATTCTGTCTTAATGATAAAATGTGAATATTCTAAATGTCATGGGAATCATGTTTAAGCACATTTCATCTTGACATGTTTAGTCTCTTTGAAACTTTGGGATTTCCACTATTTTTTTTTCCTCCACAAGGTTTTTCAATGTTTGGCTGCACAGACTGAGTTGAAATGACTGTCTGCTGCTTGTTGGGGGTTTGAATTTTATCACTCACTTTATCACACATGTTTTTGTCACATCTGTCACTCTACTAAAGAGAACAGACAAAACTGCAACACTTATTCCAAAAGCCTTTTACTTGCTCCAAAACCAGCTATTATAAAAGCTCTGCAAATGTTAGGCCACTCTGAAATAACAATAGGCTTTTTTTGATCCATATACTTTAAAAACAAAATATAGTCCACAAATCCACAGCAAGGGTGTATTATAGAGTGTAGAGACTGAAAAAATGTCAGTTTTCTCAATAACGATAGCTCACTAAAGGTTTTTTCCAGTATTTTACTCAGTATTTTTTGTATTATTGATATTATTATTTTTATATTTCAACAATTAATGTTCTTAATATGGGATCTTTTAATTGGGGCCGAAGTCCGCTATATAAACCCAGCTTCCTGACTTCTTAATTACATTTTTTTTTCTTAAAGAGTATACATATAAGTAGGCTGCAATAATAATGAGTAAGGACAAACAACATAAAATTATTCAAGCAAAGTATGCCACAGATAGAAACTGTTATTATAAAATCATGCAGTAAAATTCCTAATACACTCAGAAAAAGATCTCATCCTAATTAATTGAAACAGCCTAAGAAGTGTCTGAAAACCATTAAAACCATTAAAATGAAAAACAGTATAATGAGACAAATTAAAATAAACTAAAAATACAGGCTTTTGGAGGTTTTTGTAGCAAAGCTTTTATTTCACAGAATGTAATTAAAGTTTGCGATTTCAGATCAAATCTTTCAGATCAAATCAATTTAATGCATCTTTACATATCATCACAATCACACTGCATCTTTTCAACAAATACACCTCAAAGAGGAGTGAGAGGGTGAGAAATAAAGAGAAGTGTGAGAGAAAAGTGGGATAACCAGTACATGACTGACCGAATAAGCACCGAAAGCTGCTAAAAAAAATGCAGAGAGCAGAAAAAATAAAGACTGTAGCTACAAAAATAACAGTACATGAAACCATTGGTGTAGAAAAAATAACAGTACATGAAATAACTGGTGTGGACTACTGTGATACGCTGGACCCTCTATTTCCTACCGGGGTCAAGAGAGACAGACACAGAGAGAAAGTTGACTTCTAGAGTGCTGTGGGGTTTCTTCTCGTTTTTTTCTGTCACTGCTGTCAACAGTCGTTTTAGGTCACTGAGAGGCTACCGCTCCATCTACCTGTGTTTTAGCACATCACATGCCGCACTGCACCCAGCACACACTCAGGAGAAGAGAGTCCGCCGGTTGAGACAGATCAAGGAGCCGCACAGGAAACAGGGATTTGTTTATATGGATTGAGTGACCTGGCAAAGTTTGTCAACTAAAGAAGGGAAGATGGGGAAAAGGATAGCTGAGAGGGAGGTCTGTGAAGCCTTCCTGTGAAGAGGTGAAAATAATAGGTAAATAATAGATCCTGGAGATCAATTATTGAAGGGTTAGGGTTGGAGTGCATTGATGCTTTCATGCCGGGAGCTGATCTTACATTCCTGGGTTCATTCATAAAAAATTGTGGATGGAAAAAAAAAGAGGATGTTGTTGCTATGTCAGGTTTAAGTTGACAGTTTTCTGCTTCCACCTCCAAACACACTCACAGACACTTACAGAGTCACTGAAATATCACCACATTCATTGGCTCTCAGCGTCTTATCTTAATATTTTTGCAGTTTTAGTGCATTTCATTTTCATTTTATAATGTATTAGCTTGGATAAGTCATGTTGTTTTTCCGTTTCATATCGGTTTTCTTCATTTGTGATTGTTCTCTTTATATTAAGTATTACCATTAAATTTGAAATTTGTTCTATGTTCTGCAGAAATTCAGACCAGAAAAGAGATTTTTCCTGCATTTATCTGATTAAATAAAGGTAATTACACGCGCATCTCATCCCTCTACACTTTACAACACTGATCATTTTTTTTGCAAAAAACATTGAGTCAAACTGTAACACTTGATCTAGTCGCTGCCATAAGAAGTGGACATGATACATCCCCCCAGCATGCGCACACAAACGCACACACACACACACACACACTCTTTCTCCTTTTTGGGTTCCCTGTAACAACTGATCTTTTTGAGTTGACAGGTGACAGAACAGTCTACATCAAAATAGGTCCCCTCTCTTTCACAACACACAAACAAACACACACACATCCACGCACCCACACACACACACACACACACACACACACACACACATACACCCTGCTGCTGTACAGTAGACAGTTCCAGACAAGCCAGGGCTGGTCATGCCCAAAAGGCAGAGCCTGTTCCCTGTCACCTATCAGCTGGTGGCAGACAGTGTGTGTGTGTGTGTGTGATTATAGTATAGTGCTGGTATGGTAAAAGCTAAAGAGGATTAAGGAATGTTCACATCGTTGTATATCAGTCTCATACACAACATAAATTAAGTTTTTCTTTCTTAAGCTTCAGTTACATCAATTTATATATAATCTCCCTCTTGTCTGTATAATAACTGGCCTTAATACCCCTGGATGTTTTTTTGTGGGTGAAAGGGTCCCACATGTGTGATCAATAACACATCCTATAATAATCCATATGTGTAATTTTTTTGAAAGGGAAAAACTGGAAAAGTGATGAAACAGGCTATAATGAAGGTTTTCATAGCTAATAATTGTCTCACTGATTCAGTCTGGTTACCTGGTAGTTACAGCCTACACCATGTAACCGCTGTGGGCCAAAATTCTCACTGATAGTTAGATCATACACATCTTTCATTTCTGTGTTTATGCTATCAGCTAAAATCAAAAAAATAGCTACTCTGTGCCATGACTCATGCAACATAAAGCTTTTGCAAGCATTTATAGCCTGGATGAGATTCTGCATTACTGTGTATCATCAGTCTACCAGTCAGTAAGTAAGCTGGTGAATTTAATGTTGGGGGTACTAACATGTCACAGGACATGCCAGGGAAGAATAAAGGAGACGCGAGGAGGCAGCAACCTACCCAGGACTGCTGGCACAGCAGCCGGGGGCGGGGCTGAGACAGCATGGCACACGTCGACCGCAGACCCCCCTCCTCCTTCTCCTTTCCCCACAGGCTCTGACAGGCGACACAGGAACCCCTTGGCCCGGTGAGGGGCGGACGGCCATCTGACAACTCCCCACCTGCATGACCTTTACCATGCTTGACCCCCTGCAGGAGACAATCACCTCATAGCAAACAGCCCCACGGGAGATGTAGACACACGCACAGCTGGGAAGACAAACAAAGACGGACATGCATAACGCACAGATGGATTGACATAATGTTTGATGTAGGGACAGTTATTCAGACTTTGACATGCATATGTGCTTGTGATGAGTAATTCAAATTTGACTAGCGGCTTTGCAAGAATGAAAGGGCTCTATTTTAAATAACCACACAACTTTTCTTCGTAACAACAGTTTGCTCAGTACTTTAGTTGCCAAGACAGTCTATGATACACTCAGTTTTGGATAAAACATCTTATTTTGACAAAAAACAAGCCACTCATCTCATTTTAAAGTCTTGAGATCATTCTTTTAACACAGGGCAGAATTAGTTTTTTTCTACAAAATGGATTTGATTTTCCCACCACTCCCACTATTATCATACCACTATACATATTGAATATGTTTAAAAAACCATTATATTTTTTAATCATTTGCTTGTTTTGTTCATTAACATGGGCAATAAAAGCAACATTAGTAGTAGCAGCAGTAGTGGAAGTACCACTGCTATTTTAAAAAACAGTTTTAAGTCGCTGTTACGTCATCAAAACGCGACACGGTGGCTTGAGTGCGACTACAACTGTGAAACGTTGGTGTTGGTGCAAATGTTGGTGAGTCGGTAACGTTTAGCTTTTTTGAGATATTAACGCGGAAGATCGCTTGTCATATTAACTTTAAACGTTAATTGATTTGAACAGATTTACTAGTGTAACGCTACGTAAAGTACGAGCACGTAACGCAGTTAACGTTAGCACCCAAACCTAATATCCACTTTGTGACAGTAACCTAACTACGTAACTAACGTTACACTCTCATAACACGTTTTTTATGTGATTTATTCGCAGGTTTCCCTTGTTTGGGCTTCGTAGTATCTTTTAACACAACATCTTGCTTCGGCTCAGTTTAACTGTCAATGAATCCACTAGTTAGACGGACTCTTCCTCCGTCTGTGAGGAGTCTTCTCACTGACATCGGCCCGAAGGAGGAGTGGACTGACACGGAGCCCGACCCGGTGACCAGAGATGGGATCCTGCTTCCGTCCAGAGGAGCTGCTTCTGGTCCAGAGGAGTTTCTCTCACCAGCTAAAGCACAAGAGGAAGAGGCTGCAGTGGATGGTAGCGACGCCAGAAAGAGTGCAGTCTGCATGTTGTGTAAATGTAAGCCGTCTTGTTACACTTGTCCTCGGTGTAACCTGCATTACTGTGGCTTGGTTTGCTACCAGAGCCCAGATCACTCCGCCTGCTCCGAGGAGTTTTACAAGGAGTCTGTTCTGCAGGAGCTGAAGGATATGGGTAAAACAGAAAGTGAGGGGAGGAAGAAAATGCAAGAGGTTCTTGCGGGACTCAGACAAAAAGCAGAAAGGACAGATGGGGGGATGGAAAGTTTGTTAAGAGAAGCTGGCATTGTCTCAAATGACATGGATGATGAGGAGGAAGATGCAGCAGAAAAAGTGGAGGTTGTGGAGCTTCTGTCCAGGTTAGCAGAGCTTCAACAGGCTGGAGAGGGGAGCACAGCAGAGATTGAGTCTATTTTAAGAAAGCTGGAGGAGATTGGAGGAGGGGAGATGCTGCCTGGAGACATGGATGAGGACTCTGAAAGTGCAGAAGGGGAGCCGGACTTGGCTGATCGGCTCTCAGGGCTGGATATTGACAAACTTTCAGAAGAGGAGCTGTGGGAACTTCTCAACAATAAAGAAAAAGAGACATTTCTGGGTCTAATGAAGGGTGGAGCCCTTGGCGGGCTTGTTCCTTTGTGGACGCCATGGTGGGAGGAGCATGAGGAAGGAGGGCGGCCGCTGGTGGAGGTGCTTGAGGAGGAGGTGAGCAAACTTGAGAGAGAAACTTCTACAACTGTGGATGAACTGGAAATTGATAATAAAGTCAAGAAATCACCAGAACTGGCTCATAATCAGGGCGAAGCAGCTACAAAGTCGAAAAAGACTAAAGCAGGAAAAAGCAAGAAGACGGTAAACAAAGGCAAAGAAAGTTCAGCAGTTTCAAGTGTCCCTCCAATTTCTGCAAAAATTCCAAAGTTGAGTTCCTTGTGTGCAAATCCATCTCCCTTGATTTGCTATGGTTTAGTCAATGTGCTTTATGGCTGCGCCTTCACTCTGTGCCTGTATAACAATGACACTGATTCACTTATGTTTGAGTTCTGTGACATGATCCTTGCTCTGTCTGAGGCACTGAGCTCTAACAGGGTGTTCAACTCTGCCCAAGAGGCCATAGACAGCGGGGAAAGTCACATTTTAAGTGGAGGTTTCCATGACAAGGAGGATCCTCAGGCCCCATCCAGGGCAATTGAAGCTGTGGCTCACATCATGACCGGTAGGGACAGAAAGGATGCTACAGGATACTGCTTGGCAGCCTTGAGCCAACTTCGTTCAGTGCTCTCCCAGGCCAGAAAAGTCCTGTCAAAAGATGATGAGGAAGGGGAGAGGAGACAGAAATACTTCCTTGCAAGCAAGAAGTGCGAATTCTTTCAGGCTTGGGTTCTGGACAATACACACCGTATTCGTACACTGGCCATTGAGTTGTGGAACGAACACGGTAAAAGAGAGACAGTGAGGATCGGCATGGAGAAAGCAAAGACTGTAGTTGAGGAGAACATAAAGAAAGGGAAAAGCAAAGAAAAGAGCAAGTTAATTGAAGAAATGAGCTAATGATGATTTTTTTTCTTGAATATACTTTTGTTTGTAAAAATTCATGATGTAATAAAAATATTAAAACCTTAATTGTCTTTTCTAACTGCCATAACCGACTGCTGAAAGGTTATTTTTGATCTGTACCAAATATACTGTTTAACTTTTTGTTCAGGATGAATAAAATATGTGAACAAAATTTGATTTTGTCATAAAGAATTAGAGCGTTTACCACCAGTAAATATAAGCAGACAACCTTTTAATGGTTTTAGCATTACATGGTGGAATTGTAGTTTAAATGTTTAATAAGCACAATTTGATTCAGGGTAAAATCATGCCAAGAATAGTAAATGAGAATTCTGAATTTATAAAGGCAAGTAATTGCTAATTCAAATATGTACATTTATTTTGGACTCAGTGGTATTGTCAATAAATTTTATATATAAGACCAAGTGATTTTAAGTTGAATATAATATACATGAGACGGAGAAATGCTTTTTTATTCCTCTAAGTCATTTTGTTCATTACAATTTACAGGAAATTAAATAAAAATAAAGGTTTAACCTATAACACCCCAGAGTCCATTTACAGGCCTTGTTGTTGAAGGCTCTGGAGACATAGTTTTCTTATCTGTCATGCAGAGATGTTATTGATCAGTTTTAATTCTACATGGCGATCGACGGTAGTCAAACTGTCATGAAGATCCATGAGATGCTGCTTGTGAGAGCTACAAAGTTTATAAGTGGACATTTTTTGTGAGCCACCGTTTCTAAGAAGAACTCATGTCAAAGATATGTGTATATATACACAATAAGTTGGATATTTAACATGCAATAGCAAAATATATTTATTAAACCATTCATTTACTGATCCCAAAGGTATAGTTACAAACTACAACAGGCAGGAACCATTGAGATAAAACTCTCACGTTCTGTCGTGCTATCGCGGTACTTTCTTTGACCGGTCACGTGGTGCGGATGCCCTTCTACTGTGCGACAGAAAACATGGCTGCGCTCTTGAGATCAGCGCGTCTGCTCAAATTTTCGCCTTCGGGCTTGCTTCAAATCACAGGGACCAAAAGAAACGGACCTCCACTCAGTCGGCTGTACAGCGGAGCTATCGGCGGCCGCAGGACCGGAGTTTGTTCCCGACAGATCAGCCCTGTTTCGGAAAATGCGACCAGGTATCACGCAGTCTGTTAGCCGGTGTAGCTGAGATCCATGCGTGAACGTGAACCGCAGATGTCATTGAGGCTCAATGACAGCCACTGATGTAACACATGTATTCAAGCGAATACAACCTGCAGTTTTAAGTGTTGTATGTTGACATAAATGGGATTAAATACCGATATATTGTCTACAAAGTGAAAACGTTAGCTGCATGGTTAGGTAAAAATGGCTCCCGGTTTATACAAGGTGATGATCAGACGTTGTGTAACCATCATGCTCACACTATTATTTCACGTCTCACATTTAACCACTTACACTAATTTAGTTTTTAATGATAATGCAAGTGTAAGTAATCATTGCTGACATCCTATGTTTCTTCCTATACTGAACTGTTAGCTCAACAACATGCTAGATTTTAGGGAAAAGGCCCATCATTAGAGATTACCATCCACATAGTCATACTGTAGCTGATCTGATTCAGATAGTTATTGCCAATTTTGGCTATAAGCATATTATCATAAAGTGACATTATGCGACTAGAGAAACTTAGACATCAGCTAATGTGAGAGATGATGTTCATGCGTTGGTGTTTCTCTCTCAAGGTCATATCTACTTATAAAACTGCTCTTAGGCTTTGATCAGATAGAGCATTTAAACATTAGTCTGTGTAGCAGCTTCTTTGACGCATCAAAAATTGTGCACTTACCAAATCCCATGCTATAACTTTTTCTGTGCTTCTCTACCCAACTTTACTGTCACGTTCTATTTCTATACAGTTCTGTATGGCCATGTGCTGTGGGGTGTGTGCGTAACTATGGAGTGGCCACAGAGCAGAAGGATGACACCAGCGTTGCGGTGCGGTCCAAGCAGGCCCAGGAGTTTGACTGGGCTCTGACCAAGCTGGACAACTCTGTGAGGAGGACCGGGCGCATCACCAAGACCCTGCTGCTCCGTATCTTCCATGATATCTGCAGGACAGGTAGGCAGACAGGATAATAACCAGAGGGGTTCAGGCAGGATGAATACAAGCAACTTGAACCTATAATACATTTTTTCGTTATTTTTTCCTCTTAGTAGACCAGCTGACTCTTCTGCCTTTGTTTTATTTTTTTTAAATTACCGCACACCCATCCGCGCCTTCTGCTCTTGTCTGTTTGCAGGTTATCCCAGTGGTAATCAGGCCCTGTTACTGCTGCGTAGCTGTGGGTCTCTGCTTCCAGAGGTGCCCCTGGAGGAGCGCACTGAGCTGGCACGCCGTGTGTGGGAGAAGCTGCAGGAGTTGGGTAAGAGGCAGCATCAATGGCAACTATATAACCATCCTGTTATCCAAAGAACTATCTTTCATATTGTTTCTGAAGTATTTGACCATGGTTTAAATATCTGATCTATCAGAGGAGTCTTTGATTTGATGTTTTTTTTACATAAATAAAAGCATTTTACTGTTTTACAGAGAAATCACTGAATATTTTAGTTGTTATAGTTATGTCTATGTTAAAGTTCACTTGTTGTCCTCTCCAGGTGCACAGTACGATGTTAGTCACTACAACGCCTTGCTGAAGGTTTACCTGCAGAACGAGTTCAAGTTTTCCCCAACTGACTTCCTGGCCAAGATGGAAGCAGCAAACGTCCAGCCCAACAGAGTAAGCACTGCAGTGCAGGTTACAATACTGGCAGGACACATTTGCTTAGATTTCTGTTTGCCTGCACCCATCAATCACAACAGTAGGATGGAAACAGGAGAGATGGGATATTATTCATAGTACATTGTTTACCAAGTAGATTTTTCACTTCTCTTTTAAAAGATATAAAGAAAAAGATCAGGAATCTGATGGATTTCCTTTTTATTTCTATGCTCAGGTTACCTACCAGAGACTCATAGCAGCCTACTGCCAAACAGGAGATATCGATGGAGCCAGGTAAGCAAATGTTTAATGTTCTTTTTATGAGCCGACCAACAACAGAGTTCATGTTCTGATGTGAAGCTCTGGCTTCACTATCTAAGATAAGTTTTTAAAGGGCAAAAGATATGATGCTGTTGTATTTACCAGTTTTTTGTTTAAACTTAACCCTCTTTGCTTTCTCAGCACCATATTGGGTTTCATGAAGAGCAAAGACTTGCCCATCACTGAGGCTGTTTTCAACTCCCTGGTGACAGGCCATGCTCGTGCAGGGTGAGCAGCATTGCTTTTGTTCTTGCAGCTTGCTGTATTAAATAGCGCGTAGGACATTTTGAAATAATCAATTGTCGTCTGTCGCTTTGCAGGGACATCGAGAGTGCCAAAAACATCCTGACTGTGATGAAGGGAGCAGGAATTGAACCCGGTCCTGACACTTATGTTTCGCTGTTGAATGCCTACGCTGAGAAGGGAGACCTGGACAGTCTGAAAAAGGTGCGTACGTTTTTCAGTTGGTTATTAAGATGATGCTGATGCACAATTTAAACTTGTGCTTGTTTATGTTCTTCACTTTTCCCCATTTTTTCCCATATGTCCTTCCTTTCTTTTCCCTTCCCTTCATTTCATCTACTTCTCCCTATTATCCCCCTCCTTTGTCGCCTCCATTTTTCTTTCCATCCTCTCTTCCTTACCCTCTCTCTCTCTCACTATCTGTTTCAGACTCTGGAGGCAGCAGAGAGTGCAGACTGCAGTCTGATGGACAGGGACTTAATGCAGGTCATCTTCACACTGGCCAAGGCCGGATACCAGCAGCACGTCCCAGAGATGGTTGAGCGCTTGAGACACGAGAGGGGCTACGTTCCAGGTACACATGCACACACTTCTCTTGTGTATATTAAAGCATTTTGCAGAAACTGCCATCATCTTGACAGTGTAATTAGACTGAACCAGGGTTGTTCTTCTTGTAGATGCCATGAACTTGTGCCTGAGCCTCATCACTCAGGGCCTGGAGGACACTGCTTTCCAGATCCTGAAGAATTTCCCCACACTGCAATCTGATAGCATCAATGCAGACTCCCCCAGCCTGGGAAACTTCTTCCTCAGACACTGTGTCAACATGAACACGGTACTCAGACATGTTTTTATAGATGCCTCTCCTTACCTTCTCTTATTGCAACCATGCAGGTTCTCAAACTGTGTTTCTACAGTATTTCAATTATTCAATATTTGTCAATATTAGAACTTTAGAGGCTATATTTTAAGTTGTATTTGCGTAGTATTGTGTTGTTCAAATGTTTTGTTTTTTCTTTGTGTGTGTGCCTAACAGTCAGTGGAGAAGATTGGCCACTTTTGCAAAGAGCTCCAGGAGTCAAATTTGCACACTGCACCATTCAGCTTCACTCTGTCCTGTGCGCTGGAGGCCAAGAACACTGGTACAGCACCGACTGTCATTCACTCGCATTTAGAGCTGCTTTTACATCCACTTGCACACAGATTTGTGTCTATAGACACAAATTGTGTGGTAAATCTAAAATCCAAGTCTGAGGCATTATTATGATTTATTTTGTTTATTTTGCAGGTATGTCTTTTGAGTTGATGAAAATGATGAAGGAGCAAGACTTACCCATAAGGCCTCACTACTTCTGGCCCCTCCTCACTCAACATTTGAAAGACAACAACACAGCTGGTAAGCACACACACACAAACATACTGACTTTTAACTTATATTTAGGAAAATTTTTTGAAATAAAATCCACATGACCACTTTCTGTTGATTGTTGTGGAAATCTGAGAATTGCAGCAGGCTCAAATGTGCTTTTTCCTTTTTGATCCACTCCTTAAAAACAGTGATTACAGTAGATATGTAATCTGTTTCGTATGCAAATCCTTCTTTGTCATATTTATTTTTAATTCAAATTTCTTAAGCAAAGTCTGTTGCACAGTGTGGTTTAAGAGAAACAAAACCAAACAGAAACTTTTTTAATTTAAACTTTAAATTATATACTTAATACAAGTTTCTCTCCTGTGCATTTCCTATTACTGTAAACTAGTATTTTTAAACCCCCCCTCTCTCGGAGGAGCCATATGTAACAAAGCAAACAAGCCTGCTTACCATCCAATTTAGAATGAAGAGGGTTGATTTTTTTTTTTTTGTAAGCGTGTTAGTAGCAGTTTTTGAGCATGTGTGTTATTTCTGTGGTGTAGAGGGGATTATGACTTTCTCAGCCCTCTGTACCAGAAAGAGCTTTTAAAGGACTTTTTCCCTCAAATATTAATGCCTCACAGAGTGGTCCAACTGGGACAGGTTTCACTGGGCTGGGGCAGTCAAGGGCAAAGCGGTCTGATCCCTGCGTGAGAGAGTTAGAGCAGGAAGAGATGAAATAACACATGCATGCACAAACACACACACACACACACACACACATATACAGGTCTCTCTGGAGAGATCTAGGAATAAATCACAAAGTTTAAAAGAGTTTCCAACTCTTCCTGTTGGACAGATGAGCTCTGCAGCAAAAAGACACTGACTTTCAGAAAGTGCGCTCAGACTTAAATGTCACAGTATGTTTCCTCTTCATGATCTCTAAATTCTGACCTTTTGTAGCCTCCTCCACATTTTTCAAAAATCAGTTGTTTGTTTTATGTTTTTGTCTTTTTTAAATGATTGAAAGCTTCATGCCTAAAGATTGTATAAGTTAGAGTAACACTGTAATTTCCCAGAGTATAAGTTACAGTCAAAACAATGAAAAATATTTAAAGCCAGTGTCATGGGGACAAAAATAACTTGACCATCAGCTCTGCATTGTCTTAGAAAATACGACTTTTCCAACAGTTCAGTTGGTATTGTGGCATTTTTATGCCATAACTGACACTGTATCAACTGTGTAGAGAGAAGGAAGTGTTGCACGTCGTCTGAGGACCTTTGCCCCATGGCAGGGGGTATCTGAGGTTCTTCTCTGGGGGCACAGGGGGGCTCAGTAGCCTCAAGCTTCCCCTCGCACATGCAAACACACACATGGATGCACATGCAGGCCTGAGGCTGAAGGGTCAGAGGTCATTTTGCTCCAGTAGCTGTCTTGAATCCTTTATCATTCCAAACTTCAGCTCAGTTCTTCAACCCCTCAAAGTCTTCCTCTCTCTTCCAAGTTACCTTTGCCAATTTTTTTTTCATCACAGAATCCACATTTCTCAACAGACAGCTGATCCTTGAACAGTTTTATTACACAACACTTTTATTACACATGAAATCCAAGAAGCTCTTCTGTCGAGACAAAGGCATTAAACTCAAGTTTGATTGCATCATGCAGACAGGTGCATAGCCAGGCCACATCTTTAAAGAATGACCAGGCTGAAAAGCAGCGTTTAACTGCAGTTAAAGTTTCAAGTCTCTTTGACCTCTGATGAACCCAAGAAATTGTACTTTATTGCATCTTTGACAACAGGTAGTGTTTCTTTATGCATTCGTGTTTCACTAAATAGAACACCTCTCTCCATTCCTGCTTGTGAATGACTGAGCCTCCCAAAAATGCCCATTTCATGACCAATCATGATACCGTCACCTGTTACCATTCAACCATGATTACCTGTGGAACAATCTGGACAGGTGTTTTTAAAAAATTCAACAACTTTCCCAGTCTTTTGTTGCTGTCTTTACTTATTTAAAACATGTTGCTGCACCAAATTTAGAATAAGCAAATATTTCCAATTGAGTTGATTCAGACATTAAATATAATGTCTTTGTTTTGCATTTAATTTAGCATATGATAATTATATTTTTTCTTAATAAAGTGCAAGAGGCCGGCATTTTACTGAGCCTTCAGTCTTTGTTGGACATTTATCCAAGACTCAGTATGAAACTGGTATTAATGTCTTAAAGTTTATCATCTCTATCTGCCACTTAAGAAGATTTAATGGCTCAGCATGTGCAGTTCAGTCGAACATATTTCTGTCTTTGCTGAAAGAATTATTTTTTTTCTGGCCCTTTGTTTCTGCCGGCGATGAGCTTGTGGTGGAAATCGTCTCAGTGACAGATAGCCGACATTTGGAGACTTGTCAGGATTTACAACTCATTACGAATGTACCCTGTCAAATGCATTCAACAGCGGCTTGGCTTTTAAGTGCTTTATTTATGCTGAGCTGTGGCTCTCTCTTTGGGGTTTTTTAGAGCGATTAATAAATGATGTATTTTTCCCCTGTCAGCTAATTGACAGCATTTGAGCTGGCAGGGAGGAGAAGCTGGTTAGACCAGTGCGGCGACGGCGCAGATTGACTTCTCTGTGCGGTGCAGGCGGATTCTTCGTTTGGATGCTGAGATATTTAAGCACCTGGCTTGGCAGCATAAAAGAAGAGGACTAGACATGAGTTTAAACATGCACAACCACACACACTTGACACATGCTATTACTTGAATTTTCTAACTGCGTGGTCTCAAAGCCACAGAAAAAAACATCAGATGGCATCCATTTAGTTATCACAGTGTGGAAAAAAGGACGGAGGGAAGGAAGGAAAGTGGAGAAACTTCTCTTTTGCTCACACACTTGCTTGTTTGCGATGGTGTTAGCCTTAACCCTCATGAATGATGCAGCTCCTCTTCTTTTCCCCTCTCTTTCTCTCTCTCTCTCTCTCTCTCACTCTCTCACACACTCATTGGCTGCAGGAGGTGTGCGCGCGTCCATATTTGTGAGGGCGGGGGGGTTCGAGGGGCAGTGCAGGTGATGTGACTGATGCGGAGTGACTTGATTTCATGTAAATGCAAGCGCTCTGAGGGAATTCACTTTAGATTACGCGCCCCACTGTGCACAGCCCATGAAATATTAAGCGCCGTGTCACTTTTTGTCCACAGGTGTCACTAGCGGGCAAGGAGGCCCGAGCCGTAGAATGTGAGGAGAACAACGGGGGGGGGAAGGATGGAGGGGTGGGGGTATAAGGAGAGTAGAAGGGTGGGGTGGGGGGGTGTCCATTTGCCTTTTGATGAGGTGTGGATTTGGCGGGTTTAGCGGAAGCATATGCTGGCCCATACTTCCCACCTGCCGCCAGCTAGTCACCGCTTGTCAGTCCTCGCGACGCAGCGCGCTCTTATCACTTCTGACATGGTGGAGCAAGAAAAAGAGGGAGGGGAAAGTGCATAGGAAGGGAGTGTTTCAAGCCTCCTGTGTGTTTTTTTTTTTTTTTTTTTTGGGTGATGAGATGTAAAGCCTCGCCTTGTTTGGTCTGCTTTCCTTCCTGGCTGGCCCCCTCCTCCCTCCACCGGACTCTATTTATGTGACCTCATCTTCAACCCTTTCACTCTTTCTTTTAATGCAACTCTATCCGTCAAGTAGAGTCTGCCGCATTAAAAAGAAAGTGCCAAAGCGGTCTGTAATGCAGTCCTCCATGAACTCTGTTCGAGCTTGAGTTAATTGGTAGAGCAAGAGCCAAACATCACCTTGATTAAAATCCAAAAGAAGAAGAAAGTCAGGAAGAATTTGCGGCTTTTCATTTCTCTCAAAACGGAAAAAAAGTCTTGTACTCGCTTCTGTTTTCAAACGACAACTCGTCATTGCCTCGCAGCAAACAAAGTCCACCTTTAGAGAGTCATACACAGAGAGAGAGAGAGAGATGGAGAGACAGATGGTGTTGAAGGAGAAAGAAAAGGAGAAGTGACAGGTACTCATGTTCAAGGATGGGAGGGGATGACAGCGACCGGTTCACTCCACTCCTCTTTTCCTCTCTTTCCTCCATCCTCACTTCTCGTCCGTGACAGTTAACCTGAAGACATGAATCTGATGATGATATCTTGTGACCACTGCCATGCTTAACTCACTATTTTGATACTTCTTGCCCGGATGAAATGTCAGGCTTTATGCTGACCAACCTGGAGAGGCCTCCACTCTTTTCAGTTCCCCCCTATGTGCCAAATCTTTATGTAAATTGTTCAGACAGGGGAGAAGGAAAAAAGGGTTACTCACATATGAGGATGATGGTGTAAAAAGGAAAAGAGCTTGAGGGGGAAAAAGAACAGATTTTTCGATGTAGTTCCTTTAGTTATTTTATTTTTGTTTTTTTGACAGGTTAGTTAAAAATCTAAGGTTAGGGTTGCTTAATGTTAATGTAAAGCTACTGCTATGACGCTGCAGTAACCTGAACTCACGATAAATCCTAACTTTAGGGCCAACAAGTCTGTAGTTTTTATGTCTTTCAGTGTGTTGTCATATATGTGACAATATGACTGAATATTCTGAGGGTAAAAACCATACTAGAAAAGTTCCTCTCACAAGAAAATTGATGACATTTCCCTGAAGCGTAACTTAATACTGCTTAGCTAAGATGTACAGTGACTTTGCCATAAGCTTGTGAATAAAAGGAGTAAAAGCTGAACGAAAAAACAATCTGAGGTTCAAAGGGTTAAAAGCTGCTGGTCGCAGACCTGACTTGCAAAAATACACGCACAAATACGCTCGTTGGACATCCGAAAAGTGCTGATGATCGTAAAAGCTCACGGGCGGAAGCCGGAAAGCGCGCGTGAGGGGGAGAGAAGTCCGGCGTATGCATTTGTACCACCGACTCTCCATTCACTTGTTTTCTCTCTGTCTGGCTCACCGTGAAATTGATTATGGATTATTCAGGAGGAAAGCAGGTGCTCCCTCTCTTCTTTCATAAAAAAAGGCAGGATGAAAGCGATTCTGGGGTAAGAATGGACAGAGGGACGGAAGAACCGGTGGATCCTCCATTGAGAAGAAAGAGGAAGATCGCCTGTTTACTTTTTCTTGAAAGCAGGGTAGATGGATAGTGAGAGGGGCAGATGAATGAGTGATATGGACGAAGGAGATGGATGGATGGAGTGGTCTAGGTAGCCTTACCTGGGATAATGCAGCTCCAGCTGCAGGTTTTAATGGCATATAAAAGCCCTGGGCTCATCTTTTATTCAGCTAAAAAGAGAGTCTGCCAGGTGAACACATACGTCCCAGGAGGATGCAGAAACACAGAGCCGTATATGTTGTGTGTGTGTGTATTTCAGAACCTGAGTGGAGAGTAAATACACACGGCATCTTGAGGAGTGTCAACTCAAGGAAGCACTTTAGGGCAGTTTGCTGAAGTCTGCATGGGAACAAGGTGTATTGGTACACTGGAGGCGGTCATATATAGCATATAGATGCACCTAAAGATGCATAACAAAACACCCTGAGAATGAACTTACACACACACACACACACACACCAACACACACACACAGACCCGTCCATGCCCTCGTTTAGACCCACATCCTCCGTGGGCACGCTCGCAGACATATGCAAAGTGCTGCAGTGCCTCCTCCGTGTGAGCTCACACACTCACAGACACACACACTCTCTCTTGCGGGCACATGAGTGTGTGTGAGTGGCTGTTCCATATGCATGTGGCCGCTCGGGCCTCGCTCCCTCCGGGCCGGAGCTCGGAGCTCTGCTGCAGAGCAAGGTGACGCGCAAGAGCCCACTTCAGGCCGAGTGTGTGTGTTTATGTACACGTATCCTTCAGTCCAAGGTGGAGAGGGAATCAGTCTATTAGCATTCTGTTGATGAAGTGTGAGCGTGCTTGTGTGTGTGTGTGAGTGTGTGGTTGGGTGCTTGGAATTTTAACTGGATTATTGAGAGAAAGTACATTGCCAGCTTATTTCTTTTCATAGTGTTTCGCAGCTCAAGGCCTGTGCATGTAAAGGAAGAGAGAAAAGTGTGTATTTATGTAAAAGTTTTAACTTATTAAAAATAAGGGTTAATTGCAGCTCTGATCCCACACAAGTTTTTTGTTTAGCTGTTGACACAAATTTTATGAACATTCTTAAGTAAATTTGTCATTACACAATAAAAACAACTTATTATTCCCTGTTTCTGTTGTAGGTGTGATTGAGGTGTTGAAGGGCATGCAGGAGCTCGGAGTGTCCCCTGATGTTGAGACCTTATCCAACTACAGCCTCCCTGTCTTCCCCAGCATAGATGCAGCTCGGGAGGCCCTAAAGGTAATCCATAAATCTGTGTGTGTGTGTGTGTTTGTGTTTGTGTGTTTGTGTTTGTGTTTGTGTTTGTGTTTGTGTTTGCATGTGGATGATGCAGAGTGAAAAGTTTTTGCTGACACAAAGTTGATTTTTGTCTGCTCAGGATGCAGGAGTGTCTTTGGAGTCGGAGGGCTTCTTGTTGTCAAAGGTTCGCTCCGTGGCTGCTGACAACCTGGCTGATCTCTACACACTGTGTAAGCCCAAGCGCGTGCACACACACACACACACACACACACACACACACACACACCCTCAAACAGACCCTAACAAATTCCAAAGAAACTGCAT
This sequence comes from Acanthurus leucopareius, assembly GCA_029814765.1. Taxonomy (NCBI): domain Eukaryota; kingdom Metazoa; phylum Chordata; class Actinopteri; order Acanthuriformes; family Acanthuridae; genus Acanthurus; species Acanthurus leucopareius. The sequence goes on along the minus strand of JAQMCX010000003.1, from coordinate 18,912,176 downwards.
CTTGAGCACCCATCATCATAAAAATCACTGCTTTGCCTGCGGGCTAATTGGACCAGCGTTAACACGTGCCACACACACACACATACACACACACACACTTACACTTACACACACTTGCCCACTTACTCCACTGTGCTCATCAGGCCTTTTAAGAGATTAGTCTGTGTGAATATGTAAAGAGCGAGAACGAGAGGCGCCTCACCCGGCAGAGGGACGGGATAGAGGAGGCTGTTACATAATGGATGATTCTTCCTGTTTTCTGTCTTTCATCTCGTTTTAGTCTCAAACATCAACCACTCGTTTCCACATATGTTTGGTCTGTTTGCTCTTTATGTATTTCAGAGTCAACCCAATAAATGTTTTTCCCTCTCATGCAACAAAACTTTTAAGTGTTTTTCCAACACCTACAGTAATTGTCAACTATGGTTGTTTCCACTTTGATAAATGTAAAGTATATCCTGCTTTTTCTCTGGTTCATGCTGTTGTACATCAAACAATTTTTACCTTTTGACTTTGAAAAATTTAAAGATGTAACCTTGGCCAAAGGAAACTGGTGATGGACTTTTTTCAAGATTTCTTCCCATCGCTGCCCCTCACATCCAATCTGAAATAATTTGCATAATAATCAGTAGTGAAACCCTGAAAATCATTCTGTTTTCCCACAGTAAACCACGTGAGTTCATGTGAAGTAAAGTTGTTTTCCAACTTTCTCTTTATTGGCCAATAATCACTTTTCTGTCTCCTCTCTATTTCCAGTGTCCGGTCCCTCCTTCCCCTCTATGGACATGAATAATTTCCGTGGCAGCCTCTTCATGGGCTTCAAAAAGTAAGTCAATCAGCCAGTCTGCAACTTCTTTCTCTATCTGTTCTCCATCATTTGTTTTTCCATATTTCTCCATATTTTGCCTCTTAATTCCTGGCTGGCGTTTTGGGGAGGCCTGTAGCACTATGCAGGTCATTGCAGCATATGCTATGACTATGACATGTGCAGCCTATCACACCATCTACTGTGTGGGCAGCTGCAGGGAAAAAAAAACACTCCATCCCACACACACACACATACACACACACACACACACATGGGTGCCTCATGCATATGGAGGCCGTCAACCCTCAGCTCTTACCCCAAAGCACCGTGGGAGATATGTAAATTAGCAGATGCCCACCACTGCTTCTTAAACTCAGACCTTCATACTGATCTCACTTTCCCTCTCGGACACACACACACACACACACACACACACACAGAGTTAGCCTTAGGACAAGGGTCTGACCCGTGGGCTTTTGTTGAAGGGGTGTTTATGAATATTTAGAGTTTAACAGTACACACCCCCACAAAAACACTGCGGCCCCTTGAGCACAGCTGGAGGTGAGTCAAAGAGAAAGACACAGACTTGTCTGCAGGATCCAAAGTTATTTCTGCACAAAAGCCAGAATCCCTCAGTTCAACTTAACTTTGAACTTTCATTCAACTAACACACTCTTTGTTTTTGGTATTTTGTTAAATGATTCAGTAGATGTTGATTTTAACCTACATAATTGTTAAAAAAAATGTAGTGTGGCTTATTCCCAAGAAAGAAATATATATATTTTGGAGAAATAGCCTTTTATTTCTTTAAAAAAAAGTAATTCAAGGACATGCGTTAAATAATGTCAGTGCAAATTTTCAAAGGAACCAAACAGCAGCAGCAGATGCAAAACTCAAGCAAGAGTTTTAGGTTATTTTAGAACTACATTTAAATGTAAAATATAAGATTTTTTTTTGTTCTTGTGCAGAAATTGGCATGTTTTCAGTGTGTGCGTTTATGTGTGTGTGTGTGCGCTTGCTTGCATTTTTAAATTCTTAAAATCAGTACTTGGACTAATTGTTTGCTCGTCTTTTTTGTGTCTGAATCGGCTCCCTCTCCTCCATTTGCTTTGCTCTTAATGCATTAACACACATACATGAACCCACACACTCTTCTGACTGTTAGGTTGCCTGACAGGGTCGTAATTGGGCTTGTCACTTGGTGAGTGTGTGTGCGAGTGAGTGTGTGTGCGAGTGTGTGTGTGTGCGAGCGCCGTGTCATTGCGATGCGGGACCTGCCCCTGTCAAAGACAAGGTCAGGGGATAATTTAATCATTAAAGACCTCTTCTTCTCCCTTCTCCTCTCATGTCTCGTCTCCCCCTCTCTCCTCTTTTCCACCAACTAGCTGACAATGCCAGAAATGTCACACTTTGTCATCATTTAACGTGTGTGTGCGTGCGTGCGTACGTGTGTGTGTGTTAGTTTGTGTCTTTTGTGGTTTCCCAGGCTTTTGTGCTGCCGTCTCTCCTCTCTTGTACTGCGGGATGGAGGGTGTCAAACTGTAAAATCTGTCGCTCTCTCTTACCGAGTTGCATTGTACCAGGATTCAGTAGCTATGGCAACATGACACTGACAGTATCATGGTGACTTGAATCAAAATCACGCCAGTCATCAAGTTGAGTCATCTAACCTCATACACCTCAAATATTTTTCCAGATTAAAAAAAATAATACAGCATGTAGTTTGTAATTAATGGAGATTTAAAGGTGGAAAAAATTGGGAAAGTTTTAATAAAATAGATGGAATATTTATAGAAGAAACTTGTATTATTACAGTGTTCTTACAGATTTGAAACAACTTGAACATCATGTCTCATTCATGCCTTTTTATGTAAAGCAACTTCAATTATTATTAACGAAACTTGAACAATGGTTTTCTAATTTATCAGCTGTCATTTTGAAATATTGTGATAAAAAACTTTCATCTAAGAGTGAACATTTACTGGTATAAATGGAAAAGAATAATAATAAGAGCTAAGCAAAGTTTTTATGTGTAAAGAAACACATGAAAAAGGAAAATAAACTCTGTGGAAGTGTGTTTGATGGAAGTTCCTCTTTAAGCGATGCACATTAACCGTGACATGTTGGGAGTCTTGTTGACCCCGCTGGATGATTATGTGACTGGGTGCTCATGTCTTGTCCTCTACTGCCCCCTGCAGGTCCAATGACGTGGAGAGCATGTCGAAGGTAAGACATAACTGAGCCTGCATTGTTTGAATGTCTGTGTATATGTACATAAAAGCTGTATATCAGTACTGACAAACAGGACTTCAAATTTAGACAATAATAAAGTTGCTAAAAAATGCAAAATTCAAAAAGTCTAAATGCAATTTACAATTACAATTTATAAAAAACAAATAATCATTAAAATTAAAACAAAACTCTGCTTTTTTTAAAAAAGTCATTAGGTGAATCTTCAGCTGTGTTTATGATGGCTTATTCTTCCCAACATAATAGCTATGATAACCAATTTACTCACCATCTGCTACATACCGAGTCACATTCAGGAAGAATATACAACATGACAAATGCCATCTGCTGCCTTTTATGCAAATCTCCTTATGGCACACTGAGTGCCGTATAAATAAAGAAATGTTTAGGATGGATATTCAGCTTTAGGCAATTTCAGGCAAGATGGTTTTCAATTTAAAATTCAGTCACTCACAGTGAAATCTTTACTATTCAAACTCAAGAAAAGAGATTAAAGGCACAAGATTGAATATTTGAAACAATGTGGGATCTTTGTTAGTTTTTTAAAGTAAAAATCTTGGCCCACTTTGTGTGTTTGTATCTAATCAGTTCTTCTTTATTTCAGATCACTGAGCTCTTGTACAAAGATGAGCGTTTCTCCAAAGAAGGATTTAAACCTTCTGGTGAGGAAACATTTAAACACACACTGACTCTCATACCTGAAAGTGTCTGTGTATGCAAGATGTGAGCTAAATGTCTGTGTCTGTGTCTGTGTCTGTGTCTGTGTGTATGTCTGTGTGTGTGTCTGTGTGTGTGTCTGTGTCTGTGTGTGTGTCTGTGTCTGTGTCTGTGTGTGTGTCTGTGTGTGTGTCTATGTGTGTCTGTGTCTGTGTCTGTGTCTGTGTCTGTGTCTGTGTCTGTGTCTGTGTTTGTATCGTCTTCCATGTATCAGTATTAAAACTTGCAGACTGTGATCCTACTCCCTTTGCAGCTATAATTCAGATGACTGAAAAGTGTGTGCGTGTGTGCGTGTGTGTGTGTGTTTGCATTTTGTCTCAGTGGCAGAATTCTGCTGACCGTCATATTTCTTGTCATGAAGCCTGTGTGTGTTTATGTCCAGGTGTGTGTGTATCAGTGTGTGAGTGAAAGACCTGCTCTCTCCATCTGAGGAAACAGAGCCTGGCTGCTGACACAGCGCTGAGTAGTTAAAAGTGTATATGTGTGTGTGTGTGTGTGTATGTGTGTGCGTGTGTGTGTCAATGCTAAACAGCATCTCTGTTCTGACTGCATGTGTGTGTGTGTGTTGTGTTGTGTTAATGTCGCTCTGTGTCAGTGTGTTTGTCACAGAGAATCCTCAGCACTGGAGCTGTTGTTTGTGCTGGTGGGAGCGATGGAGACTGTTATCCATGTCACATCCCATTAGACCACATCTGTGTGTGTGTTTGTGTTTGTATGTGTGTGTGTGTGTGTGTGTGAAAGAGAGAGATTTGAAGTAGGGGGAAGCTGTCACTGTCGACCATCACGCATTCACTCACACTGCAGCCCAAAAGCAGCCTCTGTCAGCAGAAAAGCAGCAAACACACACTCTGCAGAGGTTACAGAAAAATAATATGAATGTGCAAATGGGTGCAGTGACTGACACGGTGGCAAATGACATTTATTCCCAAGACAACTGCTCACTGTTTTTGTGTGTGTGTGTGTGTGTGTGTGTGTGTGTGTGTGTGTGTGTTTTCATCCCATCCAGAAAAAGCATCCTACCTCTTGTACAATCTGATTGACAGCATGTCAGAAAAGGAGGTGCAGGCACAAGAAGAGAAACTGCAGAAATACTTCAAACAACTACAGACTCTGGTAAGTGCACACACAAACACTCACACACACACATACACACACACACTGATGAGGTAACTGAGAGGAAACGCACACATCACACACTTGTACTCTGATATACTGTATATCCAGTTCATTCATAACCATGCTGCTTTAAAGGAGCTTACACACTCTGATCTGAGATGATTTGCGGTGTGTAATCAGACTCGGATTATTCACGTTACACACACACACACTCACAAATAAGAACACACACTCATGACCTCCTCCCCTGTGCTCCATTTCTGAAGAGTAAGGGTTTGAGCTGCAGCCTCCAGACATGTTGTGGAAGATTAAAACGTGCTTTGCACATTTTGGTTAAAGGCTGTTTGGAGTTCAGTCGAAGTTTCAACGTAGAACCTTTTAAAGACGTTGAAAAGTCCCCAAATAAACTAAGATGTAAAAGACAACAAATCAGTAAACCCTCGACTGCATCTGCAGAAATGATTGCCACATTACATTTTATCAGGACGCTGTGGATTAAATATGCTGAGCATGCACACTCTCAGAAACTCAGTCATGCTCTAAGTAAAGTTCTGTTATTGAGTGACTGATGATTTGTTTTGGTGTGTGTGTTTAACCAGCACATATCAGTCAAAATTGAGAAAAATGGATAAAATATGACGAAAGTTAATTCTATTCTGAATGAAAATGACCTCCAGGTAAATTTTATTTCAATCGTCACAACACAAACTCTGGCAGCTTTTAAATGAATCTCTGGCTGAATTAAGTTATTTTAAATTTAGTTAATGTCATGAAAATGTAATTAGTTTCCTGCTTTTTGCTCATTTTGTTCAGTGTTTTTTTGGACTTTTCTTTCAACCCATTTAAAACTCAACGTGTTCAGCTCCTGTTCTGGTGAAAGGTGACCACTGCTTTTATGATTCTTTGTCTTGTTTCTCTGCAGAACGTCACCATTTCATCCAACATCTACAGAGGCATCAGGAACCTTCTGGACTCTTATCACGTCCCAGAGCTCATCAAGGTAGGAAGCCTGTTGGATACAGTCAAGATTTTCCCAATTAAGTACTTACTTATTATGTTTTATAATAGAACTTGCAAAGTCAAGACACTTAATGACCAGATTGAAGATGTTTTTGTGCTGCTCACATGTTTTGTGCCGTTGTTATTGCTGCCTCAATAAAGTGTGTGTGTGTGTGTGTGTGTGTGTGTGTGTGTGTGTGTGTGTGTGTGTGTGTGTGTGTGTGTGTGTGT
>JAQMCX010000003.1:18873137-18896720 GCA_029814765.1 Acanthurus leucopareius | reverse complement strand
TGTGTGTGTGTGTGTGTGTGTGTGTGTGTGTGTGTGTGTGTGTGTGTGTGTGTGTGTGTGTGTGTTTGTGTTTGTGTTTGTGTGTGTGGCAAGAGATGGCCATGCCTGCATGTTCCCACAATGCAAATGTGCAAATGAACATTACCAAACACTGGCTGTGGGGTCACTGGTATTGCCCCACCCCTCAACTCCATTCAGTGTGTGTGTGTGTGTGTGTGTGTGTGTTATTCAATGTATGTGTGTGTTCTATTTGTCAGAGCAGCTTTTAAGTAGATCAACTCATTAGCATGTTAATTATGTACAGAGCACTAATTGCTGGATTTACCACAGCCACGCAGTGTGCCGTTAGGGGCCCGCCACTGCGCAAACACACACAAACACACACACACACGCCCTGCACATGCTCTCATACACAATGTTTACCTCTGGTGTACAGGCTGCAGTTGAGGTAAACCATTGCACACGTAGCTTTTGTACACACACACACACACACACACACACACACACACACACACACACGTTCAGACGCTCACCCACCCACCCACCGGTGCTCCCCTGCCGCTGTTTGTTTTGCTGTAAGTCTGGTCTCTGGCACAAACAGAGTTTCCAGGTTCACTCGTTAATCACTGCCTCTGTGAGATTAGCAGGCTAATTTACTCCTGGGTCATCAGCAGCAGCCAAAACACACACACACAACCACACACACCCACACACACACACCAGCTTACCACAGCCCTGTTCACAGATCAAGTGCCAGTTGTACTTCCTCCAAATGATACTGCAGTGAACACACACTAATGAACACAAGTGAACAAGCTAGCTGCTGGTATTCTACCATCATCTGTTATCATGTCATCTGTTATTGGCACGTTTGTGTGTTTTTTTTCACTGGCTGGTTGTCAAGGCTAAGAAGTAGTCAACAAATCAAAGTTACAGCCTGATGTGCAGATCAACTCTGTTTGATAAAATTGGCCACTTTAAGTGAAAATGGTGTAGATGGTTGTTTGTGTTTAGCTTCCTGAAGTAATAAACAGCAGAAAAATATCTCTTTAAACTCTTCATATTTTTATTTCTAAACTAACTTTATTTGGGCACATTTCTTCCTGCAGATATGAGACAATAACTAAATTACTGAACTGTTCATAAGTTTCAGGCATTAAATAACCTTAAAAATGGTTAAATGGCCAACAAGAGTTTAATAAGTGAAGCTCCCTGTCAACAATTTGTCGTAAGTTAACTTAAGCTTTGCTCCTGAACAAAACAGAACTAAATGATGATTTTGACACTTAAGCAGTTTATCATTGTTGTACAGTGCAAATGCAAGGCTGTTATACTTTAGGTTAATCATAAAACACTGGATGCTAATAGGATTTTATACAGGATTATTTTTCTCTTTTACATTCATAAAAAGTAGAGAAGCTACAAAATAATAATCTAATCATCGAATTTCAAGCACAACCTAAAGTAATCTTCTATTGCATGAATTTCCATCTTAAACAACATGTCATTTGCTAAGACAACCATGTATATTTCATGATAATGAGAATGGAGGAATGGAATATATAGGGATGAGCATTATATATCGACCATCAGCATCTGTATCGGCATCAGCCAGTGAAAAGCCCATTTTGGTGTGAAATGGTTATGGGATGGAGCCTCTGGGCCGGCTTGAGTACCACAAACACTTGACTTTTGCGCTCCGGTTGCATCCGTCTCCTTGCTTTCTCATTCTCTTTTTATCTTTCATCTTCATCCGTTCTCCACCTCTTCATTCCGTCAGTCAAGGGACAAACAGACAGTCGAGAGGAGGAGGGACGGAGGGAGGAGGACAAAGAAGAGAGGACAAAGCAGGCATCACCGCCGCCTGCACCCGTCTCATCTCTGCGTCAGCGCTAATGACTTAATGAACACTTCTCCGGCAGATTAGCCCTTGACAGCCCATCATACGCGCCGCCCCGTTAGCCTTTATGCCTGTCCGCTCAGCGTTGTGTGTGCTAACCTGCTGCTACGCTAGCTGGCAGGTTGCTCAGATTGCGACACCCTCGTGAAGGTGATTAGCGATAGGGAATGCAAATGAGCCAACAAAAATGAAAAGCTGGCGGGACATGTATGATAAGACGGGGAGTGATAGAGGAGGAGGAGGAGTTATGAGGAGGGTTAAGGAGCTGATGAGAGATGAAGGACTAGAAGGAGAAATACCTCATTTAATACTGAATTTGATTTAGTGTACATGAAGTGAGGCCTAAGGCAAAAGCAGAGCATCTTGTTGTTCATGAGCACAGCTGGAAACAAAAAGGGAAATCCTGTTAGAGGTGAAGCATGAAGTAAATAGATGTGATGACAAAAAGATCGATGAACAAGAAGGAGAAGAGATGTTGAAAGACACAGGATTAACCCTAACTCAACACAGCTGCTGTGACTTTGTGTTTTTAAAGGTATTGCTTAGAGTGAAGAACCCATATAAAATGATCACTTGTCTGTCAAGTCACCTCAGTTCATTTCTGGGCGTCTTTCAGCTCAAATACTCGGGTTTTCCATTCCACAAGCCGACATTTACCTTGTTTCTTGCTGCAGGAGGTGACTAGTTTCAGCTTAGAAGCTGTAAACAAAAACATTAGCAGCTAGCTGGTTAAAATTTCTGAGCATTTAGTAACTTAAGAGCCAAATATGTTCCTCAAAAATCAAAAGCCTAAGAAGAGTAAATATTCCTCTTCCTAATTAATACTAATGTCCCTGTATGTCCTCTAAATGTTGAAATACTGTAGGCAAGCACATCTCCCACATTAACTTAACTTCTAAAGTATTATGTCAAATGTTGTGTTTTCTGCCCCTGAGGGGCCATAAATTTCAATAAAATCAGTTTTAGTCTGTCTGGCTTCTCCATGTGAGCATTCACCTGTGTGAGTCCAGGCGAGAAAATTAGTAAACGCCATTCTTCAGCACGTTTCACAGTGGGCTAGTGGTGTCATGATCACAGTCTCATTTGCGTTTCGAGACACAGACACCCCGTCCTCCCCCAAGCAAGGACAGTGGCGTGATAACAAGCCTGCCGATCTCCTTCCGAACAAAAGAGGGGGACGGAGAGGAGGAAAAAGGGGGAGGTGGAGGGAGATGAGCTTCCTTGTCTAATCCTTCAGGTTTCCACTGAGCAAAGCGCTCCTTTTTTTTTTTTTTTTTTTTTTTTTTTTGGGCTTAATTGGCTGAAAAGTGGCTGACATGCAAAGTTGAGGACATTAACAGGGCTGTGCGCCGCAGTAAATGGCAACGCAAAGTGACAGTTAAATTGTACCTAGGGGAAATTATCCATCTTTCGACGTCCTTAGCTCTTTTTTGGGGTAGATCAGTGGGCGGAGAGAGAGGGGGAGATGGGAGGAAGGTAAAAGGGAGGGGGGTGTAATTGCAACGCCAGGGCTCTTTTTTTTTTGTGATGCAATGTTTTTTTTTTTTAAATGTCTCATTAGGAAGGAGGGATTACACGTAGCCTGATAGAGGGATGAATGTGGTGGACAGAAAGGACGAAATGTGGAGTTTTCTAACAACCACCATAAGTTGTATAAAACTGGTTCCAGTGTAAAAACCTTGTGCACAATACCACAACAGTTAAGGTAATTTAGCATATAAGCCACATTACGTCAGTCACAAACTGTTTTCTGCTCTTTTATTTCTCGTCCTTATCTCGTTTTTGGAGTAAACTCCGTACCCATGACACCCCCCACTCGGTCTTGTTTTATTTCCACACTCTTTCTCTCATTTTCAAAAAAGTCTCTCTTCTTCTTGTTCAATCAGACTGTTGTGCAGTTGAACAGCCTCTTGACTGGCGCTGCTGAATAATGTTGTGCCTCTTCATTTCAATTAGCAGTCCTCTTTACCTTCCAACCCTAATCACTCCATTCCTCCTCCCTCCCATCGCTGCCTCACAGAAGCAGAACTCAAGGTCACACCATTTCCTGTTTTGTTTTTTTTGTTTTTTTTTTCTGGTTTGTTGGTCTTTTTGGGCATATTTCTCTGATCCACTTGTCTAATTGATTAGAGGAGAAAACACTCCAGAAATTATACCTGTTCGCTCTCAATCCCCGTCTCTCTCGAGCTCCGTCCATCTGTCTCTTTTTCACTCACTTACTCTGCCCCCTTCCTCCCCATGGGTGCCCCGTCTGCTTTGACCTCTCCGTGATTGACATGGTAATTACCCAATCAACAGATTGATGGCAGCGCTGTCACAATAGAGGGGATTGAAGTGGTCTCCCTCCCTCCCCTTTCTCTCAGCTTCTCGTTCCCTTGCTTCCTTTCCCCATCCATGTCTCTACTTTTCTCGTTATCACTCCATCAGACGCACTCATCCTCCCCTCTATACGCTCTTTTGTTTGTTCGTCCGCTCGGGAGGGAAAGGAAGGTAGCTGGAGCAAGAGAAGGATGACATGAGACGGAGGGAGCATGCGAGCTGGTTGTGGGGCGGTGGGGGGGGGGCTCTCTAATGTTGTTGCCATATTTCTGCTAAATTGCTCAGCTGGGGGGCGAGGTCAGCGGAGGGGAGCGGGAGCTGACAGCATGAAATCAAAAGGAAGATGGTGAGGAGGACAAGAGAAGGAAGGAAGACGCAGAGGAAGAAAGAAAGAGAGGATCAGGAGGAAAGGGAAATGAGAGGAGGTTAAAGGGGTTGAAGAGGACAAAAGAGGAGAAAAGAGCGAGAGAAGTCGGAAGGCTCGAAAGGAGCCAAGCGGAGAGGGTAAAGATCAGTCGAGTCCTTTTATCCGTTGCATTGCTTTTCCTCTAAAAGCCTGTCCAGGGAGACATTAGCCCCTGGCAGACAGGTGTGTGAGAGCGTGCCTGATTGTGTGAGAATGATGTATTGGGGCCAAAAGGCTCCATCACCTGCAGTCGTGCTGTCATGAATTTAAAGGCCTGTATTGTTGCGGTGGGTCATGGTGCTCAAACGGGAGGTCACGGGGTTAAATACCCCATGATACAATCTCTATTCTCTGCCGACACACTCCTATACATGACTGATTGGACAGACCTGACTTCTAACTCTCATCCTGCTCTCTATCTCTCTCTCTCTCTTTGTGTGTGTTTGTGTGTGTGTTCGTGTGTGTGTGTGTGTGTGTGTGCGTGCAGTAAGGACCTGTCCGGAGCTCTGGAAGCAGCGATGGAGTGTCAGAGGCTCTACAAACACCTGCCTCGCATCCACGACATCATCGTTGGTCTTGTGGAGAAAGGAGACACCGAACTGCTACAGAAAGGTTGCAAACATATGTCTGAACCACACACTTCAATCAATGTAGTGCTTTAGAAGTGATTTAGTAAATCAAGTGAACATTAGTAACGAATTTGAGCATTAAATTCAATAGTTTGCAACACAAAAAGTCCAGCTGGTCACACATTAAGATTTGATGAATATCTTTTCTTTCATTATAAGCCATTGAAAGATGTTTGATTAGATGCTTTGATACCTGGAAACATGGCTACTTTTCTCATTATTATGAAATTTTATGAAATAAGTCCAGTTTGATCAACCATAAAATATTCAATACCTAAAGAGATGATGAAAATGATCATAAGTTGCTGTTTTTCATCAACAAAAAGAGTTCTGCGTGAATCTTTTTTTAGAAGTATTTGTGGGGAATTTTTAATTCCTTTTGTCAAAAGCTTAAAAGAGAGATGTTAGGAGGTTACAGGACACTATGTTTTATTTTCTACTTAGGCCCCCAGATTGTCCCATGGTTTTTTTAATGGAAAAAAAGGATCTCACACCATATAAAGTTTTTCATGTCTGAATGAAATCATTGTGATTCCGAACAGCTGAACACAATGTCAATGCGTCTCCCGGCTTTTAAAAAAAAAAAAATCACTTCAGCTCTGCTCGATCAAACTTTCTGTTTCTCCTGGTTGACTTTAACCTCCCATTATTCATTTATGTGTGTGTGTGGGGGAGGGAGCTAATCCAAAGTGACCGTGCAGTGTTTGCCTGCACATAACAAGTGCAGACAAATCCAAGAGTGTGTAAGAGGAGCAGAGAGTGGAAGAGGTTGTGACCGGGGTCGTGGTGAAGCATGTCGGACGATCACTTTTGAACGGTCTCCCCTGTGTGTCGACGGCAGCTCGGTGCTCGGTGGAAAAGGTCAAGTTCAATGTGCCGCAGGGGCAAGTGGCTCTGGAGTGCGTAAAGGTTGAAACCGTGCAGTGGAGCACCTCTCCACCTCCCCTTTCACCCACTCCCACATCCACCCTTCACTCTCACCCTCGTCCCCCCTTCTGCCAACTCCACCCGAAAAGGTGACGGACCCTCAGAGTCAGTCGCTGCAACCTTAAATAACGAAATGATTTTTAACAAAGAATGTCAGACAAGGAAAAGCACATAAACAGAGCAAACTAATCAGTGGATCTTTAAATAGCAAATGATTTTTGTCTCCCACTCAGTCATATGAAGATGAAGAGTGAGAACTTATGACACAAACTCAACCTGACGTCGTTATGAGTGCATGTTTGGGGCCACAGCCTGCTTGCTCCCATGGACCCGAGCGGTTGCAGTGCATATAGTGCAATAGTCACTTTATTATACATTGTTTGAAACGAAAGTAGAAATACATGCAACCATCAACATGCAGACTTGCAACAGACTGGCCTTCAGTTGTGCAAAACACACTAAAAGCATAACATGCCTCGTCTAAAGTTCCTGTCTCACACGTCTGACCCTGATTTGATGTCAAGCATCAACAGAAAGTAAAATGTTGGGTTTTTGTGAGGTTGCCAGCAAACATAGCAACCGCTAAGCTGTTTTGAAGCAAGAAGTGGTCATCATACGTGCTTTTAACCTGAAGGTTTCTGCCCTGGAAAAGTTCCCAGGAAGGTTGGATGAGAAAGAGGAAATGCAAATTGATTCAAAGGCATAGAAAATACCTCTTGAATTAAGTCCATTTGGTCAGAAACTTGTCTGCTTTAGATGGAGACCTTGAATTAATTTAATCATTAAAGTTCAGAAAGCAAAGTGGCAGCACATTGTTCTTTCTGTTGACTTCAGATGACAGCGAGGGAAGGGAGAAGGGATTATTCTTTCCTCTGTTTCGCTGAATGTGCAGGTCCATTTGGATGACTGAAAGTTTGCACTGAGTGTGTGAGTGTGTGTATGTGAGAGTGTGTGTGTGGTACCTGTCATGAAGCTGCTGGACAGAGATAGTACGTAACGCTGAGCAGAGCGCTTTAGCAAGTTTACAATGAGAGCTTAGGCTTTCATTCGGGGCCCGTGTGTGTTTGTTTGAGAGCAGACTTGATATGGCTGCTTTGTGCCTGGGATATTGTGCCAAATAATGGAATAAGAAGGAAAAGATGAAGTAAGGGCGTTTTTTATTCACGACCTTTCTCTGCTCTGTTTGTGTCTTTGTCTGTTCTCCTCAGCCATGGACTTTGTGAGTCAGAATCGTGGAGAGATGTCCATGCTGTATGATCTGTTCTTCGCTTTCCTGCAGACGGGACGCTACCGTGAGGCTCGCAAGATCATTGAGGTAAACACACACACACAGATGAAGTAGGCCAGGGTGACATGTTCCAAAAGTCTTAACTCTTATTATCCTGGTTTGTGATACACATAAGTCTCTGTTTTCAGGTAATTAATTGAGCTAAATGTATAGTTGGAAGTCAAAGCCACATGTGAGATGTCACAAGCACTTTTACTTAAACAGACTGCGATAAAGATGAAATGACATGATTAGGTTTATTACTCTTTTTGAATATATGCAGCCCTTGTGAAGCAATATGAATTAACTTAATCATTTATGTTAATAATTTGTTAATAACTGTAGGTATGACTCTTTCACAAAACACTATCTAGAACAGAACAGAAGTAGAAATAGGAAACTTATTGTCATAAAACTTAATTTACAACAAAATTTAAAAGAGATTCACCTTAAAGTGCTCAAAAATTCAGCTCAGTGCTACTTTTGATTTGAGAAATGATCAGCTGCGTGGATAAAATGACTACGTAGGTATAGTAGAATATCAGAACAGCTGTAACTTTTATCTAGTCTCATATAATTTCATTAGGAGATATCTTAAGAAAAATGCTTACATAAGAATCAGAAAGACATCTGCACAGCTGTCATAAGTCACAGAGGACATGCCAGGATGTAATTGCCAAAGTCTCTTTGTTCTTGTAGCTCATCTGACCCGAATATTTTATGAATATTTATATCTTTGTCATCTTAAGTCCTCCTATAAGCCCTGTAGATTAGTGTGAGAAAAAGAGAGCTGCAAAGCGGGCAGATAAGAAGTGATTTTCGCATGGATAAAACGAACAGGCGGCCGGGGACTGGGTAGCAGGACAGAGAGATTGATGTATAAATGAATAGAGGGATGAGCCTGACATCCGAGGACGGGAAACAAGGCCATTATGTTGTCCGATCGGGATGAGAACAAAAGTGAAGGAAAAAAAAAATACCTCTCTCGTGTCCTGGTGTGCACTAAAAGAGGGATTTGTCCCTCTTGAGGATTTCCAAACCCTCTTAAATATTATCAACATGTTGTTATTGTGGCTCTCATTCCTCTTCTGTGAGATTGTTTGGCTGTTATCCTACTTATAACGGAAAGCCAGCTATATGCCGGCGTTTGTGTGAGACTGGTGATGCCTTGTAAGTGGTCCACAGATGTGCATGTTGTCCTCGATGTCACTGAAAGAAGTGGGTTAGAAAGACGAAAGCCCAGCTGCATCAACTCAATCTGCTGGGTTTGAGCATGAAGGTTCACCTGGTTGGTCATTAAACCTGCAGATCTTTAATTGATACAGTATAATATTTTTTTTTCTATTGATGCTGTGCAGCTGGGACCTCACAGTGGCCTGGTTGATTTCATTCAGGGACATTTGCTCTTATCACTTGTGTTTCAGGCTGATGAATCCAAGTCTGATATTTGTTCTCTATTTTAGTGCCAATTTTGGTCCAAATCGACTCCTGAGGGAAATATGAAGCAGCTTAGCAGCTAAATTCTTTGCTGTGTTTACCAGCTAGTCACTAACTTTGTGTGACATTTGGTACAGAGTGTGTTGTGTACGGTGTCTTGATCAGAACTCTTTCTTTTCCTGAAAACAGCTTCTGCATCTGTAAATTAGATGAGGTCTATTAGAGCAGCAAAACTAATTTAGACAACTAAAGTTACAAGAACATGAGCTTCAAGCTGCTAAAAAGCCTCATAGAGCTGAGGAGAGCTGCAGAGTCTGGTGGTGGGTTCATAACTACAGTCTACACATTTAACATCAGTCTTTTCATCCATTATTCATATGATAAAATTGATCAATGCAGCTTTAAACTACATCAGCAATGTGTTGGGGATCTACTGTAAGAGTTGTCAGTTTAATGGTTTGCTCACTTTTGCAATATAATCAGAAAAAAAATAAAAATCTCATTAAATTTGATATATTTCAGAAGCTTCGCTTAGTTCAGACTTTCAGTACAAGTTTCAGAAAGTTCACCTCTCACAGTCACTTTTTAAACTTGCATAGCGATGGATGTCGTGCTGTGGACGTATAGAACAATAGATTCTGATCTATCACTTAAATACACACTCACACACACACACACTGGCACCCACAAATACTTTTTCCCCTCTGAGAGCGTCAAGTGGTAGCCCAGAGTGGTGTCTCTCTTTAGACTGTGTTTGGTATAATTGCCAGCTGATTAATCACAGCTAATTAAATGTAATGATAGAGAAAGGTGGCCAATTTTGTGCTAAATGGTCAAGGTTAGGTGGAGGATTGTCAGGTGCCCAGGCCTATTATTGCAGCACGCGCATGTGTGTGATGGTCAAGGTTAGGTAGTATTGCTAAAGAGTGGTGAGCCATTATGTGTTTTTGTGTTAAGGGAGAGGTGTGTGTGTGTATGTGTGTGTGTGTATGTATGTGTGTGGACTAAGTGGCCAGGTGATTAGTGGAATTAGAACATTAGGAATTGAGATGGAGAGGGTTTGTTAAGTGGAGGTGAGACGAGGGCGGCTCTGTCTTTTTTCTTTTTGCCTACATGTATGTATGTATGGATGAGAGAGAGACCTGTAAAGATGTTTTAGCATCCAAAGGCCACACAAGACTCTCAAAGAGGCAGAGCGATGGACTGTAATACCCTGCTGTGTGTGTGTGCGTGTGTGTATATGTGTGTGTGTGTGAGGGGATTGTCCTGATAATCTGACCCGGTGGCATTTTTTTTCTATTATCTCTTTGTGAAAGTGAGAGCGTCTTTTGTTTGTTTCCACTTTGTATTCTTTTGATCCTCCCGTTCGTGCGTAAGTTATGTGCCTTCTTATTTCTGAGGATTTTGTTTTTCTGCCCAGATTAGGGAGATTTGTCCTGACGGATTCAAAATCCCAAACATTTGTGCTTGTGTGTGTGCTTGTGTGTGTGCTTGTGTGTGTGTTTGTGTGTGTGTTTGTGTGTGCGTGTAGATGTGCGAAGGCTGCTTTGAGCCCGCAAGACTTTACCAAGTAAAAGGAATCTGAGATGGAGCACTTGCACTGGGCCTTAGTCCCTAAGAAGATTAGACAGACTGAGAGAGAGAGAGAGTGCAACACATTTTAATTTGTCCCTTTGGCTGGTTGGGTAAGAACATAATGCCTCTGCCTGGGCCGGATGGAGGGATGGAGGGGATGGAGGGGATGGAGTGGCAGGGAAAAAAAAGACCGAGCAGGAGCAGGGGAGATTTGGAGGAAGGGGGAAGAGGGATTGAGAGAAGTGGGGATTGAAAGAGGAAGGGATGACGGCAGTGAGGGATGGTCAGAGACAGAGATGAAGCCCGTCTTTTCTTGACTTTCTCCCTCCCTCCCTCTCACAGTATGATGGGCTCCCATCAAAGAGGCCAGCGGGGATTGAACGCTGTTGATCCCCGTTCAGATTAACTTCCTGGCCAATCGCTCAGTCTCTCCCTCTCCCTCTCTCTCTTCTTTTTCTCTTTTTTTTTTTCTCAGTCAGATTACCAGGAAGAGAGGGACGGTGAGATTTCTTAATCCCAGTCTTATTCAGATTGTATCAAAGCCCCAAGAGACAGATGAAATCCTGATCACTGTTACTTCATGATAATAATCATCTAGTCACTCCACATATCAGGCTAAATCTCAGCTACACGAGCCTGCAGATCAATCTATGTCAGCCTGTATCTGACAGCCCACACGCTGCGTCTATCTGCATATCATCTGTGTCCTGCCCTCAAAGTATTACAAATCTCCTGAAAATACAACTCTGTTTGGGCTGTTGGGACTTTATATTCTATGCGTTTTTAAGCTAAAATCTGATCATTTTGAATTTTTAACATATAATTTTGCATTAAAACTTAAATGATTTTTTTTGTTATTTCCTGTTATCTGAGTAGCTGCACATTAAGGGAAAAAAATATACTTTTTTTTTTCCTCTGTATATTTCTGTGATGAGCTCCTGCATTCAGCTTTTATGTACATTTATGCTGTAAACTCTTTCAAGGCCAAACACAACTTCAGCCTCACATTCCTCCTCCTGCCACTTTAAACTCACAGATCACTGAAAACACATGAATGTGACATTAATGTGAAACCGCTTCTCTTACATAAACACATACATTTGGTCTTTTTAAACCATTGAATTCTTCGTCCATGCTGATTCTTGTTTTTAAGGTTATATTTGTTGAGCTAATAGCAATTTTAAGTGCTCTTTAATCTGGTTGGATAAATAGGCAATTACCTTACAGATAATGTATTGATGGTTTTAAGTTTAACTTTATTTCATTGACCTTTAATGTGAACTTATATCGATGCTCTGCTTGTACTTTGATTCAAGTTTGATGATTTAAAATATTTCAGGCTTGATTTAAAGGACAAATCTGTTTTATTTCAACTTAAACACTGTTTTAATGAATTTGGCACTATTTATATCTGTATCAAAAACAACATATAACACTGAAAACAAAAGAAATTCACTGGGATAAGAAATGTGAGACTTTCACATGTCATTTGATGCACATTTTGAAGCTGTTGTTTATCTACTTGGTGGTTTTAAGTTTCCTTAAAAACTCTGCTCTGTTTTTTCCTTCTTGTAGACCCCGGGGCTGAGAGCAAGGCCTGGACGCCTGCAGTGGTTCGCTGAGAGATGCATTTCTTTCAACCAGGTAACACAAACAGACAAACACTCAGGCATATTGAACCAAGGCCAAAGAGATGAAAACGGAAATGACAAAATTCCAACTTAAAACATATATTGTTGTGTTTGTGTGTGTAGATGGAGTCCTTGGAGCAGATGGTGGACATCACAGCCAAGCTGTTCGAGTGCGACAGAGATGAGATGTACAGTTACATCCTCCGTCTCTGCAGTGAGTCTCTGTCTCCCTCTTTAGTTTGTGTGCTCATATTTCCTTTTATTGTATTTCTCTAAGTTTGCTATCATGACCTCCTACCACTAGGTGAGCTCTGGTGTGTGTGTGTGCATGTGTGTGTGCGCGCATGTGTGTGAGGTGCGGAGTATGGGATCAGTCTGAAGTTAGAGCAAAAGACATGTGGTGATTGCTGTAGTGGAGAGCAGAGCAGATAACAGTTGTGATTGGAGTGTTAAAGCTGATTGTCAACCCATTACCCCCAACACACACACACACACACACACACACAAGCACACTCACAAACACACACACACGACCAGTTGGTGTGTTTCCTGAATTACAGCATAGTTGAGGGACAGTCAGTTGATCAGATTAGTGCTCTGATTGCCGTCTCTCAGCGTGGAGCGCTTTGTCAGAAATGACTCTGTGTTACAGGCTGAGTGCTGAGCTACAACCAATACGTACCGATGATACGACCGCATGGGCCTCTGTGTCACAGCTTTAATAACATAATACATAAGCACACACCTTTTCTCATTCTCACTGCTTTGCTTCTGGTTGTTTTCAGAGGAGACAAACGACTGGAAGAAGGCAGAAGCCGTGTGGACGAAGATGCAGGAGGAGAACATCATTCCCAGGGAGAGGACCCTGCGTATGCTGGCAGACATCCTGAAGAACAACGGCCAGGAGGTGCCTTTTGAGGAGCCTGAGGTAAAAAAAAAAAAAAGAAAGCAAAGCCCTGCTCAATAATATGTGCATCCCAGTAAGGCTCATTAGTCAGATCTGCTATTCAGAAGAATAATTGCCAGGAGGCTCCTGAGGGGTGAAAAGCAGAGCAGAAGACAAGGAAGTTCCCAAGAGATCTGAAAGACTCTAAAGGTGCCTGAGGTCAAATATAACAGACAGCCACACAGCTCTGATGGTTGCAAAGACAGCGGCTCCTGTGCATACATATCTGCACCATTTCTTAAATGATATAGGATGGAATTGGTGGACTGGTGCTTGCCAACAGTTATGATAATATATCAATATTTCAAGTCTGTGATTAGGTAGAAATGGCAAATACCCTGTAAATTTAAATGTGAGAATTTGCAGTTTTTCTTTGTTTTGTATCATTTCATATCAAATACATTTTGCTCTGGAGCTTCCTTGTGCAGAAAGCAATTTGTAGACAGATTATGCACAATGTCAGTGCACCGTGATGTTATGCACATGGTTAATGGTTAGTGTAGGTCTGGTGTGTTCCCTCTGCTTCCTCCGGCTTCCTCTCAGAGTCCAAAAACACACGTTAATTGACATTTCTGAGCAGCCATAAGTGCAACTGTGAGCATGGATGGTTGTTTGTCTCTGTGTGTCAGTCCTGTGATGAACTGACAAGCCTGTGCAGAGTTTAGGCCACCGGTCACCCAGTGTCACCCCCCCACAAACCTGCAAAGGATAATTGGTTCTAGATGATGGATGGATGTCCTGAGTTGAAATTGAAAGTCTCCTTATTGCTTCTTCATATATGAGTGTCGAGTGTAGCGAAATATAAACAACAGCTACGCTCCATCATTAAAAAATACAGTCGTGTCACTCCCAATTATTTTCATTCTGCATAGATTAACTTAAGAGCAAGCTGACCCCAGCCTCTGATCAGAGGGACCAACCCTCAAAAACCTTCAAAAAACTCTTATCAGCTGCCCTCTCCTTGCAGCCCCCCCACAGCCAGCCCTGCTCCACTTTAAGCCTCTGTTCATTACATGCAGAGGAAACAGGATTGAAGCTCTGATCTGAAGTGTGGTCAATCAGACGGCTGGCTGGTGAAAGGAATTACAGCCTGATCTGTCTGTAAATCTGTAATGCCAGACTAATTTAGCCAGCAGCTAAATGCCACCATATGGCTGCAGCTGGATTCTTAGTTACATACGTGCATGTGACCTCGACTGTATTCTGACCAAAAGACAGAATAAAAAAGGACAGAGTCTGAATATGCATGAATTAGATTGAAAATAAAAAAGACTTTTGCTTTAAATAACACAATATTTCATCGCTTCGTTCCTCTTTGCTGCGTTTTTCTTCAGCTTTGCTTTCGCACATGCTCCAGTAGCCCGAAGCATGACGAGACAGGAAGTGATTGCTGTTGCCTGGAGCGATGAACTTGGTGACCCCTGGGGCTCTTGAGTTGACACCCCCGCTCTGACACACACACTCACTTTCGCGCACACACTTTTCTTTTGCCCCTGGGGTGCCAGACCTAATTTGCCCCTAGCCAATACAGCTTAACCCCCTCCCCTCACTGCTACACGGTTGACCGAGCATTAGGGGACCCTGGCCTGCCGGCCCAGCAGCGTTATTGCACTGTCATACACACACCAGCTCGTTGCCAGAGTACACACACACACATACACAGTTGAATATGCATACAGAGGCCTGAATGCTGGATATTTCCGTGTTCTAATGAAAACTAATGACTGATTTTATCACTGTTTTTTTCTGTATGTGTCTCTTACAGACCTGGTACGGACAAGCTGAGACCAAAGAGGCTGAGAAACAGGAAGTTAAGCCAGCACCAACTCCCACGTCAGGCGAAAGTGGTGCCGGATACCAGGTCCGACTGAATACTCTCTGCAAAAAGGGCAAAGCCAAAGGTACAGAAAGCAGCAGGAGGCCCAAGTGTTCTCGTCCCACATGATATAGAGACGTGAGAAAGTGGTCAGAAAATTCTTGAACCATTGGAGTTGTTTAAAGTTTCCTTTCGAGGCTGCGGGAGGAGATTTTTCACCACCCAAAGGCAGAAAGACTCCTTAAGCCCTGATTTATTTTAGCTAGTACAGCACCTTCAGTACACACAGTCGTCTTTTAATTCTGGTTTCAACTTTCCAGGGAAATTTTCTGGTTCAGATCAGATCTTTCTAGATGTTTGACTTTCTTTCGCTCTTTTACTTTGCTATCTTCTGATTTGTGCTAAACAGGTAATGTTAGGTAGGAATTGTTTGCTTGAAAAAGCAATGACAGACATGTAACTGAAAAATCAAATCTTATGCTAAAAAAAAAGACCAAAGGTTGAATTATTGCTGACTGATATTTGCTTTCTCTCCTTTTCTACAGAAGCCTATGGGATACTGAAGGATACCTGTAAAAAGGGTGTGGCAATAAGCCCCGCCATTTTTGACAATGTGATCCGTTCCCTTTTGGCTGGGGGGTCCATGGAGGAGGCCTTGGAACTGAAGGACATGTAAGTGTCTTAATTCTGCAATAACTAAAGAAACCAAAAGACGTCACCTTATAAAACATTAATGTTTGTTCAAGATCATAGAACCAAACAAAAACATGCAAGTATCTTTTAGGTTTTGCTTCCAGAGAAAATGGGAGACATTTCTCAATAATAACGTAATACAGCCGTGACAATGCCTCCTCTGTATAGTTGTCATCTATGACTGTAACATTGTGCAGAATGTGACACTGAAGCAACCAAAAAACAAAATGCTCCTGCTTTTCCTGCAAAAAAGCAGTTAAGTTGTTGTTTCGGTTAAGCAGCTCAGACAAACTGGTTCTGAGTTTTGTCCAATCAGATTGCAGCAAAAGCCCACTGGGGACTCTGCTTTTTGGTTTTGCCTCCATTAATTAACCTTTAATTGGTTTTATTTGGGACCCTTTAGACTAGAATTGATCATTATTATTGAGTGAAAAATGACATATCTTTAATGAGTAATTCTCTAATTCATTTCATTTTTTTGGAGTACTTGATGACGACTAAAATGTAGTAGTAGTGAATGCCGCACTGCAGCGTATCTTGGTGATAAATGCATCGAAATGACAAATTCAGCTTGTAGTGTGGATAAAGCTGTGATACCGTCTCTGTCTCCTCGGTCTGTGGCACCGGGTCACCTCAGGCTAAAACTACATCTCCTCAATAGACATGAGGATTATAACCTGATTGTGTGCTAACACACTCAGCCCTGCTGGATATGAACAGTGGTTCTCACTAAGCTCCCACACACACACACACACACACACACACACACAAACACACAAACACACACACACACACACACACTCAGAGATGTACAGATTAATTTTGATTTTCTGGGAAGCGGGTGACTTTGCCCAAAAACATCAATCTTCTTCCAATTAGTAATGTATCATGCGTTGTTGTGTTGCAAGTTGTATCAGGGCTTGAGCCTGAAGACAAGTAGATGAACAGACAGAGGTATTAAAGATCTGAGTGCTGTGCAGCTTCGATCCTCTCTGTTCTGTTTGTCTTTTTAGGTAATCTCCTCCTTTTCCTTTATCTCCCTTTGTCCCTGTCTTTATATCACTTTCTACTCTGCAGAAGAAAACACAGAAGCAAAGTGTCCCCCCCAAAAAAAGCAGATAATAACATAATGACATGATACAAGAAAAGAGAGAGATGCAGAAAAAGGAAAAAATATGTAAAAACATCTATTACACTATCAGTCTCTCCCCCTTTTTTTTTTAAGCTCTCCACATGGTTCACTCTCTTATGTGATGAGAAATAATCGTATCAATTTTGGACCCGTGTTTCAACAAGCGAGAGGCAATACAAGTGATAACCCATCTCCAGTCTCTGTTTGAATTGGTTTATGGCATCCCTGCCTGGATAAAAGCTTCGTTTATCTGTGCGCTAAATGAGAAGTGAAATGAGCTGAGAGGAGAGTCGGGGAAAAGATGGAAATGACGAGGAAAGGAAGGAGATAAAAAAAAAGAGAGCTAAATAGGAAAAGAGGAGTGATCGAGGGGAGGAGGGCCAGATTTAATCACGTACGAGGTTAATGAAGACGCTATAGGCATTAATTCTCTGTGCGTGTGGGTGTGTGTGTTTGTTTTTTGGTAATCTGTACAGAATTGAGCAGCGGGGGTGCTTATGGCGAGATTAAGGGATTGGGAGAGAGCGATGATGATGATGATGATGAGAGAGAGAGAGGGAGAGGGAGGGGAAGAGGTGGATGATGGATTCATTGGCTGAAGCACAATACCCCTAGAAGGAGAAGGCAAGAGTGGAAGAGTGTGTGTGTGTGTGTGTGTGTGGGGAAAAGGTGAGTGAGAGACGGCCTCTAGAGATTTTCTTTCACCCGATAAGAATAATTCGGACCCCACACCCCCTCCCCTCTGCTCGGTCTCCACCACAATCCGCCGGCGACCCTGTTACGGCTCCAATCTCCGCCATGACCCTGTCACAGCGGCTGCCGGATGCTGCTTGGCCTGGTGTCGCCGTGGTGATAAGGATTGCCGTCCTGATGCTCAATTGAGTGGATGGATTAATCTGGTTGCAGGGCTATAATAAGAAATAAAAAAAAAAAAAAAAAAAAAAAAGACGAAAGGCAAGCTTGATTGAGGTTTTAGTGGCGGAGAAATGAAAAGAAGGAGGGCTGAAAAGACGAGCAAATGGACGGAGCGAAGGAGGGAAAGTCGGGAGGAAAAAGTGATAATGAGCAGGAGGGACAGTCTCTGGGGGCCTCAGCACTGCAGCACTCAGTCTGTACGACGTGATATCACACACAGACACACACACAAACAAACACCTGCAGTGGTTCAGCATGTCTGTTTATTTTCAGGGTCACAGCAGGAGCTCCGACTCACCATCAGTCACATCTTTCAGTGTTTTCTTTATTCTGCCTTTCTGCTCGTGTGTTTATCTGCTCTTTACCTGCAGAGCCTGGAACGTTTAAGACAAAGATGCTACAGAGATTTTAACTTAGTTGTCACAGATTATATGGAGTAGTTTTTAATGGTGGAGTATTTCATCACTCTGGTTACAAAAAAAGGTTTCTAATAGTCTTGTACAATCCATCCTGGTAAAGAAGAACCAAATAAAGTCCACCTGAAGCAGTTAACCAAGAGTTTCCTCTTTGCTCTTGGATTACAGTAACATATTTGTGTTGCATATATTGAACTGTTGTAGAAGATCATTTCATTTCATCACTGAAACAGCCTGTCCAAAACGGGCTCACATGATATGCAATAATGCTGCATATATGTGAGAGCAGACAGAATAAAATACCTCCAGCAGTTTTGTTCTGAAACAAAAGAAAATAAAATGAAACATTTATTCCACAAAAAACAAAATAGAGGCATAAAATATGAAGGCTTCATTTGCAACATGTTTTTCTCTATAATTATAATTATTATAATCTGATAATAATCACAAGCATGAAAAGATAAAACCAAGACAGAGATTCTGTGAAAGGAGGATCTGATTCCTGCAGTTTGTTTGTCGTCAAAAGGGACCAGAGCACAATGACAAAGTCACAGCCGTTAAAATGTGCAAGCGCAAGAACATTTTGACATGACCCTTTATTTAGAGGGTCAAAATTGAAAACAGTTGAGAGGTTTAAAAAAAAAAAAAAGGCAAAAAAGTGATACTAAACCAGGAAAATACTGTGTGTTTTTTTTCCCAGGGCTGCGTCTCTTGTGCCGGGCTTCCAGCTGAGCAGCACCGCCGCCAGTTTGCTCATCGTCACACAAAGCAAGAGAGGCCAGAGTAAAGGTGGGAGCATGACATGTTACGGTAAATGCACATGCTGTCTTATTTCATACACACACACACATACACATGCTTAACTTCTTGCACTCCTCCACAGATGCTCTTGAGACACTGAGATCTATGTTGTCGGCGGGCCAAGTGCCAATGCAGCTCGCTGTCACCAGGCTGGTTCAGGCTCTGGGTAAAGATGGCGACCTGGCGGGGATCCAGGCAGTGGAGTCAAAGATCAAGGATCTGGGTCTGACCCACAACCTGTCCAGCATGGTGTTCATCAACAACACGGCCCTGGCACACATCAAGAAGTAAGACTGCGAAGTTTAAATGTGGCGATTTTTGTAGACTTGTGTGCAACAAGCTGACTTTTGGTTTTGTTTTTCTGCAAACAAAATCGAATCCATCAGTGATTTGTAAGAGCAGTCAACACAAACTAAAGATTTTCACCACGCATGCATCGCATGGAGGCATTCGCAGCTTTGCAGATATTTCTCTGATTATGAAACTTCAAGAAAGTTGTCCTCTTAGCTCCTTGTTCTCTAAATCTTGCCGACCGATACCAACCATGTAGTCAAATTTAGTACAGACAGCAAAGAGAAAAACAAAGCACTGTAGATGCTCATGTTTGCATGTTATTAGAACAAAACATCATAAATTCAGTTGATGGACAAATTTAACATCTATTGTACTATTATGTGTTACTGTGCAGCGCACAGAGATGAACAGTTCAATGCAATCCAGCAGCAGCAGAGTGTGACAAGACCCAGGTTGACACACTCTTAAAGTAAAAGCTCAGGGGGCGAAGGGGGCGTCAAGTACAAATAGGAAATGCAAGCGTAATAGGATTATTCATGGATTCCTTTTAATGTCATGAAAACACTCATCCTCCGCTGCTGCTTCATCGCTTCTTAAACAACAGAGGACAAAATATAAAGCACATTGAGCATCAAACTTTCATTGCACCACTCGCCACATTAGCGCTGTCCTCCAGCCCGAGCCGCGGTGCCCCCACGCCAACTCGGAGGGACAGCAGGAAGTGAAGAATAGTAACGCAGTCTCACGCCCGATTGGCCATCGCGGCGCGGACCTGTCAACTTGAACCCTGACCTCTGTGAGCTGCGCTCTGAGCAGCTCTGACACGTGCGTCCCCGCTGTATCTGAATCGAGCTGACTGGTTAAGAGCCGGGGCGGAAAAGCAAGCAGGCCCGGGAAGCAGAGCGCCACATTTAGAGGGGCCCCCCGTGAATTATTCAGACGGTCCCAGTCGTAACAATCGGTGTAGATATGTCGCCACCCCCTCCTCCTCCTCCACCTCTGGACGCTCTCACATATACATACACAGAGACGCGCACACACCCCGTGTGTTAAATATTCATTATGACTGGTGACGGTGGGGAGGGAGCAGGCAGTGTGAAGCGTTAGTAGTGCGGTCGGGTTGCCAGATTGAGTTGTTTTAGATTTGTAGTGCTTTGGTGTGCAGGCTTTGTTTGGTTGTGGCGACCTCAGCAGAAAAACATTTCACAGTGTGTGTTTGTGTGTTTGTGTGTGTGTATCTGTATCTGTGTGTGTGTGTGAGCTGCTCTGCACTTAGTAGGAGGTTTTAAACAGCAAAAAGACGGCTTAAGTTTTAAAAAAGTTGAAAAACAGCCTGTGGAAGCAGTTTTATTGTTTTATGATCTTTAAAGTTAAGCATTCCTTGTATTTGTTTCTTAAGGGATCAAATCACACTTTTAAGACCATTATCACCAGTTTGTCTGATTACTGGTGAATTGTTTTTGTCCTGGGCCAGTTTTCTTAGGTTTAAAGGCCATATTGGACATTTTCTTGTAATTAAAAAACCAGCGAGAATTCAGACCCTGAGCAGAAAGAAGTGTATCCTTTAAGGAACAAGATGAATGAAGGGGAAATCCAAACCATAGTTAGGCAAAGTTGTCCTGTATTGGCAGTGGAAATGAGAATTTTTGCAGGAACATTCAGTTTTAACATTCTTGTCTGAGGACAGAGGTGTTTTTTCTCCTCTTTATCAGTCTTAAGATCAAACTTGCACAGGTTAGTGGTTGTGGTTTTAAAGGTTGTTCTTGAGCCAGCATCAGAAATGCCTCACTTCCTGCCTGAATTGCTCGATTTGGTGTCCATGATTATGCAAATCTATGCACCAGTTTTATATAAAATAACTTGTTTATATTAGAAACAGGATCCAGCTGTTTTCCAGTAGCAGCCTAAACACCTGTTTGCAGATTAACAGATTATTTTACTGCTTATGTAGCCAGTATCCATAAACAGAGGATGACTTGTTTAACTTATTTAACATCCAAAAATCATTGATATAAATTTTTAACAGTGTCATTGGATCAGTACTCACAAATGGATTAAAAAAAAAAGTTTTGGTATCAGGATGGAAGAAATAATATTGGAGCATCAGTAATATTTTTTTATCTAACTTCTTCTTTTGCACCCACCGTTCATCCCCCGCCCTCCTCAGTGGTGACGTGGACGCAGCAGTGGAGATGATTGAGGCCGTCTTCACCAGTCCGGACAGCATGAACCCCAGCATATCCTTCGTCTTCAGAAAGGTGTTGGAAGATGAAAACGACAAAGTCTTAGACAAGTGTAAGATACACACAAACACACGATGTCTGCAGGAAAAAACTACAAAACATGAGTCTACAAACCAAAAAGAGAAAACATAATAAAAAAAGTTATTGACAAAATGTGCATGTTGTGTTTCAGTGAGTGTGATGGCCGAGAGACTAGCCAACCATTTTGCCTGCTACAGACCAGCGACAGACCTTTTCCTCCTGCTGCTGGACAAGGACAAGGTGGAGGACGCCAAGTTCATGCTGGCTGTGAGTACAAGAGTGTGTATGTGTTTGTGTGTGTGTGTGCATTTGTGTTTAAGCACCAAAACTGCATGCCTCGTAGGAGTTATCCAGAGGTATGTAATAAGATTTAAATTCAGTGGGGTTTTTTGGTTTTTTGTTTTGCACTATTAGGTTTAAGATAACTAAGGTTTGTTTGTTTGTATATGTGTGTGTATGTGTGTGCGCGTGTGTGTGTTTATGAAGTCTTTACATGTATTTGTTTGAGGTCCACAGAGGCTGAGATGGAGTAAACTTTATTAATATTCAGGAGAAATCGACAAGCATTCGTGCATGTAGATACATTACTTGCTGCTCTTCCTCATTTCTCTTCATTATAATTTAAACACAAAATGAAAAAAATCCATGATTTTCAGGTCAGATCATTTCTCATCACACACCTCTTTCTGTCTTTGCAAAGACGAGAGGAGTGACTGATAAACTCTCTCTCCTCAACAAAGTGAAAAGTGTAGTTAGGTGAAACTCTCAGTCTCAGACGGCCAAGTGTTGATAACATTCATGTTCTTTGGGTGTTTCGTTGTTTAGGTTAAAAAAGGAAGTAACATCTGATTAAAACAGCATGAAAAAATCTCTGAGATGTAGGTCCTGTGTGTTTCTGTGACCTCTTCAAATAAATTTTAAATCATCCGGAGCATTTTGTCTCGCTGCTCACTTCTCCGTTTAAGTGTCTTGCACTTGGCTACGTTTTAAATTATTATATCAAAGTAATTAAAATCTGACCAAAAAAAAAAAAGGAATCGACAAGGGAGCTGGTGATGAATTTAGTCCATCACAGCTCCCCAGATGCATCAGTCCAGATGTCAGACCCTGGTGATGGCGGAGACGCTCTTCCGCCACAGCCGTTGACTTATTCATCCGGCCTCACATTTATGTCAGGAAACGCTTGCCCACGTTCCACCACTGAGTCTGCTGGTCTGAAATTGGCCTCCTGCTACTTCACTTATTTAACACAGTTCATACATTACAGCTCAATGACTTTGCATTGAGCCTGGGGACATGAATATGTAGAGGCTAGATGGGTGAGAGACAGGGGGAAAGATGAGGAGGAGGACAAGGGAGGAGAAAAGAGCTCAGAGAGAGAGAAAAACTGAGATGAAGATGCTGCAGTCCTCTAAAACAAAGAATATGTCGACTTTCTGAGTGATTAAATCTCTCTGTCAGTCAGCTGCATGTGTGATTAGGTGTTTACTAATGAACACAGGTATGTTTTTACTGCCCTCTCTCACTAAACTTCATCACTTTTTAAAATGAACTTAAGGAATCTGTGTGCATCTTTATGTTCTGCTCTCATTTTCATTTGTTTCTTTTGGTAAATATTTACTTAACTAATAATTTTAATAAATATTATAAATGTAAAAAGCAGCTGTAATCATAATACTTTTGAACAAGCAGACAAATGGCTGCAAAAACAACCAAAATCTGAGTAGTTTGTACATTAATAATGCAAGCGAAGGACAGTCAGGTTAAAGCATTTTATTTCAACGTATGAGTCTCATATAAAATAAAAAAAACCAGTGTATTTAGAAATTGTTTTAATTCATGAAAGTACTATGAGATCTTGGTAGAGACAGCTGTAGAAAGCAGGTTCATACAGTAAGTTGTGTGCAATAAAGTTCTGAAATGAGCATCTCTGCACCAGATTAAGTGTGACTGAAGCTGGACGACACAGAGACATAGAAACAGTGCAGCCGCTCAGACATGGAGGCGACGTGTGCTGCGCTCATCACTCCTCCCTGACATCCTGAGTGATTATCCCTCTCAATCTTTAAACAGGGATGTCTGACTTACATGCATGTTAATGAACAGATACATTTCTTACTACTCTCATCTTCATCACTCTTTAAACTAGTGGTGGGACTCGATTAAAATTTTTAATCGCGTTAATTATAGGGTCTGTAATTAATTAATCGAAATT
>JAQMCX010000003.1:18855483-18869140 GCA_029814765.1 Acanthurus leucopareius | reverse complement strand
TGTGTGTGTGTGTGTGTGTGTGTGTGTGTGTGTGTGTGTGTGTGTGTGTGTGTGTGTGTGTGTGTGTGAGAGAGAGATAGAGAACATACAGAGGTCAGAAGAACACATGTCCTCTAATGAGTTAGCTGTCCTGGCTAGCCTAGCGTGCTAATCGCGACACGGTCCGCCACTCAGCTTTTTCTTCTCCTCCTCTCTCCGTCACTTACTGCCCTCTGCACCTTTTTTTTGTCCTCTCCTTCTACTTTTATCTGCATACTTTTCTCTCCTCATGCCCTCCCTTTACTCTTCACCTTCTCACCCTCCCGTCTCCCCTCTTTCGTACCTTGTCACACGAGAGATGAGCAGACATGACTATTTAATTAGCATCAAGCTAACCGGCCGGTCAAGGCAGCCAAAGGGGACTCAATTAGCGATGCTCTGCCCGCCTCTGTTCTCTGCCCCATCTTTGTACTTTGTCTTTTTTCTCTCTGTGAGTTTTTTTTTTCACTTCTTTGATACACACCACCACTCACATTCATGCTTTGTTCAGATTAACAGAGGATTACTCATAGCAACAACATCTACTCAAAAAGGGGGGAGATAGTAAACAGAAAGTTATTATTTTTTTGCTCAATGATGTTGTGGTAATCTGATATTTTACTAAAAGTATTTTCCTGCCCAAAAACTATTTCTTTAAATTGCTTCAAGTTTACTTTTTTTTTTGATTTTTTTTTAAAATGAAGTCAGAACAAAATCTCAATTTTGATTAAAATTGCCTCTTTTTTTTTATACCCTCTGTTCCTAACAGAGTAGTCTGTAACTGCCTTACAGTCAAAGTAGTGACAGCTTGTTTAAAATGTGCAACCAGCAGCATTTAAGTAATGCGTTTTCCTGGCAAAAGCATGGATGCATATAAAGATTGGACAGTTTGCATATGCATTTAAGATACTAGCTGTTGCTGCCAATAAAGTGATGATAGATCAAGGCAGAAAATAACAGGATTATTCCACCACAAGTAAACATGGAATCTTTTTTTTTTGTCTCCTTCACACACACATACACACACACAGATGCAATGTCCACATTTAAATATGAATTTGACATGTTGGGGTTTTTTGACTTTCTCTCTCCCTCTTGTCTGGCAGTTGTGGATAACGACTTATCGTCAGCCAAGGCTCTGTACGAGCAGATGCAGAAGGAGGGGACAGTCGTAGACGAGCTGTCACTCAAACGACTAGCTGTGCTTTACCGCAATGGAGGAGAGATGGCGCCCTTCCCCGAGCCCCCTGTGAGTCCCTCACTCACTCACACACTCACACACACACACACACACACACACACACACACACACACACATACAGAGGAGGAAGATGCTCTTCACAATAACTCACGCTACACCGATTATGGATGTAGACAGAATATATTTAAATTTGCTGCTTACAGGAAATGTTGAGAAACTTTTAAATTAAACACACACCCAGTCAGATTTCACCCACGTTTCAGTAACAACATTTGATTTTTTTCCTTCAAGTTACACAAGCAAAGTGTGACTGTGCTGTTGCCAGCTCACTCCTCAAACAAGCATAAAAAGAGTGCAACGATCTTTGCTCAGCTGTTACACGACGGAAAAAAACTCTTCACACACAAACACAAACTCATTTTAAATCTCAAAGTTTTGTAAAATACTAAAAAATCTGAATATTATTAAACATTTTTACAGAAAGTCAATAAATCACATCATTCATTTATCTCCAGACGTCGTATGATACCAGCACACGGTGGATTTCACCCATTCATACTGATTCAACCATGCAGACATGAACAACATTTTATGAACTGTGTACAAACACAAAAACACACACACACATGTTGCAGCTCCTAACTGCTGCCGGCAGCTGACAGGCTGGTGTCCTAATGCGTGCCATTGTGTGTGTGTGTACAATGGTCTGTGTGTGCCATAGTAATGTGACAGAGCATCCTGCCTGCACAGGGTAGTTCAATACACACAGGCCCGCAGCCAGCCCCGTGTGTTTCTCTGTGTGTGTGTGTGTGTGTGTTTCTGTGTGTGTGTGTGTGTGTGTGTGTGTGTGTCAGAAACTGTGCCCTGCGGTCACAGAGTACATATATTGTGTAAGCGAGATGGTGTCACTGCAATAGCCCCTCTCTTTTTTTCCAGCTTCTAGTGTTTTTGAGCATTTCAGCACATTGCACATTTTGTAAGTTGATGTAGACCTATTTCTGGCAGAGGACTCACACACTCATACACAGATGCACACACGCACACACACACAGAGCCCTCTCAGCCCCGGCACTTTAATGTCCTGTCCCCTCGAGGCAGGTGTAGAACGAAGCCCACCTCTTACCTTCCCATCACTCACCTGTAGTGCAAAGATAGAAGGAGAAAAGAGGGATGAAGGTAGAGGAGCTGCTGCATTATTCACTGAATGTCAGGATAGTTAAGTGATGGCTGGGTTTTATAAGCAAGGGAGAGTTACAAGGAGAGGGAAAGGTGAAGAGTCATGGTGCTCAGAAGTTTCTAAAAACAGTAGAAACTGTCCTCCATCTTTATAGAGGTTGCTGCTCCAACATTTCTCCACAGCAATGTCTCCTCAAGATTTGCTCTTAACTTGCATGTATGACCAATATAAGGGAAAACGTCACATTCACCTTTTTTAAATATTTAGAATATTTTTTACAAATAGTCACATGTCTGATAGTCTGACTTACCGGATGTAAAATGTGGGTTTAAAAAAAGTAACATATTTGCTTATTTATTCATGTGATGGCATGAGACTGAATGACTTCATGATGTGGAATAATCCACAGAAGGGACTATTTCTTCAGCATAAAGTAGTTCCAGTGAGATGGTTGGAGTGCTGGGGACAGTTGCTGTAAAGAAATGTTGCAAATGAATTTCAAAAAATTTTATTTTGTAATCACTCCAAACATAAAGTGGAGCTGATTTTTTTGTAGTGCTCAGACAGATATCTCAAAAACCTGGACAAATAAATCCAAATGTAGTGAGAAAATATGTTTTTGATTCCAGGGTGAACTGATCCTTTGAAAGTGTTTCAAACCCCATGCCAGGATCTCTCTCCTTCCATGGCGAACACAGCCATTTATCGGCATTAATTAACTTAGAAAAAAGCAAACTCAATGTAAGAAACCTGCGTAATCTGCAGGAAAGCTCTCACCTTTTCCCCTCCAAAAAAAACACCCACCACAACACTTTGTCTGGATCAAAACACTGATTAATTAGCCGGGAAACAGAGGCAGAGTGCAAAAGTGTGTGTTTGGGGAGTGTGCTAACAAATCCCTTATTTGTGTATTAATGGGGCTTTAAAGATGAAACGAGACAACCTGGTTGGAGGGTGGGGACTATTTAGACGGACCCAGGAGGCGCTGCACTGCTGCCTGCTTTTGCAAAGCAGCCTGACGGAAACACAGACACACACACACACACACACCTGCAGCCGCATTTTATGAGAGGTGAACGTTTGTGCTGTTTGTTTGACGCTTAATCGCCTTTTTTTTCTTTTTTTTTCCAGGAGTCCTTTAAGTTTTATGCAGACAAGCTGAAAGAGAGATCTGAAAAAGCCCAGACGACAGCTGAGGAATAAAGATTCATCCGCCTCTCATCTTACCTCCATCCGAGTCCCACCGTTTTCCTCCTTTCTTTTTTTTATATGAGTTGTTTGAGCTGAAGCGTTGGCTGTTTTGTCTGTTGGGTGTTAAACTCTGTCCACGATGCTATTGATTATGTTGTTGATGACGATGAAGATGATGTTGAGAATGTACAGAAGTATTTATGCTAATAAATGATGATAGGAATCAACATCCAGTGCTTTTTGTGTTGAGTCTTTGTGTGGTGTAAAAAGGTGTGTTTTATGGTACAATTAACTTTTTTTTTTCACGGCAGCAGGTGAATCACAGGTGGAGCTAATTACATTAACAAGAGCTCAGTTTCAGTGAGGAGTCTCGATCTGCGTAAACACACTTAATTTATTAGTACTTTGCTAGTGTTTCCAAGTTCTGCTCTATTACTTTTTTTTACTATATGTCAGAGGTAAATGTATTTTCTATTCCACCTTGTATGCATTTTATTTACAGTAGGTACAAATAAAAATGCAAGTCTTACAATAAACAGAGTATTCTGGGTTGTATATTAGTACACTTAGTTAAGGATCTCAAAACCTTTTTTCTTTTTTTTTTTGCATTTTAATTGCAGAAGAAACAAAAAAAATTAAAAAGGTGTTTTTTATATGTATACATTCACTTTTTTGTATACTTGTTTAGGTTACTTTGAATTTCCCAAACCCTCTTAGAATTACTATAGGTTACATTTAATGCCTGCTGTTTAAAAAAAAAAAAATATATATATATATATATATATATATATATATTAAAAAAAACAGGTTAACTTTTAACTTTTAACACTGAAAGTGTTTTGCATGTTTTCACATGTAAAAGAGAGAAAAAAATGTCCTTAATTTAATTTTTCCACTGGTTTTTCCAAAACCAGTGTTACACTAAACTTTGTGACCCATCCGATTCTGTGACCTGAACAGGATTTTGACATTAAGGGATACTTTTTCTTGGTAGGTGGCCCCACAATAGACATATAGTAGTTTGTCCACTGAATTTGATGTAACATTGGCCTCATTTATTCTTTCCTCATGTAAAACAAGCTCTTCTTGAGGCCTCAGATAACATACAGTGGTTGTCCGGCTGAGGTCAGAGGGTCAGATGCCTGCACAGCGGATCTTGTCTGGGATCCAAATTAAAACACAGGAGGAGTAAAATGGTCATCTGGAACTTTTGTGTTTGCATGTTTGCATAAAACTCACCAATATTTGCCTTTTGGAACATCATCTGTGTTAATTAAAACAAGTGCAGTCAACTTTGACGCATAAAATTGCATGAATAGATGTGGACTGTCCTCAGAAGAGGTGTTCAGTATTCATGCTTTTTGAAAACAAGTGATAATTTTTTTGCATAATCATCAGACAACAAGAGTTTCTGTTTTTTAAAAAACTTTTCAGCTTGTTGTCACAGTGTTATATGCACTTGATGTTCTTTTTTATGATTTCACATAAAGAACCATTTTTTCAGGGTTTTGTTGGGCACTGAAATAACAAACAGAAGTGAAGGATAATCACTAACGATAATCACTTTATCGGTAAGGTTCATTGTTATGAAACTGCACAGCTGCATGGCTGACTAATCCACGTGAGTGAATCAGGCCAAAGGATAGCAACAAGCAGGATGACAAAAATAAACATGCCCAAGTGAAGCAATTTGATTTAATACTTCACTAATTTGGACTCAAACCATGTCGGTAAAATATTTTATCAGGCTTTTGCACCAGTGCAAAAACACACAACTTACATAATCTTCAATCTATGAGGACACAAGTACAAGCTCTTTTTTTCAGAGTGTGACTTACTAAATCTCTACTAGGCTTTTTATTCAGTGCTCCCTATACTAGCACACACATTGTTAAGCTTAATAACCTTACATATACAAAAAAGATAAAGCTGTGGCTAAAAGAAGATTGAAAATGGAACGAGCAAAAGCTGCAGATGGATATCTGCCAAAGTGGCGCTCTAATCATTTGCCAAGACGGAGAAGAGAGGGAGAGAGAGAGAGAGAGAGAAAAAAACACAAAACATCATCTCAACTTTGATGATACTGCAGTGCTCTGCTGCCATCCAGCAGCAGACAGGAGTACTGCAACTAATGCTACTTAACACAAAGTGAGGACAACTTTTTTTGTCTTCTAACATAATTCTTATATTGAAACAGTTCATATTGAGAACATGATGAGACTGTTTGGACTAGTCTGTGATTAGATATATTGGTGCAGTTTTATCAAGGAGGGTGACTTCTTATTCCCCTCTGAAGTGCCACAGTATTTCATGTGTGTCTATTTTTAAAAAAAGTGCAGGAGTCTATAATGTTTAAATTACTGTAAAATTGTAAACTTTCCTCCCCTAAATTAAACATCTTTCTATCATAAAGTACTATAATGCATCTAACAAATGTAATAAATCATCATGGAAAGCAAGGCTCAGTGTCGAACCAGTCGAACTACAACCCAAATTACTGCCTTCCACCGCTGCAAAAAAAAAGGGGGGGAAGGTAAACTATCAAACTAAAAAAAAACTTCCCAAAGTATAACCTTTGCCCTGCTGTGTGATTCAGACAGACAGTGTTTGGTCCGATGGTTAAATCTGGCCCAGATGTTTTCACCAGTCTTGACTGGACTTCTGTTTGATGAATTTTAGGGACAGATAATAGAGCGCCATGAAGCCCAGGCAGACGGCAAGCAGGACCAGATAGCACAAGTACAAAGGGTACTGGCTCATGTTCAAGGCCTTCACCACCTGAAAGACAAACACAGAGCTTTACAGGATGAAAAAGATGTTGACATTTCCATGGACAGTACTTTGATTTTAAAAGTTCTAGCAGCTGTAGTGAAAGAAAAATGTTTCTCATACTCCAGAACTCTGACTGAGTGATTGATCCGCCTGCTTCCTGGCTCTGAGCATTGTGGGTTTTCATTGTGTTTCTTACTCACTTGCATGCCATCAACTTCGATGGTGATGTTTTCGATGCTCACGGGGTATTTCTTGCCTTTGAACTGCAACTCCAGCATGCCCTCAAAGCCCCAACGCATGAAGGAGGCATGAGAGATCCATGAGGCCACTGGGGAGTCAAAGACCAGCACAGGTATAAACACAACCTTACTGACCACAGTCTATCCTCACACACACTCCTCAGACTCCTCATCTTTTAAAAATAAGGACTTTCAGTCTATTAATCTCCTCACCGAGCCACATGTTCTCCAGGCTGATGACAAAACCTCCAGTCAAATAGAAGACAGTGAAGAGGGCGTTGCCCATGAAGGCTGAGGTTTGCAGGGTGGGGAGCGCAGCGGCGACAAACAGAGCCATGGCTCGGCTGCAGTACACCATCAGCCACACCAGCAGGAAGTTGAGCAGGAAACGCTCTGGAGCTTCGTTAAGCCCGGCTAGCCAATAGATGGGCAGGCCGTACACCAAAGTGAACACACAGTGCTCCGGTAACTCCCCCAGGACCTGAATGTGGAGAAAGTTTATAATCAAATGTACAGAACAGAGAAAAATACAGGAAGACAAAAACACACAGTCCAACACCATGTTAGAGTACTTTAAATTACTGAGGTGGTAAACTACACTGAAGTGTTACATCAGCATGGAGCGAGACTGACCCCTGCTGAGGGTGCAGGAGGCTCACCTTAGCAAAGAAGTAGGAAGTGACAGAGTACATGCCGTCCTCCAGCTCGTGGTAGAGCATGGCTCTTTCTGAGTGACCTGCAGAGAACATCAAGTTAGTCAGAAGAGCTACTGCATCTTAGGCTGTAGTTTCAGTAACACACTATGATATACCACGAGTTACAGAGGCTCTTCAGCTAAATAAATGCAGTGTTGTATTGTGACATGGCGTGAATATAGAATTTTTTTCTCAGAGAAATTCTGTTTTGTTATATGACTCTGAGTCACAAGTGAACCTGGAATCAATTTCATAACTTTTGTTATCACTTAACTTTGAACAGACGTCCTGATAGCTCTTTAATTGTTCTGAACCGCGTTACCTCTGGCTGGACTGTCTGTTATTACCTCATTGATTTGATTTGATGCACTTCTGACAACTTCTGTTGACAACTAAGTTCAACAACTGCAAATGCATTGATCATAAATTTAAAATCATTCACTTAACTGTTTTAGATATCTGGTTATTTTAACACATTCCCTTTTTTAACACAAATATGGGCATGGGGATTAAAATCTTTTATTTAAAGTGAAAATGACAGGAAAGTGAACAGTAAAATGCCTAAAAAATTACATTTTGTTTTGTTTATCACCACCAAATGACTGTGACTTCACAGTATTTTGTTTTTAGACACCATTGCATAATATTGACAACTGTATGAAAACGTTTCAGAGCACAACCCTCTTTTCAAACACGTCTTGGTATTTGTTTTGGTGTTTTACGTAATCTAAGACCACAATCGAGCTCTCATTCTCCTCAACAATCACTCACATTTGGCTATGACGTCCAGCACCACAGCAAATGGGGTGAGAGCTCCGACCATGTAGAGGAGTGCCACTGTGTCCTGAATGGACAGAGGCTGCTCTCCTGCTCCGTAGTAGAGACAACCGACCAACAGTGACATGAGGAGAGCCTCGAAACCGTGAACCAATAAAGTCACCAGATCTCTGTAGTCATTATACATGTGACGTCTGCGGGTGAGGGAAAGAGAGGG
This sequence comes from Acanthurus leucopareius, assembly GCA_029814765.1. Lineage (NCBI taxonomy): Eukaryota > Metazoa > Chordata > Actinopteri > Acanthuriformes > Acanthuridae > Acanthurus > Acanthurus leucopareius. The sequence continues at coordinate 18,860,853 of JAQMCX010000003.1, read as the reverse complement.
GAGGTCAGTGCTCAGATGGATAGATGACAGTTTACAACCGAGCTGAATGAGCTGCCGACCTGAACACCAGCTGCAACTGAGTGTTTGTTTACATACTAACTCACATGGACTCTAGCTGACAGAAAGTCAAAACTAACGGGTAAAAGTAACAGATAAATGACTAAAGAGTGTGTTAAATGTACAAAAGGGCAAAACTTACTGAACCTACTGAAAAACAGATAAAAAGATCATGACAATAAACTCTTAAAATTTCAGTGTCTGCATATTAAATAATCCAGTTTGAAATCAGTTCAAGCTAACACATTTTTAAAATGACGGGCCGTTGATAAAGGGGTATTTGATCTCATATTAAAGGGAAAAAATATTGGAAAGCATAGTTAAAATACACTCAGGTGTGTTATTCTTACCTGATGAGGATTGTAAATTGGTCTAGTTTGCCAGGCAGTCTGTCTCTTTGCTTGGAAATAGTGATCACTCTCTCGTCTTTTTGTTGCTGAGGGCTGCAGGCAGAAAAACAGTTTGTCTGGGTTACAAAAATTGAGCCAGTTGAACTTTGAAGGATGAATCTCTAGAAATAAATAATCTAAAGCTCACTTTAAAAGGTTCTGAGTTTTATGTCCACGGCTAAAATTGAATTTCAACTCAAAAGTCACTCAAAACACAGTTGAATTGTTGAGTAAAAAAGCTTAATATCCATGACTCAAGACGAGAAATTGACCTCTACGCTCATTTAAGCATATTCTGTAGTTTATCAGGGAGGACACTGATAAATTAGAGAGGAAAGATTCCAGTCATGCCTTTAAATTAAGTTATGGCATTGTTAAATTTGTGAGAGAAGAAGATAAGAAACAGATAAGAAACACACACACGAACACACACACACACCTTTCAGTTATTGCTGGCATCGTGTCCGTCCCTGTTGGTTTCCACATGTGATCCTCTGTGTCTCGCACCTTTTCCAGAAACTGCTCAGCCAGCACTGTGGCCCGCTGCAAACACTCCGTCTCTCGGTCCAGACTGCGCCGATCTATGCTGATCAGATCAACTGGACACACACACACACGCACACACACACAACAAAATCAGGCTTAAACAGTAAGTAGTTTTATAAAGAAGAATGTGTCACATTCAATACCGAGGATGCCTCTGAATATTTACTATTTAAAGCCTTTAAATAACAAGTTTGTGACAATGTTTGGTTCTGGAAAGAAGCACCATTTAACACTGTTTTAATAGTTCTGTACACACACTGACCATAGAAGTCTGAGGGGTTGCAGTATCGTGGGCAGGGGTATCCTAAAGCAGTGAAGTAAGGCACCATGTCACGAGCAGCACCAAAATAAACGGCTGAGCCTGACGACAGCAGGACGACGAGGTCAAAGAGCTGGAAGATGTCTGACCGAGGCTGGTGCACCGACAGCAGGACCAGACGGTTTCCTCGGGCCAGACGGGACAGTGTGATCACCAGGTTGTGGGCCGTGAAGCTGTCCAGACCTGACGTGGGCTCGTCCAGGATCAGAATACCTGGAGTGTAAAAACAGCTGTTCAATAATCCATAAAAAGACACGACTTGGTGGCCGTGCAGGGTGGATCTGGATGATTAGTTGGGAATTCACTTTATCAGGACAGGTTCTCTAAATAAACAAATGTTCCATGACATTTAATATAGATTAACATTTCTATTGTTCATTAATAGATTCATTCAATCAGCCTTTTACAAAATACTGCCAGTGTATAGTTCCGAGATGCTTAGAAAGGGCAGAAAAAGAAATCTATCTGTTGATTTATGGATTGTTTATAGATAGACTTAGTGATCATCTACAATTCAAAGGTACCATTTGTTTACTAATAATAAAGTAATATCTGTTTTAAAGTCACAAACAGGATCGTTATTCTGTAAGTGTGTAATGTAAAAAGTAAAACCTGAACCACACAGACAAACACACCAAGAAAAGAGCAGCTATGAAAAAATTTACTCTCTTTTCTCGGGAAAACATTATCATGTCTACACCTTGGGGTCTAAACTGCTGCTGCTACTTTCTTCCCCTGTAGGCGGCGCTAGCAGATATGTGAAAAAGTGAGCTGATGATAAATCAGCAAGTTCACTGGAATTTTCACATCAAAAAATTCAACGGATGGAAGGTAAAAAGAGTTTGAAAGTTTGTCTCCTTCTTCTCTCACCAGGGTTCCACAGAAGTTGGACAGCTATACTGACTCTCCTCCTCTCTCCTCCAGAAACTCCCCTTACATAGTCGTTTCCCACCCGGGTGTGTGCGCACTGTCGCAGCCGCAGCTCTGCGATGACATCATCCACCTGGGACGGACAACAGCACAGACAAACATCTGTCATATGTAACATCTGTTTCTCTCAATACACAGAAATAGACACTACGATCACATCTGGTTAAGATTTTATGCAGACTTTTGTTTTGTGGACTAATCATCGTCCTCATGTTGTGGACATTCTGTGCCTGTCGATTAGGTTTAAGTCATATTTGTTAAACTTAATCTCACCCTCTGGTCCCTCTGAGCCTGCGTGTAGTGGGTGGGGAGCCTCAGTTTGGCAACAAAGGAGAGAGTTTCACGGACGGTGAGGTGAGGAAGGAGGCGGTCGTCTTGGCGGACATGAGCGATGCTCTTTTTCACCAGCTGGGGAGTGTTTGGCTTCCCGTTAATCAGAACCTGACCGGACTTCATTGTGCCGCCCTCATCACGGCATGTTATTATGTCCAGCAGAGATGTTTTACCACAACCTGAAAGAAGGCGATTATGTATTTAAAGCAAAAATTTGATCAATTTGAACAATATGGATGCAATCACTCAAAGGTTTGGAATAAGTCAGATGACTGAGAGGGCGACACTATATTACTGAAAAGGTTTCGTGCTTTTAGGTTGTAAAAAGTCCTCCTTACACACTTTTTTTCTTCGTTAAAAGACTGGGAGATTTGGATCTGTGCAAATTTGACGAGAGCAGGTTCCCATTTCAGTGTTGGGTTCATGGGCAAAATGTTTAAACAGGCTGGTATTAACATGCTTGTTGCATGGTGCATGAAAGAAGAGAAACATCAATATAACATCTAAACAATAAAGTTAGAGACAGTTATTTTTTGTTATTCCGACATCTGTTTTTGAAAAAGGTTTTATGTAGCCTGAACTGAGGGTTTGATTGTTCATAGGAAAAAAGCTGCTGGCATAAAGTTCTCTGCTTTTCAGGAAGCATCATTAAAGGAGACCATAACGTTTATTCATTTGATTTAAAATTACAATACTTAAAAGCAGCGTGATTGTTTGTGTCTCACCTGAGCTGCCAATGACGGCCAGCATCTGTCCGCTGCACACACGGAGGCTGAGCTTGTTGATGGCTGTCATCTTGTTCCCTTTTATCTCCCACGGCAACTTGAACTCTGATAATCTCTCGTACCAGGGGATCTGAGCCGCTGTGTCCACCTGGGGTGCACAAACACACACACACAAACACATTTAACATGCAAAGATGCAGTACGGACATGCACTCATAGAAAGAGGATGAACAGTTTAAAGCTAAATACGACAGCGTATGAGAGCGAAGCAGCTAGCTGTCAGTTACCTCATAGTGCAGATCATTAACCTCCAACTCATTGCACCCTCCACTGTAGGTGAAGTAGAGACTGCTGTCTTCTTCAGTTGAGAACAACTCTCTGTCTTGATGCTAATAAAGAAGAGAAAGCACGTCCATGAGTTTCACAGCGACCGCAACTCATTTAAACAAAATGTTTTATCAACAGCAACAAAATCTAAGAAAGTAGAGAGACAGTTTCTTGTAAGAAATACAGATTACTAATGTACAAGAAATCTGCACCTGACACTGCATGAAACACCACAATTTTAGTTTTAATGGCATTGGGCCATTCACAACAAAAAACTTGTCATGTGCCCAGAGTCTGTATGAAAACACTACTATGGCCATTATGCAAACCTAAATCTGTCCAATAGAATAAAAATAAAAACATACTGTATATTATGTACACTTTAAATGATGTGGCTTCTATTTTTCAGACCTTCCTTGAAACTTTTCTTTCTTCTCCAAAAAACAACACAGTTAAAACATTCAAAATTTTGCCTATGTTCATAATTTGTTTTTTTCATTGTATTTGAACCATTTTGTCTTGACAGATGTGTTTACTGAAAACACAATTTTCATAAAGCATAAAGAAAAGCAGAAATTGTGGAAACCAAACATCTCTACTGCTACAAAACCAGACTTGTAGTAGTGATATTTTTAAACAAAGATTTCAGGACCCCCTTATCACAAGAGTCACCAAATTATCATAGATACAAATAAATAATGAACAATAATTAAAATTTGCATTGTGGGAAAAAAGAAATACAAAGCAGAACACAGTGATCTAAAGCTGCAAATTCAATCTGCAAGTTTAAAAAATAAAAAAATGAATTTTAAAGTGTGCACAAAAAAGGGAAAAACAGATGTGAAAAAATGCATAAAGTGTCAAAGAGAAGTGTTTGTTATATCTTTTTCTTAAGTGAATAAATGGAAAAACTAAAATACACATTGTGAAATTTATTTATTAGAGTTTGGATTAGATAAAATTGAATTAATTTCTTACAGTTATACATTTTTTGCAAACGTGCAAAGTTAATCCTACATTCATGTCTTTCCAGACTCATATAATAAACGTTCTAAAGACTTGAAGGGAATTTAACAAGAGGTATTAGATAAATTTTATGGAATTATGTAAATGATCACTAGACAGATATATGGTTGCAGTGAATAATTTCCAGGGAAAAACACGTCGTCTTCAATCAGAGACTATTTTTACAGAGGATTACAGAGGACTGATAGAGAGCTTTGTCACTCGGCTCCACAATCAACTCAATCTCAGTATCAGCAAAACCAATAAGCCTGTGCTTGACTGCAGCGCTGCAAATGTCGATGTTTCAGCAAAGAAGCTACAAATAATCTTAACAGTTTTAAGGTGAAGACCGAAAGTTAGTGTCAGAAAAGTGTTTTTTTTTGTAGAAGATCATGATATCACATTGCAGGCTGACCCTTGACTTTTGGACATTATTTTATGGAGTTTTTCATGATTTCCCCGTGTCTGTGTGGGTTTCCTCCGGTCGTCCGGTTTTCCCCACCACCAAAAACATGTAAAAGAGGCATTGTACAGCGGCAGCCTATTAAAATGAATTTCTCCCAAGGTGATTAATAGAGATATTATTATTATTATTATAATAATAATAATAATTATTATTATTATAATAATATTAATTATTATTATTATTATTATTATTATTATTATTATTATTATTATTATTATTATTATTATTATAATTATTATTATTATTATTATTATTATTATTATTATTATTATT
>JAQMCX010000003.1:18794837-18855383 GCA_029814765.1 Acanthurus leucopareius | reverse complement strand
ATTATTACTGTATTCCATTGGATGTGTAGTATTTGCATTGACTCTTTCAGTTTTCTGGGGTTTTTTTGCGTTTTTGTCAGAGGGACTGCAGAAAAGCTACTGGCCTTATTTTCATGAAACTTGAAGGAAGGGTTCAGCACAACTCAAGAAAGAATCCATTGAATTTTGAAGTGGAATTCAATCACGGCACAGAAACACAAAATATTTTTGACAAAACAGACAATCTAGTAAATACAGAGTCAGTATCATAGTGCACCTTTACCGGTTTCAGTAATCCTTTGGGGCCGACTTTGCATATAGTTGCTAAAGCTTCATACAGAGAACAGTTGTTAAGAAGCAGTCAGAGACTTTACAGACCACTACAGATGTGACACTGCAACAACTGTACAACGCTTTTCTCAAACTAATGCGCAGCTATTGAAACATCTCTTCTGGTTTTCACAATGTGCTCTCAATTAAACTGAACTCTTTTGACCTAAATTCCCACATTTTATGAAACTGATTTAGTTGGACAAAGACTGTTTATGTGACAGCATGTATTAGACTGACCTGCGGGGAGCCGTACGCATGGCTGAGGCCAGTGTCTGTGTCCATGATGATGCAAGTTGCTGGTTGATGTTTGTAAGGTCAAGAGGTCGATGCTGCTATTTTTCTGCCACTGTCCAGTTCCTCTCTTTTTCTTTCAGTAGTTCTTAACTTTTTTTGCGCTCCTGTTGCTCCCCTGCTCTCCTCTTCTTCTCTCTGTTGGATAGTTTGACTCAAGTCCAGCTGAAGATCTCCGCTTGTCTCACAAGCCTTCTCTCTCCTCTCTCAAAGGCTCTGAGGTCAGGTCACGTCAGTGCTGCATCTGCTCTGTCCTGTCAGTCATAGCTTTTCTGGTCACAGCGAACAATTTGACGACTGAGGAGAGACTGACAGCCAGTCCATCTACTCAACATGCATGGGGTTTTTTTTTGGTCTTCTTTATACAACTGGAGATCAAAGTTCTCTGAGATAACGCAACCTTCACTGTGTGTTTATGGTACCTGTGAGACACCACTACTCTCGCACTGCTGCTCTGTTCAGGGAGTGAGTGCAGAGAAACAAAGTCTGGGCCTGAGGAAAGACTAAACTTTAAAGCTTCACATGCTTTATATGAGCTGTGTGGATATGAACACACTGATCTGAGACGGACTCGATACGGTTGTTGTTTGGAATAGCAGAGCTGCCGCAGACATGAAGGGATTTTATTCAATGCAGGCGGAGGAGCTTGAGGACGGGATCAAAATGCAAGAGTCCTTCAAGGTTGTGCCGGAGGAGAAAAGGGATGTGTGGAGGGACGGTGGAGAAGAGCGATCAGCACACTCCTGTTCTCTCAGTGTCAGAAATATCTCCTACACAGTCAGGTAAATGCTGCAGACATAGACAGAGCACAGCAGGATGACTGAGAGGCACATACAAAAACAGACATGACATTACCAAATGACATTATACAGACTGTTTTATTATAATAACTCAAAAATATAGACAGGTTTTGGTGAAATAATTTGTAATTTTATAAGGTTAAACTATAAATTTTAAGGTAACAAATAAATGCTAAGTTGGAACTTTTTGTCTATGCAGTTAAATACAAAACACATTACCGACGGATTTTCAACATTTCAGTTCTCTCAAATCAAATGATGTGCTTATTCACAACGGCCTTGATTCTATTTTGGGAATGGATAATGCAAAGTGGTGATGTTACACGTGTCCCTGTGTGTTTGCCTGTCTGTGTGTGTGTTTGTGTGTTTGTTCCAGTGAGCGTTTGGGTCCATGGTGGGACTTACCCTCCTACAGGAAGCGATGGACTCGTCAGATCCTGAATGATGTCTCCTTCCACGTAGACAGTGGGCAGATTATGGGCATACTGGGCAATTCAGGTCCGTACTTTGCTCAGTCCATAAAAAATTAAACAGATAATTTTAGGAATATACTATAATACACATTTTTCATGGAAAAAGTATCATAACAAATTTTTTTCAACAAGTTTTTTTTAAAACTTAGAGAAAAGAAAATGTATTAGCACCTTTGATTTTGATTTTGGTTAAAATAAGAAAGGCTACATGTTGTAAATGATGATGATGCATCACTAATCATTCAGACCATAAAAGAGAGCTCGCCTGCAGCAAACAGGAACTCATGTTGGCCAATTTAAAATGTTCTTAAATTTTATTTTTTTTTTTTCTTTATACCCTGTATTTTTTACATGCATTTGTGTATTTTGTATTGTAAAGGCTCAGGTAAGACCACATTGTTGGATGCCATCTCAGGGAGGATTGGAAACAGTGGCACGCTGTTGGGTGAGGTCTTCATTAACGGCAGAAAATTGAAGAGAGAAGAGTATCAGGACTGTTTCTCCTATGTCCTGCAGGTAACACACAAAAACACCTGAACTATACAGCATATACTCGGCATGTACCTGCAACCGCAGCTGCGGTGTAAAACAAAATATCACAAAAAACTTAATAAAGAGACTAAGCAGCGGTTTTAAAGTTGTTAGCACATGCACATCTTACTTTTTGCCCTAGTTAGCATCACAAGCAGGCTTTAGGTGAAACTTTGCTCCACAGTATCACAAGTGAATGGTTGCATGGAGCTAGTACATATTAAAGTTTGCCTGTGGTCAACCACCGTTAATACTAAACCACAAACTCAATGAACATACACCATTTTGCAAAAACTCCTGAAAAGGTTGCCCTGGCTTCTGGATGAAATTAACTAAAGACCCTTGCTAGCCTCCTCATACACTTAATCTCTCAATGAGAGCTGCTCAAGTGTATCCAAAGCCTGAATTAAAAACACTGGCTTAAAAACTGGCCTTCCTTCCTTTCAAATCATCTCTCTCTTCTGGCTGATAGCAACCCCCTCTGCTCTCTAAGCCTCGTCATTAACTTCCCCTGCTAAGCTGTAGATGAGGAGGTGATATGAGCTCCTGATATTAAAGTCATTCAGATGAGAGACTAAGGAGAAGTGGGATTCAGAGGCGCCACGTGTTAATTGAGGCAGGCAGCAGGTTCAGCAGGTTCAAGCAATAAATGTGAGTATGTGTGTCTGTGCTCGTGTGTGCATACGTCTAGGGCAAAGGTATGTTATAGTAAGGTTGCACACCAATATATGAACTTGCAAATGCACAGTATACCACTGTGTGTGTGTGTGCGTGTCCTATAATGATACACACTCTACGCAAGTGGCAGCAATGATGGTTTGGATCAATACACTTTTCTGTTGCTGGGAGCGTGAGGATGGATGTTGACAGCAAGTTTCATACCGGTCACATCTTTGAGTCTCAATATACACTGTAGGGTCTTCACTGACAAACGCACAAGAGGAAGAGTCAAAAAGGCCCACATGATTAATTTTTGCATGTATCCTTAACAAGTATAAAGAATAATGAGATATACGTCTGTTTCATACATCTTACTTTCTTCTGCTTTTGCTCTCTTTGTTCTCAATCCCTTTGTCTTTCTGTTTCAGAGTGATAACTTGTTGAGCTATCTGACAGTGGAGGAGACTCTGACCTACACAGCACAGCTGGCCCTGCGGAAACACTCAGCCGAAGCCATCAAGAGGAAGGTGACTTTAAAGATCCTACTCTGCTCTGTCCACCAAGCTTAAACTTAGTATTTCTCCCTGCTAGAGAAAACACAAAAAGGAAACAAATGGAAAACCAGGCGAGATAACTCATGTAAAAGGTTTTGAGCAGCGCAGATGCTTATTAGGAGATATTGATCAAGGTTTTGCATCAGCAAGAGACTTTTCAAGAGCAACGTGAAATTTTGCAGTCTACATTTGACTGTTTTATAAATATGTTAAAGAAATTTTGAAAGGTCCCAGTCAAATGACAGTCTGATGACATTATAGTCACTGGCAGATTGGCAACCATTTAGCTTCCTCTTTATCCTGAGGAAGAACTAGTAGTCTCAGGGTGCCAAATCAGGTGAACAGAGAGGGTGTTGGACAGGCTCAAATCTGCATTCCATGCTGTCTACTAGAGGGCAGATGTTGTCCATTTTCTACAGGGATGACTTGCAATTTTTAACCACCCGACACAGAGATATTTCCAGACTTACTGACTTCAGATTTTCGGCCTACTGACTGAGAGTTGGACTGCACATGCATGTAACGAGAGCTGAATTGAACAAGCCAAAAGCAGGTACACTGTCTTCAGCAGGCCCTTGTCACCTCAGCCTTGACCTCTGGTTCCTGTGCAGGTGTCGGCGGTGATGGCAGAGTTGAGTCTGACTCATGTGGCCCACAGTGTTATTGGAGGTCGTATTTTCCCAGGGATCTCTTGGGGTGAGAGGAGGAGGGTATCTATTGCCAGTCAGCTACTTCAGGACCCGAGTGAGTATCTCTCCAGAACTACAAGAGTTTTATCTCTGCATCCCAAATATGAGATTTACAAAGAGAGCTAATGCTGCAAATTTTAATCATGATAACGAGGTTGGCTGAGGTAAAATCATTATCCCTAATTTTTTTAAGGCTTTACAGAACTCAAATGAGGAGTTATAGATTATATTAATTTAGGGGGTGTTTTTCATGGGACAAGGATTACACAAAATGAGGAGTGACACAGTATCAGAAAGATGTCCCAAATGTTTTGCACACTGTGTTAAGTAAATTATTGCATGTTATATCTAATATTTCATACATAAACTGTTGGAAGACACAGTACTGGAGGTGGGACTGTGCCATCCTGAGCACAGAGGAAAGTTCACAGAAGACCTGCCTCTGCCTAAAGAGTTTTACAAGTGAACACAGTGAAAAAAGAAAGGGATCAAAGTAAGAGGGGAACGAGGAAAGGACAGAGAAAGTGACAGAAGAAAAGATGGAGAAGAGTAATGAAAGACTGGGTTATCACACCACAGAGGGAATAAGCAGAGACCCACCTCTGTGTGAGTGTGTGTGTGCTCATCCCAGGTGTAGTTTATCAGGGTCTGCAGTCCTCCAGGGAGGATGAAGGGTCTCAGTCCTCATTCAGGATTAGAATGGCCATGGACACACACACACCGAGGCACACACAGAGTAATGAGGAGTTCCCATTCGCTGCTTCTCCAATCAACCAGGAAATGAATTAATCTCACAATTAAAGTATCTGCTAATTCCACTCTGCTTTCATAAAGCAAAGAGGCAATCTTTTAATTGTCCTAATTAGACTAATTAACTAAAAAAAAAGACAACTCACTTATCTTCACAAGTTAAGTTGGCCCCGCTGAGAGTCCTGCATGTGCCACTTAATAAAAAGTACATTTAAAAGTTTCCAACTTAAAAGGAGGAAAAAAAGTTATTGTCCTGCCTTCTTCTTGTTCTCAATGTTGCAACGAGCCTGAATGACGGTGATGATGTCATTGCAGGGGTGATCCTATTGGACGAGCCAACCACCGGCCTGGACAGCATGACCGCCAATCAGATTGTGGTGCTGCTGGCTGAGCTGGCAAGGAGGAACCGTATCGTCGTAGTTACCATCCACCAACCGCGCTCCGAGCTCTTCAGGGTGGGTTTCCAATAAAAACTGAGGAAAGAATGAACAGAAATGTAAAAAAATCTTAAAGGATCGATTAAAAGTTTTTCAAATTTATCTTAAAACAGCATGTACTCACCCATATGTATTTGTAACAGTTTTTAGTTGCTGTTATTCTTTCTTCTTACCATAATGGCCAAGAGATAAGAAGACAGAATCCACTAATCTTTGTGAAAAGTTTAGCTCAAGCTGCAATCTGAGTTGGTCAAATCAAGTTACAACCATTTAAGGACTCAATTTAAATTTACTTTCTCTTTTTCCATGGCAAAATGTTTCATTGTTCACACTCTACATGTCTAACTCAGACTGCTGAAGCCTCATATCAACTTTAGCTGAAGTAAAGTGTGTGTGTGTCCCAGGTGTTCAGCAGGATAGCTATAATGAGTCGTGGGGAGCTGGTGTTCTGCGGGCAGCCACAAGAGATGGTGGACTTCTTCAGCCAGTGTGGATATGAGTGTCCAGAGTACTGCAACCCCTTTGACATCTATGGTACTGTGTGCTATGATTCTTGATTATGTACCGTACATTTACATTATAGCTGCACATCACTGTTGAAATATTGAAAAAATGTGGAAGGACATTTAAAACTTGAGAATATACAGATGATATAGAATGAAGTCGGTGAAGTATAAACATTCAAGTATTTAAACTGCTGCAATGTCAAACAGTTGACTTCACCTCAGTGGACACGCGCAGCAGTGAGAGGGAGGCAGCAACCTTTAACCGCATGCATGAGATCACTTCGGCCTACCAGAGGTCTGCCATCCACCAGAGCATGCTGGGAAAAACGGAGCAGAGCCTACGGCGGACAGAAAAGCCAGCCATTCCCTTTAAGAGCAAAGAGTCACCCAGCGGTGCGGTAAAACTTGAGGTTCTCCTCAGGTCAGTGCTTTGTGAAGTTTTTAGCCCCTTCCTGTGTGTAACTGTATGTGTGAGAGTGTATATGTGTTTGTGTGTTTATCATTTGTAAAGGCAATATTAGTGTCTACCACAGAAATGAATACATGAGATTCTTGAGTACCTGACTGAACCTATTTGCATTTAAACTTGAGGTGAATATGAATTCATCCTTTCTCCTGTGCCCTCTGTACCTGTGGACGTGTACGTCTTTGTGTAGGTTTACGTGTACTGTCATGTGTTTTTGTGTGTAGGCGGACTGTGAGGAATCTGTCCAGAGACAGGATGGGTGTCCTGATGCGTCTGTCTCAAAACCTGATCTACGGTTTCTTTGTAGCCTTCTTCGTGATGCGTTTAGACAGAGACGTTACCAAGGGTGCTGTGCAGGACCGCATTGGCATCATCTATCAGAGTATTGCTGCTTCGCCCTACACTGGCATGCTGAATGCTGTGGCTCTCTGTAAGTTCAACCAACACAACACTGACCACCATCTGTAGAGGAGAAAAACTCTGAAATGCATGTGGTCTCTTACCTGAGTAAAAGTGATGTACTATCTTTGTTAAACAGCATGTTTCAATCCCCTTTATCTATGCTGTGTAAGTTTGCTTATCTCCTGTTCTTTGGTGGAAAGAGGTCTGCTGTCTGCAGTATTTTGTTCCCTTCAGCAAAATTGTGTAAAGCCTAGTTTGGATTTAGCCTGATGAACTCGCCTGATGTGACTTCATGTACTTAGAGTGTCTCACTTAGGTCAGAGTAAACTGATGAGTTGGAAGTTACAACTATAGTATTGATATCATACAGTACAATTGCAGTTAGCCAGCATCACCAATGAAACCAAATGTCAGTACAAACTAAAGTTTCTATCCAAATAATTTGACATTCAGTAGACTTTTCAAAAAGATTACATATGTTTAAACTTTTGTTATGCGTGGGTAGAAAGTTGCAGTATTTTCATTTGCAGTTTTCAACGTGAGGTTAGAGGGTGTGGGAGTGGTGACCTTGACTCCATTCAGAGCTCGGTGAACCCTTATTACCTACAGACCTACACTATCTTTATTATCTGTCTGTACAGGTATTGTTGTTTCTCTGTGTTCATGCTTCATATTTATAGCAGCTTAACTTTGTCTTAAGGTAACCTCAGACAGGCTTTCAAATGTGCACTGTATACAGAGAAACAGCCAAACAAAGCCGAACTGAATTCTCTCTAATGATTTTAAACTGCTCTTAGGGTGTTTTTCGAGTTAGCTTTAGCGGCAAGCATTATGTGATTCCTATTAGCTATTTTACAAATAATTCAACAATTCTGTGAACCCGAATTATAATCACGTGACATGAATTTTGTGTTTGCAGCTAAGTAATTTGGTGCCGATACCATGTGGAAAAACCTTTTTTATTCAGTTAGTTAGAATTTCCCGACTAAATTAGAATTAAATAGGGTCGTCAGACTTCAAAAAGATTTATGTGAACTATTTAACAGTTGATAAGCATTGCTTTTAAAAAGATTTAAAGTTTTCAAGAGTTTCCACCAACCATTATATGTGCATTTATACCTCACAGTTATTCTGTTATAAGCTTATCCATTTGGATATTCTTAGTAGGTCAACTGTCTCAAAAAGGTAAATGCTAAAAGGTTAGGTAATATGTAATAAGGTCTTTGTCGAATCTATCTAACTAACTCGACACATACGATGTACTGTACCTTCAGGTCTGTGAAGTAAAGCTGTATGGGCTGATTATCTTTTCAGCGTCTTCCTCTGTTATCATCTGAATCTAAAATCTATGCATTATGGCTTAGGGTGTCACAGATAAAGGTTTTATTTAAAGATAAAGGTGATAAGGATATTATAAAACACTTGGCTGAGCAGAACTTACACTCAATTTCAGGGTAATTAGGAATTTCATACTGACCTTGAAACTTACTGATAAAGACTGATAGGAATCAATACTGACAAGCTGTTTGTGCCAAGAAAAACTGTTTCAGTTGTTTGGATAACTTTGCCTGACACAAGCCAGTTCGTAACAGGGGCTAACAGGCAATAGGCCAGCTTTGAATTTTCCTCCGCTAAAGTTTCAAGAAAAATCAATGCGTCCAAAAATACGCTTTTGGATGCCTTTTGATCCTCATGAGAGGGGTTTCAGTGATGGGACAGAGCAACCTGCATTATTCATTTTAAGGATATGTTTCTTGTCAAAATCAAGATTTTAAAGCATGATCACTCATTTTTATTATTTGTCCTCCAAATTCTAACATATTTCTCTACAGCAGTCATTTAAGAGCTTTATGAATTTTAATCACTTTATCTAAACTCTCTCTCTCTCTCTGTTTTTCTGAACAGTCCCTGCATTGAGAGCCATCAGTGATCAGGAGAGTCAAGACGGTCTTTACAGCAAATGGCAAATGTTTTTAGCCTACATCTTCCACATCCTACCCTTCAGCATCATCAGCGTTGTTATCTTCTCATCCTTTCTTTACTGGTTTGTATTCAGTATTTTTGTGTGTTTGCCACATGGGGAATCATACAGAATTGTACCATTGCGCTGAACTATTGTTTTGTGAGGGTGCAAGCTGCATATTCAACCTACCTCCAGGATGTAATGAAACTCATTACACAGTCTTTCTAAGCACTGACTTTTCTTTTATCCTGTCTATTTCTTTTGTCTGCCTGCTTTCGTCTCAGGACGGTGGGGATGCATCCTGACAGTTTGCGCTTCCTGTGTTTCACTGCAGTCGTCCTGGTGCCACATATTGTGGGTGAGCTGATAAGAATAAGAGAAAAATACAGTCATCCACGTTTTCAAAGAGCATAACAGGGACATGGGTTGTCTGCTGAAACTTTTGTCTTCATGACCACTTCGATAGACACAGATTCTAAATATTCTGTCTCTTATAAACAGATTCAGGATACAGTGTCAAGCCTGAAAATGTGTTTGACTTAAGTGGAGATCTTTTTCATGTCATGTTCCCATTTTTTATTACTTTTAGTTGTATTTGTCAGTATGTTTTTTTCCCTTCCCTCAGGTGAGTTGCTGACTGTGGTGCTATTAGGAGTGGTCCAAGACCCAAACATGGTTAACACAGGAGTGGCTCTGCTCAATATTGCAGGGATCTTGGTGGGTTCTGGCTTCCTCAGGTGAGACACCAAATACCTTTTCAATTTGATTAGTGGGTTTAAACTTACACTGTTAAAATCTTTAAAAACAGCTACACCTTTGTTATATATTTGTAATGTACTTTAATTATCTCATATTTTTTACAAAAAAGTTCAAACTCAGAGAAATCTGTAAACTTATTCTAAGTGACCAAACATAATGTGAATACAACTTTAATACTTCACCTTGTCTGTGAACATTTTGCCTCAGTCAGTCAGTCAGACAGTTTTTCATCAGCAAAGGTGGCTTTTAAACAATGAATTCCTATGATCCCACACTGATTCGCTACATCATCAAACCACATCTTTTGTTTTAACTGTTTAAGTAATTTTATGCCAAACCCATTGTGACTTGGATGTATAACAAGGCAATTTTTTTTTCAGGTCTTTACTGTGAATTAAGGTTTCACACTGACCACTACGTCCTATATACATATGCTACTGTTCACACACCTTTCTTTCCTCCTCTTCTCAACAGAAGCAACGCACAGATGCCACAAGTCTTCCAGTGGCTCAGCTACCTGACCTTCCAGAAGTACAGCTGTGAGCTGCTCATTGTCACTGAGTTTCACAAACTGGACTTGACATGCAGTAAGTCGTTTCTACCATGAAATCATCCTTCATCTTCACCTATCCTGTGAACAGAATGGGCCCTTTAATTATAATAATTTAAGTATTTGCAAGTTGCATAATCCTGATTCCCAAAAAATTAAGACATTGTGTAAAATGTAAATAAAAATAGAGCCGAATCATTTGCAAACAAACTGTTTCACAACAGTTTTACATTTTAAAAGTGTTTCTGAGCCTTTATATTAATATTGTTCATAAAATCATGTGTTCAACAAAGCCGTGAACCTCATCATTGCTTATGAACAACTCAGTCACATCTTGACACCGCTGGCTTTTATCAATAAACGTGTTTACCTGTGGAATGTTCCAAACAGGGGCTTTTGGATCGCTCATTAACTTTCTCAGTTTGTTGTTGCTAGAAGTGTTGCTTGCATCTAATTCAGAATTAGCATATATTAACAAAATCAGTGAAACTGTGCATGCCGACAAGTTTAGCAAATTATCACATTATGTTTATCATGTATACGACAAGGTACGATCTAGTTTTAGAATCAGGGTTGAATTTTCTGCTTACAGAACTCAGCAAGAATAGTGCTTCTAAGAAACTATCTAAACATCATTTCTATTTGATAAAATAAAATAGAAAATGATGAAAGAAAATGAAAAAAAAAAGATCAGTACAGATAGTTTTGGTAAGAATTAATGCTTATTTTTTATGCAGTAATTAATGTTTCAATATTGGACATATGTTTGCCTCTACAAAAAATCTAGTCCTCATGTTTACAGTTCAGTAAATGTAATTTACATCTGATTCACTGTCCTCCTTAATCTCTTCTTTAGCTGTACTGCTGTATATGATGGAAGATTGAAGTTCATTGTTGCAATCACTGATATCTATGTCAATATCACATTTTATCATTTTGCTGATGTTCTAATTGAGCTTGAAGAATGAGTTCAACCTTCAAGGACACTTTGGAGGACACACTGAAGCTGTGACACTTTTTTTTACTCTTTCTTATTGGTGTGTTGTGTTTTTTGCAGATGTTTCCAAACCTTTGCAAGGGGTCTGCATGGTTACTAAAGGCGACCAGGTCATCGATCAGGGCTATCCTGGTGCTCTGTCCCGATACACACTTGACTTTGCTCTCCTTTACTCCTTCCTCCCTGCCCTCCTACTGCTGGGAATTATCAGCTTCAAGATCAGAGACAGGCTTATACGTCACTAAACCGCAGATGCACATTTGTTGATGATTTTTTTGTCTTGTTTTGTTTAAAATAGAATGATAAGCTGAGTTTGGTTCTGAAGATCTAAAGCAGATTTAAGTTTGATGTTTTTTCAGAGAAGATGAGGCGAATTAAAAGCTGTGGCTGCTTCTAACACACATCCTCTGTGTCTGCACTTAAACCTTTTCTCTCACTTTCAGAGAATATCACTGTGTAAATATTACCCACAAAGTTCTACAGCTCTATGCTACAGGTTCTGAAGTACTGTTTTTTATTTAAAAGGAAATGGTTTAAAGTAATGAAGCCTGTACAATGAACTTTTGTTAGAAATTTTTCAAAAAAATCCCAGTGCAGGGTGCGATGTGCACGGTAAAGCAGGGTTAATCAGGGACGCAGCTATGGACGTTGGACCACCTGATATGACGGCTAATCGACTGAGTGATCCTTCAGCTGAAAGCACCATAAATCAACCTGTCGTTTTAACACAGAATGGGCTCAAACAGCGACTGAGCCAGGCTGCACAGATTCAAGTTAAAGTCTTGCATTTCTCAAAAAGTCATTTTTCGATTGTAGCAAATATTTGCACTAATGTCAAAGTAATTATTTTTTTATTCAAAAGAGTACACAAAGTGGTTTATAAGAACTAACATCTTGTTTCAATTATATTGTGGAGTGTGATACAAAAAATGAAAAAATAGACTACTATGTATCATCAAGTACTACAAGAATATCCACGTTCTACCTACTCAAATGTATGTTTTTTTGTCTTTAGTTGAAATATTGTGATTGTAATGTGTCATGAATAGAAAGTGATGCCTATTGTATTAATGTAAAACTGTTTATTTTTTGCAAAGAGATTTTATCATGAGAATACAAGAAGTTATGATGTTTCAAACAGTGTAAATAGAAATTGTATACAAGTTTAATGAATTATCAAGTTGTAAAAACACAGAATGATACAAAAGGAAATAAATAATGTTAAATGTGTACTATATTTGCATTAATATATGTGTGTGTGTGTGTGTGTGTGTGTGTGCGTGTGTGTGTGTGTGTGTGTGTGTGCATGTGTGAGACCATGAAGCTGATTATCTCTCATGTCTCAAGTTCCAGTCCTTTCCATGACTTAGCTGCATCCCTCTTGTACTGATTCAACTCCTGAATAAAAAAAAAAGAAAAGAGAGGAAAAAAACATGAAACTCTCTCTATATTAATGTTAATGCTGTAAAACAAAAAAGGACAGGCCATTACACAGACATTATGCAGACTCTTCAAAGTCTTGCGCTCATCCAAACACGTGCAAATGCAGGTACTTGAACATCAGTAACCTGTGATACACTTGGACGAACACTGCAGTATATCAAAACAGTTCAAGGACCCCAAACCCCAAACATTAGTTTAGGTTGACGTCAGCAGGCCATGCTGGCTATTGTTTTATTTCTTCCTGTGGGTTTGAACAAATTTAGAACTTATTACATATATGTTTAAAAAAAAAAAAAAAACACTTTCAGATTTTAGCGGATTTGATAAATCAAGTAGCTACTGAATTAGATGCTTTATCTGATATTTGAGGTTATCTGCATTGGCTGATGATTTTGCTCACAAAGCCGAGAAACAAAAAGTACAACAAACACAAACACATCTGCATGCAGTTTTGTTACTATGGCTGTTGAACAACGATGGTAGTGCTCCCTCTTTAGAGTATTCATTACTTAGTATTCAGTCTAAATTGACACATTACTCACTAAGATTACTAAACACATTAGGTTAAGATGTAGATAAAATAATGAAATTATCCATTAGAAAACATGAATGTAAAAAATTCAAGTTCAAGAGTTCAAACTTTTGAGAAAACTCAAGTCTGCAAATGTTTAATGAGGAAATAGATATGAAAAATACACACAATAAGTGTTGGTGAGCAAAAATAAATATAAACTCTGCAAGTCATCTTAGGAGCTCTGCTGGGTGTTTCAGAAATCTTTGTTTGTGCCTCTCAAAATATGAGACATGTCAACACTGGCTACACCTTTTTTATTGAGAAATATGGTCACACCTTGGGCA
The DNA here is from genome assembly GCA_029814765.1 of Acanthurus leucopareius. Taxonomy (NCBI): domain Eukaryota; kingdom Metazoa; phylum Chordata; class Actinopteri; order Acanthuriformes; family Acanthuridae; genus Acanthurus; species Acanthurus leucopareius. The sequence goes on along the minus strand of JAQMCX010000003.1, from coordinate 18,841,942 downwards.
CAAGGTTAAAATGTTTCATAAATCATAAAGTGGACAGAACAATTTTTATTTCAGTTAATCACAGGGCAGAAGTGTCTTTGAAGCTTCTAAAAATGCCTTCGAAATTACGCATTACATGACCTGGATTTTTTCCTCTATACTCAGCAGGAAAAAAAAATATTTCTCTTATTGGTTACCCCGACCATGAAGTTTCGTGCCATCCAATTGTAGAGCAACATGGCCAGTATCAGATATCAGGTAAGACTCAATCAGCGATAACAGCATTGCGACTTCAAGAGGTTACTGCAGTTCAAGTGCCAGAGTGGCAGAGGGAGTCAACTAATCTGAGGTTATAACGCCAAGGTATATTACAACCTGTTGTGAGACCATGAGGGAAACAACTACTACAGGCTACTGAAGGACAAAGGGTTACTCTGGAACATTTGTTGAAGGACAGAGGGTTACTCAAGAACATTAGCCTCATTCAAGAGTAGGCGTGTAGCAAGGTTTGACTTCAGGTCTTCAACAGTTGATCTATTCATCCAAAAGTGGTAATTGTCATATAATTCATTTTAGCTAGGGTTGTAGAAGGACTTCAACTGATTCCAATTCTATTTTTTTTTTTGGAAGACATTTATAGTTTATAAAAAACCCTCTGAATATCCTTCAAGATTATGCCAGCCATGCCACTGTGATGAGGAGAGAGCACAGTTACTAAAATAAATCCAATGGTAACAAAGAGGAAAAGCCTCTTATGAATTCAGAGTGTATGCATATAAAGTTATTCTATTTTATGTGCCTTATGAAATCTATCTTCTAATTAACAGGAAGGTCAAAAGTCAGGGTCACAAGAAGAGGTCTGATTCAGTGATGGATTGATCTATATACTGCACACTTATGAGTAATGACATGGCAGTGTCACAGTCTGCTTCAAGTCATAAATGAATGATATGATTTGCTGTAGCTTTCCACAACTGTGGAGTTAGAATAATACAATACAAGCATGTGATTGGTCAGGAAGTGTTACCTGGTCTTTCTGGGCTCTCATGGCATCAATTTGAGGCTCACTGTACTGTGGGTCTTTGGCTGGATCCTTCAGTTCCCTCTGCTCACTGATATTCTGCAAAAACCAAGTCACTTAGATGGAAAGTAATACATTAAGAATGGAGTGTTTACAGTGGTCCTCTTTCTGTATTTGCATATCTTTTAAGAAAAAAAACTTTGCATTTGACATGGAAACAAAGTCTGTGTGTATAAATATAATGGTCCAGTTTGAGGGGGTTCATTTTGCTCAACATCAGAGGCTAATTTAACCACCTCTTGAGGAAAGACACGTTCATAGACCTTCTTCCAGAGATCCTTTGGGTTTTTAGCATGCAGAGTTGTAATGTCCACATCAGTGGCAGGAGGGGAACCTGAAGTGATAGTATAGAAAGGAGTATATTTTGAACACAGTATTAAACAATTCAGTTCATGTATATTATCGTCAAGGCAGGTAGTGACTCAGGAGAATGTCTTCAAACACAGCGCAGTAATGACATTTTAAATTCCATTTGAATGCATTATTAACCTTGGCCACAGTGTGGTGCTGTACTCACCTATTTGGCTGAAGGAGTCAGAGCCTGCTGGAATGATGAGAGGCTTGGTGGAGTCACAGGACATCGTTTTCCTGATCACAACAGCAGAAAAACAAATAAAAAAGAACAACAAAAACAAATGCAATTAATCAATAGTAAAGTTTTTTTTTAATTCTTAAAGAGATGTGAAAGCCAGGACACTTCCTCTTCACCTTTAAAGCATCTGATTCATTCCAATTTGGCTCTTGAAAAGCTTTTAAAAAAAAGGAATAATAGGTCCAACATGTTTGAGATACTATGGAAATTCTAATAGTCTTAGTAAAGTATAAATGTGACATACAATTTGGAGATCTAACAACTATAAGTTATGACTCTAAACTAGGAAGAACTTGGGTCCTTGTCTGCTATTTGCTGCTATGTTATCCGTCTCACCCTCTGTCCAGACCGAAAGCCAGGTGAGAGAAGAAGCTCTTGGTTTTTGACATGAGGCTCTCTGACTTGATGCTCGTGAACTGATGAAAAGATTGGGCAAAGATTAGGCAAAGAAACAGAAAAACAAATGTGTCAAATGAAAAGTGGATCAGCAACAGTCAAAAAAAGAACAGATTGAATAGAAAGAGAACACAAACAGCAGTATGTTGTAATCAAAAGCTATATTAAAAATAAATATGTTGCACAGTAAAAACACTTACAATAAGAGAGGCTGCGTAGTAGTGGGCAACGAAACGCAGTGTTTTACTAACCACTTTCTTCTTGTCTGAGTCAAATTCCTGCAACACACATAAAAAAAGAGATTACACATATTTTACTAGGATCCAAGAGGAGGAATAAGATAAAAATTGACAAGTAATACCAGTGCAACAGTGACTTTACACACGTTCCCAAAAATTGAAAAAAAAATTCTACACAAAACTATTGTGGTTGTGACAAGATTTTGAAAAGTTATATTACATATGTCTGTTGTGTTTTACCTGAAAGATGTCATATTTGCTGCCAATGATGAGTAGAGGAACAGGAAAGGGACTGATCAGTTCTCTGTCCTATTGATGGAGAGAAAGTTACCTCAGGATACATCTACAAACTTGGAAGTGCAATGAACAAAAATGTTAGCAACCTTTTATCTTCAGAAAAGGGCATTTTTTTGTTTCGTCTTTGCCCATAGTGTGAGGTGATACTTGGTGAACTTTTCCTTTTTTCAGTGTCAAAGTAGCTATTTTTCACAATTTAATAGCACTGTTTTTTTAACATATTCTAATATGTGAGATACAATGCTTTCTGGGAGCCTGAAGCAGAAGAATTCATCAAGAAGTCCAGGAATTCAAAACTTCTTTAACTATACTGCTATGCACAATATAGATGCAACAGCCGGTAGTTCTTTTAAACCTTCGAACTATACTTGCTCAATCAAATCTGTTTTTTTTCCCAAGTTTATTGCAGACAACCATTCTACCTATAAGAGAAATTTTGTCATCACTATCTTGCTGCTGCTGTTTACACTTCACTGAAAAACTAAACTAAACTAAACATTATGGCAATAGAATGGCAAGGGTAATAAACTGAGGTCTTACAGGATAGTCTTTAGGTAAGACACGTGCTGCTGAGTGGGCAGCCGTTTGGTGTTTGGCTCCAGGTTTTGCTTTCTGTGCTTGTTGGGCTTTGAAAGAGACTTTTTCCAGCTGAGCTTGTGCTGCCTGCAACAGATTCTCCATTGTTCCCCACAGGGCATTGGGTTTTGACAGGTCCAGAATGAGGATAACAGAGAGAAACCTTGGAAAAGACAGGAAGGATTATTTGCTCTGGTAACATGCAAAGAAATTACTGAGGCCCAGGTGAAGAAAACAGCTAATTTCAAATATAACAATAAATTAGTCTACATAAAAACATTCAGAAATTAAATAGTGCCCCTCACTCTAAAACATATCACAACAGTGAGAAAACAATAAACTGGGTATTAGACAGAAATACCTTAAGAATGTCTGCAAGTTACCCACCTGATACTTGCAGGACTTATGGGGATCTGGACCAGGTCTGACAAAGAGGTCCCTCCTCCCAGCTCCCAAAGGTGAGCTATGTCTTTTGGCTGAAAGAGGAAAAACACCAAGCATAAGTTATGGGTTAGTTATAGTAATGAGTATATCATGTCTTGTAAGCATGTAAACTCTCAAGGTGAGCATGTGTTGTGCTGAAGTCCTGGAGTCGTTGTAGCTCTTTGCTAAGGATAACTTTTCACCAAGCTCACTTTTATCAATACAAATAAATGTAAATAGTTTGACACAGTCAAAAATTATCAGAATTCTCAGTTGTTTGGATTTATAACATTTACAAGACATGTCAAAGGAGTCAAAGACTAACGGGGTGTCCTTACTGTGTTGTGTCCTCGGGCCCGTCTGCCAAAAGTGTACTCCAGTGCCAGAGTTGGCTTGGATGGTTCATCCCTGGTCGATTTTAAAAATCTGTATTATTGTTGTGTAGCAAAATAATCTGAGATAACAACTTGTATTTTTCAGGAACTGGCCCAGATATAATTTTGAGTCAGCTTTATTCTCTGTAAGACTGTGAGATGCAGCCGAAAGCTTTGACATCTAAATTAAGCTGTTCCTAAAGGTCAAGCTTTAACTTCCATGCTAAAACCGGCATGATTGATAAATGTTTTGATTGTATTGTGGCTAAAAAAAACTATGTGCTCATTTTGGGGTGACAGCTGAGTACAGACCATATGCATAAGTTACTTAACGTTACCTGTCAAGGCACCTGAGGAGAATGGACGTTTTGCCCTGGAAAAAAACGCAAAAGTGAGGTTGCTGGCTATTACTTATGTAGCTTATCATGAGAAGTGAGTAGCATGGGTGTAAACATACCCCTGCCTTGCTCCCCATCAGAAACACAGTCCTTTCACTAACCGTCTCTCCTCCGTCCTCATCCCCACCTTCAGTCTCCCGACTGTGGACCTCGGCTGCAGCTAGCTCCCATATCGTGTCTGAGCTGTCAAATACGAAACAAAAGCGACGGGTTGTTCATAAAAACACATTTAATAATTCTGTGATAATATTGTAAATTAAAGAAATGGGCATGAAAAATGTCATCACCTTATTTTTGGCATTGCATTTGATAATTTACAAAGTTGAGAAGCTAGCTGGCTAAATAGCTAAGACCGAAGGTAACCGTTACAAACCGTTGCTAGAGTAACAGCGCATGTTGATGATGTAATCATTTTTACTTCTGAACGGGCATTGTGGGACACGTAGTGCCTTCGTTAAAACGAGATTTGTACTATTTTCTAACAAAGGAGACTTTTATTGTGCGACAAATATATATAACTCTATTGAAAGTTTGACTAATTCATTGTTTAAATGTTAATGATTAGCATGTTGGAGATTGTGTTATGCTACTAATTTTGGATGTCAGAAATTTGGCAACTTTAAATAGCAATTCTTTGCCATACTACAGTTATTCTCCAGGGAAAGATTATGCTTTATTTATAAGAGCAACATTCAGGGAACGCAAGAGAGTTAAATTTATAGAGATAATAATAGTTGTTAGCCTGAGTAGGTCCCATGAAATCAGTTAATAAACAATAATAATAAATTCATTAAACAAAACGTGAAACCTGCGACAGTCTGTAAATATTCCTTTTTAATTAGAACACAATAAAACATTTTTTTCCACTAGCAGCAAAGTAAAATTTCCCCCAAGTTCAGCTGAATCATAAGCCACTGAAAGACAGCAAGACATAAACACATTTCAATTACATTTGAGAGAATACTGTAAATGGAGTAATGGCATTCAGGTTGCAACACAGATCACTATAAGGAGAAAAGCTGAGATCTTCAAAGAATTTTAAGTAGCTTCTTCACCATGTAGCGATGACCTTTAAAATCTTCTTGTTCATCAGATAATGAATAACTTCAAATGCTGTTTGGCATGGTTGATTACTTGAGAATGCATATGGATGGTTACAGGACGGCAGTGAGTCTTTTTGATTAAAAAAAGATGTGATCAGAGGCTCTGTCATGTCTTTTTCCTGGGCTGGTCACAATAGGGAACATTTTCTAGCATGAGATCCTCTCTGGGTCGAAGCACTGTGTGAAAGAGAGAAAGAGAGAGAGAAAATTTGCAAATACATATTATTTGTAAATAGCATTACAGTGTGAGAAGTCAGAGAGATGTCAATAATTGTGGTTTTCATATACATGTTATTTTCATGCAAAGTGGAGAAAAATAATAACATACAGAGTGTTTTATCTCCTACATGTTCCATTTGCATCACAGTCTGTCGAAGAACAATTTCCACGTCTGAGCCCATTTTGATCATCTGTAAAAGCAGAAGACAAATGAGTGTAGACAAATTTTGAGACAATGGGCTGCTTGGCAAAAAACACACAAAAAATGCCCTCTTCTTCAAAGCAACACCCTCTCTGTTTGTTTAGTAGGTTAGACATGAATTCAAAGTGCTGCTGTGCTTGAAAACTACCCTGGCCTTTGGTAATTAATAAAGCCAATGATTTTTTCTAAATCTTTTCAATGCTACCACGACAAATCCTCACCCAGACTCCTCTCTACAAATATTAAGCTAAATACTATTTGACTTTACCTTCATTATAATGCTTGCTTGAAAACAAAACTTTTTTCAATTTAACTGTGCGATAACTAAAATCAAGGACCATTTTGAAAGACAGAGTGCTTCATCAGAGCGCACTGCCGATGTTTTGCAGTTTTTGTTTGCCTGTTTTCAGAGATCCATCGAAGGAAGACTGTTAGCAAAGCTACTCTGCCATGATCAACATCAAATCAATTTACATAATTTTGCCCATTGCTTTATGTACTTTTTCGTGCATAGCTGAAGAAATACAGCAAAACACACAAACTATACTAACAGATAATGTGATTTTCTGTTATACCTTTACTTTACCTTCTTAATGTTTTCTTCTGATGTTTCATTTTTGTTTTTCCGGAATTCCTCGTTGATCTTTAACCTTGCAGCTTTAAAAGGAAAAAAAAAATGTTGATGCATTCAGTAACCTTCTGTTTGGGAAGACTTGGTTGGTAAACATTAATCAGCGAGGATAAAGCCACAGCCATTCTTCTTCGAAAACATCAAAATACATAACTCACCTGTCAGTGCTCTTTCGTCATCTTTAAATACATTCAGTCTTGTTTTGTGTAGCGATTTAAACACGCTCAGGACCTGCATTTACACAAACAACAACAGCTTTTAGCGACTCTAGCATCTTGACAGCTGTTTATTGAACCGACACTTACAAAAATTGTCCTGCCATTTTAAGATATCGTCTTAGTAATTTTTAAAAATACTGTTTTATCAATGTTATTTTATAAATATTGCCATGTTTCTCACCCTCACCTTCAAACGTGTGCCCATCTTGATCTTTAGATCACTTCCGGTATTGCAGGAAGTACCAACGACCAATCAGTGCAGTCTTTGAAATGACACGTTTTTGTAGCCAATGAGCGTTCGCTGTAAGTTTACAGAACCAAAAGCGGCGCTGACAGGCGGTTCATCTACGTCAACATGGCTGATGAAACGGCCAAAGCGCAGGCTGCCCAGCCGGGCGGAGACACGATATTTGGAAAAATCTGTCGTAAGGAGATACCTGCCGACCTAATATATGAGGATGACAAGGTATGCACTGACACTTTAGCTCAATAACACATGTAAATGCAAAAAGTCGCACCGCTCCTATGAGGTGACGCCTGACGTTAACTAGCAGTAGCTCCATGCTAGCTCTGCAGAGACTGCTGCAGTGCTTAAATCATGTGCATTTGGCATGTTTTGCGTGTGGGTTGTCAATAATAGAAGAAAACACAAACCAGTACCGTGTGGAATACAACTCAAATTGCTTTTAGACTACAACAAATGTGTCTTTTAATAGAGCAGTCAGTAAAATGCTTTAAACGGAATTTTCCAGGCTCCTTTCCACGTTTCAGTTTTAGTTTTCCATGTTGTGAATCATTAGTCATGTAGCATTTGTTCCCACTTGGCTGCTACAAACACTTGGCTTTTAACCATGGTATGACAAAGTCCATTTGTCCAAATCTGTCTGCTGCAGTTAAATAATATTTAAATATGGAACAACTAACAATAACAGACTGTGTACATTTATGTGTCATTGCTGCTTTGGGGTGGATTATAAAATCAAAATAAAGCCCTCACAATGAGATGCTCTCTTTCATTTAAGCCTGCCCTTTCCAGACTGAAGGCAGCACCCCTGTCACCTGCCAAACAGACTCCACTGCTTTGACAGCACAATAAATATGCACACATGATAAACACTTGCATATTTGTTATTCGTCAAGCACTTTGCCCCACTGTGCATTTAAATGTTGCTCAGTGTATGTGCATTAAATGAGATGAACAACACATTAGCAAAAAAACCTCACCAACTAAAGCTAAAGCGTTTATTGCACTATATCATCTAGATGTTTCTGATTGTCTAAAGCAACAACAACAACAACTCTTTTATGGTCTTATTCTTCTTAGTCATTTTTCTCTTGTATTTCAGTGTGTAGCCTTCAATGATATTTCTCCTCAAGCGCCTACTCACATCCTCGTCGTCCCGAAAAAGCCAATCGTTCGGATGGCAGAAGCAGAGGATAGTGATGCTGCAGTAAGTATGAATATATGACCTTTCTTAGCTACTGTAATAGTTCATTATATCTCCAATTTTGGTGATTTGACCAACAACCCTTTAAGACCACTAGATGGAACCCTTTGTAACCAATTTAAAGCTTGTGGGGACAGCTACTGTCTCCACACACTGTGCTGTTATGAAGTGCTTGTTTGCCTACACATGTATTTTTTTACCTCAGTGTCATTCATTTATTCTCTCTGTGTTCTAGCTGTTGGGCCACTTGATGATAGTCGCAAAGAAGTGTGCTCAAAAGGCAGGCTTGTCTAAAGGCTACAGGCTTGTTGTCAACGATGGACCAGATGGAGGCCAGTCGGTCTACCACATCCACATCCATGTCCTGGGGGGGCGCTCACTGGGGTGGCCCCCTGGCTAACGTCCACCTCTTAGCATTGACCGTCTTACATTCATGTTAACATCTGTCGTTTGACTACCACTAATTCTAAAGTTCATCTGAAATGGTTTTTCTTGTGAAACAGGAATCAAATACAAACCTCAAAATTCATGGATGACAATAAAAAGAAATTCACAACCACAGAGTCTTGTTTGTCTTACATTTGACTGGTAATGAATATATTTTTTTGGGAATATAAAAGAAAAAAAGCAACTTGAAGGCAAAATGAGTGGGCTTTGTCATTAGGGGTTTTTAAACACATTGTTAAATGTTGGCTCCTCCTCAGTGATTTAACGGCTCCTCTTGGATGTGTGCTTACAATCTGGCATCTGGTCGCTACATTTTTAAAGAGTCCCACCCTTACATCCTGTGCACTATTATGAGCTTGAGCATGCACACCCACTGCCCAAATATTGACACCCAGAAACTTCCTGAGCTCAGCAAAATTAAACAAAGGCAGAGGGCAGGATCTCTGTAAATACACTCATCACCTTACACCTCCAGTGGGTTGTAATCAATCAAGAGGGTTTGACTCATTTTTTCATGAGTCTGTATGTAAATTTTTACCAAAATCCAACTCATTTTGCCTTAAATATGTCAATCAACTGTTATTACTGTTTGAATTTAAACTTGTGTCTTTCCGATGTTGATGCCAATTGCAAGAACAAATAAAAAAAAACAAATCAGTCTGTTGTTATTGTTACTGATATCTAATCACTGCAGTAGAAAAGGAGAATACATGGGTCAGTGTCCAGTAAGTGGTCAGCATTTAGGCACTCAAAAAGAAAGGCTGCTCTTAATTGCAAATTAGTTTTTTTTTTTTATCTGCAAGATCTACTTTGTCATCAACTAGCATTTGCTATGCAAGGCATCATGCAGGCACTGTCCTTAGTTGAAATGTAAAATCATTTGTTTGACAGTTCTTGCAACTCAAAGGACTAGCTCAGTCATTTTCAGTGGAGACGGGAATAATTGCCTACAGAGTAGAAAGGTCTGCTGCTACTTAGCAGGATAAATGGTAAATTCAGCTGAATATAGAAAGAGTAATTTGCCTTTTCTTTGATTTGAAGTCACAGATGAGAGTTAAAATGCTCTCCAGTTTTGTAATAAATAAATTAGATTCCTTGTCTGTCAGTGGTGGTGATGCAACCTCTCTGTAAAAGGGCAAAGATTAATCATAAAAAGCAAAATCCCATCGAAATTATACTCTGAAGAGAGTCTATTTTATGTTACTGCTCAGTCAAATGACAACAGAGAAACAAGTGAATGGCTCTCTTTTATTAACAGTAAGAAACAATGCAGGTAGTTGAACAAATATAAAATGCATGATAACATCCACAGAATATTAAACAAAAAATAAATAATATGGTGTTTTTTTTTCTTTACAAAAATGACAAAGAACACTGATCTGATGACACATGTAGAATTTCAAAAAATAAACATGTACCTAGCATTCACAGTCCCCTAATTGCATTGTTCTGATAAAGTGGGGGGGAGGAAAAAAAAAGAAAAAACAATTAGAGGCTTCGTTTGTACAGACAGAAAAGCTCCAGAGAGGCAAGGCAGCCACTGCTGATATCAGGTAAAGTGATATCATTCTTTGTCAAACCGTTTGACATTTGATGCAGCCTTTCACCGCTTCTTCTGTATGAAAAACCACAATCTGATGTGCAAAATAAGAGAATGTTTTTCAGACACCTACATCTTTTTCTTTCATTTTAATCAATGCCCTCCTAGAATCAAAACGGGCACTTTGATGCATTGAATAATATTGTACAGTACAGTATACTGAGCATGAACATGTATTCTGGTACCTAAATTCACTATTGCAAGAGTATCTAAGTACTAACATACTGCCCTTACGTCATCTTACTCTAGAACGAACACTATAAGCCAAAGAGGGATTCAGAAAATGGTCAGTTCCCATAAAGTGATGAGAAAAGCAGCAAAGCCAATTAGAAAGAGGTTAATTATACTGTTGCTGCAATTCTACAGCGTTGGTATGTTAGAACATCCTCCCTTTGTAGAAATAGAACAACACACTGACTGTATATAAACTGATATGAAATGTATCAGAAGCAAAACTTCCAAAACAAATTGGGAGGTTTTTTTCAAAGGTTTGTTCATATCTTCTTCTTGACATTCCTCAAAGAACCGTTTTGAACCTCAAATAAGCCTCCTTGTAAGCTGCCAATGATTTTAAACCAATTCCAGCAGCTTGACTGTGTGCTCAAACTGTTAGCAAACAAGGACAATGAAATTTATTAAGTTGACACAAAGCACTAAAAAGTAAAGGCCTACTTTATCTACAATACCAGTATCTAAATATTATAAAATATTTAGTTTGAATAATTCTTTTCTTTGCTCTTCATTGCTCGGTTACAAATAAATCACATCATTTGTGACTGGAAAAAGTAGAAAACAGCCAATTGGAAATCATAGGACACTTGAGTGGATGGTACTGCAAAAAGCTAAGGGCACTGATTCTCACATGGGACGAAATAAAAAAAAAAGTGGCAGCAGTGATTAAAACTAGTATTTCATTATGATAAATAGGCTCTTCAATCTTTGATTTGTTGACAGAAAAATGGCCTTGACATTCAGAGAAGATGGTGAAATGCAGACGAAAGAGACATGATACATGATGAACTGCCATATTTGAAATAAGTGATTCTCAAGCTTTTGCACAAAGAAGAATTTCTAGATGGCTCAACTGTTTGAAAATGTTTGAAAATTGTCAACTTTGGTGATAATTTTGAGTTGAAATGATCATTATTTTCCTAAGGGCTGACACATTTTTTTTAAAACTACCTTTCAGTATTAGTAAGATCAACACAGACACCAACTTGGAGGAGAAAATCTCTCAGCTCTGTCCTGTACATGCTACTAGAGTGAAAAACTCTGCGCACAAAGTTTTCTGTCTACTCGGAGGGAAGGGAGGGGAAGGAAAGAGCAAAACATCATGAGTAAAGGAGGAATAGATGAGCAAAGAGATGGAGAGGCACTACAAATCTTTTTAAACAGTTTGAAAAATGCATCCATGGACGGTTAGTAAGTAATCCTGCTTGGTTTGTGAACTGTTTCAGGCATAAAGCTTGTCTGTATGTGTGTGTGGTGTGTCAGGGTTTGTTTTTTAAGGCTGCTGAAATATTTTTTTTTTGTTTACTGAAAAAGAGCTAATAAATCATTGCAGTGCTGTATATCATCGTAGTGTAAATAGAACAAACAGTATTTTGCAAGTGTTATTTTACAATGCATTCTGTTGGTCTGACTGTATTAAAGTCTTAAAGGTTGGATGTTAGCTGAGGGAACGGGGGGGGTGCTACTGTCAGGGATGAGATTTAAGGCATGTCCTTAGTGTAGGTAGGGTCCAGACACATGGAGAAGGCAAGAGGAGGAGATCGGAGGGAGAGTGGAGACTGTACAACCACAGAGATCTGTCCACTGAGAGAGCAGCCAGGTCACCTTCAGTTCATCAGGAAGTCAGGCTGACCAGTAAGCACGAAGAGTTTAAAACTGAAAAGCTCATAATTCGACTCTATCCACATCATTCATGGGTGGATTTCCATTCAGAGGGTGTATCCATGATGCATCGGTTGGCTTTTAGCTTGTGGAGTCTAAAGGTCAGTTGAAGCACTTCATTTCCGGTCAGGTCTGGTAACACTTTAGCTAATTTATGTTTATATTATGCCCCAAATCCTCCACAGGTACAGCATAGTAAGCAGAATGGCAACTGTTCTGTGAGAAAAAACTTAAAATGTTTCTACCCTTGATCATAGTCGTGAACACCTGCACTCTTGTTTATTCACATAACATTGATTTCAGGGCAACTTTTCTGTTTACTTCTGTGCGATGGCCTCCTCTCCACTTGGCCGCATGCGGTTGAAGGGCAGTCCTCCGACTACTGGTAACCCCAGACCCACGCTGGGGTCCCGTGCAGTCTCCTCTGTGGTGGCAGAGGAAGTGTGAACCCTGGCTGTTGATCCTCCAGGCCCGGGGAGGATCTCCGGCAGTGATTCTTTGGCTGGGAGCGCAGACCCGGGGCTGGTGGCAGAGGGGGAAGTTGTTTTGGCGGTTTGGGGCTTGGTGGGGGTGGTGGGGCTGGTCAGGCCGAGGCTGGCCAGGGCGTCCAGAGTCCCATCTGGGTCCACCATCACATTGATCACTGGGAAAGGAACAGGGAGACATCAAATGTGTGGAATGCGTCTTGTAAAAGAAAGTTTTATTTTCTGTTATAATAAATTATTGTAATATAGAAATACTTATTTACGCCAGATGTTCAAAATTTAAACCAAATTACAATTTCACACAATGTATTTTTCTTTATCAACAGGAGAAGGCAGTCAAAACTAACTGGCTAGTGTGAATTCAGTCCTGATCTGAGCTTTTGTCTCTACTCTTGCTGCTTTCAGTCTTCAACATTCATGCCCTCCTTTGTCATTAATTGCAAATAAAAAGATAAAATGATGCTGCACTGAAAATACCCATTATTGTAACCAGCAACTTGCTGTGTGTCTAGCTCAGGTACATTCACATTATGTACCAGTGAGATTATAAGAGAGATATGTCTTTACCTTGAAGCTGCTTCTCAACTCTCTTCAGTTCGAGCAGAATTGAAGAGATCTCCTGAAGAAGGGAGGAGAAAAAGAACAAAAACAATTAGCTATAATTATAATTCTGCACTGCTTGTCATTACATGTTGCTCAGACAAACATGTTTTTTGTACCTTGTTGGAGGTTTTTAAGAGTGGTATGTCGCTCTCTGCTTTCAGTTTATTCTCTATTTCATCCCAGTTTCTGTCCTTATCTTTAAATAATATTCTGTAGAAAGGAAACAAATAACATGACACATTAATTCAAAGTGGTTTTGGATATACAAGGAAAACAATGGCATGCTGAGGGTTAAACTTTAAGTACACTGTTACAAACTTACTGAGGGTTAAAATAAACAGTATAATCACCTAATTTTTCCTGCTGTTTTGTCTACAGAGTTTCTGATCTTGGTGGACAGCTGAGAAACTGAATTGAGCAGCAGGCTGTCCAACACCGCCTGAATGCACACAGAAACACAAATCAAGTTTGACATATGATAATCTGAAGGTGACCGACTCCATGTTGGTGAATTTATGATGAAACAACTCTCTGTTGTTTCTCACCTCCTCTCGGTTCCAGGTGCGTCTCCTCAGAGCTCGGGGCTCCAGGCTGTCAGGAGCACGGGGGCGGAGCTCCACCGGCTTACCGTTGATCTCTGGTGCCTTATTGGTTGAAATCACAGGTGGGATCTTCCTGAAGTTGAGACTCTCATCGAACACTCGATCCACCAACTGTGCAAAGACAGGAAGATAATAGGAAACTCAAAAACTTGAAGAAGTTTCCCTCCAGTGTTATTTAAGCTTTAACAGGGTTAAGAAAAGATTTGTGAGGAATGAAGGGATTAAAACTCAGCTCCCGCTTTAATTGTCCAGCCAACAAAAGTTAGAATTTAATGCAATAATATTTAAATAATTAAATCCTCTAATGGCCAAAATGAGAATTAAAAGATAAGGAGTGAAAGTGAAGCAGATGGGAGTGTAGTAAATGAATACCTCTCACAGAAGATGAAAGCTAGAAAGCAACCGAGAGGCGGCCAATTTTATCCAAGCAACTAAGGAGGGATGGCAAAGGTGCAATGAAAGTGCACGCGGTAAGGTAATGATAGAAGAAGAGAAACGGGCACCTTTCTCATGCTCTCCTGTATGTCCGGCTGGGTGGGACGTGCAGGGCCTACCTCTTCCCGGGTGTCAATGGCTGATCCCGGGGTGGTGGCGGCGGTGCTGACGGTGGTGCTGGGTGCAGTGCCAGATGAGCTGACTGAGTCAATTTCGCCAGCCACGTCGTGGATCTCGCGGGCCAAGATGGCCAAGTCCTTAGCCAAGTCCTGGCTGATCCTGCGCACACATGGGAATAACCTGTTTACCATCAGACAGATGGAGGAGTTCTTTAGGATAAACATGAACACATGCAACGTGCATACAGAGTAACTCGTATTCACATAGATATACAAAGGAGACATTGCATTATAATATCACATTAAAACATTACTTAGATTTATAAGAGGTTTAATTCTTAAATCAACTAATAGATCTCATGCAGTTCAGAGCAGATCAGTACCTGGCTATCTCCTCGCTGTGTGCTGTCCAGTCCCTGATGTACTCCTCTTGCTCTTTCATGCGGTGTTTTACTCCACCCGGTCCCGTCACCAAGCCGGAGCCTGGGCTCGCGGTGGTGCTGAGTCTCGAGCTGCGGTGTGGGACAAGGTGATGAGGCCGAACATGGGAGCGCCCTCCATGCTTTGGAGAATTCCTGGTGGAGCCAAACTCTTCCTCTGAGGTGGAGCCGTACTCAGGCGGCAGACGTCTCCACCTGCTACTACTGGACACTGTGAAGGTAAATGAAAGATCATTAGTCAAGCTTTATTTTAGTAAATGTAACTCAACTTTATTACAATGTAACGTTTGTTATTACAGAGGTTAAATATGAGCTTGTGGACATGGAAAGCTTTGTTACTGAGGCAGCCCCCCCAAAAAACCCTCCATGATCTGACAGAATTCAAATGTTGTACAAGCAGAGGTAAAGAACCTGTATTCTTGGCACTAGGAGTTTTTTTTTAACTTGCACTTGAAAAATGTGCTTTATATTTTTCCTGGATGAAAACAAAAAAATAGGGGGCTTTGAACAAAAAAGACTGGTGAAGGAAAGCATTAGATCTTTTTTACATCTTTGTTTAGTTGAGGTTATCAGACAGCTACAGCAATGTTTTGGCAATAACAAAACTCCAAATTAATAAACAGCAGCAAAAATAAATTCTACTTAAGTTTTTATAAGCACCCAGCCCCATGCAGCCAACAAAGCATCCAACGAGGTTCATAAAACCTTGTAAGAGCCATGGATATGTTAAGCTGCTTCACAACGCTCACACAACAGCTGCATTAATGTAGCTGCACCATGATGAGACAACACCATGCTCTATCAGGCTCTCCAGGGAAAAATGTGGCAAAGTGGAAGCGTCATGAATGAGAATCTCCACAAGGTGGAGCACTGTTACAAAAGCATTTGCTTGTGGGTTTTGACGCTTGAGCTCTGATGTAGTAAAATGTTTTTAACATGAAGTCAGAGTGTGAATAGAGCATTCAGGTCTTCATCACAGCATAACATGATGGATGTCAGGGAGGAGACACAGAGTTAACATGGCAACATATGCTAGAGCTGGGTCATCTTACTTCCTTCTTTTACTCACTGGAATTTCTTAATGTGACGTGCTACACAAACTGCACTTTTTAAGTTAAATCTGTTACAGTATTTAAAAAAGATTTAGAAATTCATTAGGAAAATCAAATCTGTAAAATGTAATCAAGATCAAAGTTTGTATGATCCTTTAAGAAGAACTTTCAATTAATTAATAGAATTGAACTTGTGGGCAGCTTTTATTGCTGTGACCCAGATCTTCAACACACACACACACACACACAGACACTGTCTACTCAAGGCACTACAGTTGTGGTACAGTACCCTTCAGCTCTTCCTCGGCATCACCGCCCTCAGGTTCGGGCTGAGAGCTCTCTGGACGATGACAGCCAACGCACAAGTTTGTCACAACACAGTGGAAATGTTTACAGACAGATGTTTACACATTGACACATAATGATGTATGCAATGACGCACACTTTTGAACTTTACACCTATGTCTCATTATTGTTCTTCGCAACAGAACAGGAAAAGTAAAAAAAAGAAACGATGATGGACAATTTTAATATCCTTTTTCTCAATGTTCCTACAATCTATTAGAAAATGAGAATAAACAGAAACCAGGCTCACCTGTGGGGGAGCAGTATCCAGCTGTGGTGGTCTTAGACTTGGTCTCATTCAGTTTGGACACACTGTTGGCCCTCATCCTGGGTGTCAGCCTGTTCTCTGTTGGTGTGGAGGAGCGCAACCCCAGACGCAGAGCGGTTTCAGCTGACAGGCGGGGTGAAGAGGTGGAGCTCCGTGTCACTGTGCACTCTGAGTCACTGCGGGCCGAGATGGAGCCCAGGCGGTTCCTACGAGGCTGAGCCAGCAAGTCCAGCCTCGACAGTCCCTTCCGACCGGATGGCGGCTTGGAGGTGGAGCTTGTGGTGGAGACCTCGGAAGCGACAGACACCCTGTCTGCATCAGCTAGATCTGTGTCAGACGTATCCCCAAGGCGAGCGCGTCGGAGGAGGGAGGCTCTTGTGGGTCGCGGCTGAGGCAGGGCAGCCTGCTTGTTCAGGGAGGAGGTTGTGGCTGCCTGGAGCGTGCGGCTGGTTTTGGACGATCCACTGTTGGAGTTTTTACCTAACCTGCTGTCGAGTTTGGAGTGCCCTGAAGGTCCAGAGTAGGTCTCCTGATCAGATGAGAGGATGTCAGAGATGGGGAAGGAGGAAGTCTGATCATCATCGGTGAGATCAAGAGAAGGCTGGCGTGCTCTGGAGGAGGCAGAGGACGGCTGAACAGAGCGGCGTGCATCAGTCCGGCTCGTCGCCTCTGCTGTTCTTGTTTTGGACTTCCTCTCCAAGCGTTCACGGGCACTTGCGTTGGTGGCGCTGGTCTTTGAAGCTGTACTCATGTTGCTCTTCTCCCGGTGCATGCTGCTGAGGGATCGTCGTTTCTGTTCGCCACCACCTGATGCCTTCCTCTCTGCCTCTCCAGCCACATGACTAGCTGTGCTGGCCGTGTCCACATCTGACTCAGGGGAGATGGAGCCAGTCCGAGGGGGGTAGCCAGAACCTGAACCCTGAATGGTGATACCGGTTTTACTACTCTTCTGGTCCAGTTTATTTTCATCTCTTAGTTTGGCCTCCAGGAATGCCATGACAGCTTCGGTATCCTTCAGGAGCGTCGCAGTGTCCATGCTGCCCACAGAGTCACTGCGTTCACGCCCACCGCTGCCTCTGTTGATGCGTGGGATGAGCTCTGCAGGGACATTAGCACTTGGCTTCTCAATTGTGAAGCTGCCCTGGCGCACAAGAGGCTTCCCTGACTTCTCACCCCCTTCTTGTGCTCCTCCTCCTTTCCTCTCCTCTGACCTCTTCCTCCGCTCAGTGCTGCTAGAGGTCCGGAGAGGAGCCTTGGATGGAGAAGATGTGGAGCCTTGTTTCCGCTTACTGGTCATCTCAGCGTTCTCCATGGGAGTTGGCGACTCCCCGTCTCCCTTGTTCTCCTTTTCTTGGGGTTCAGTGTCCTGTTTCTCCCCAATCTCAGACCTCAGTCCCAAAGCTTTGGAGCTGGATTTAGCCCGGGAGTCATCTACAGGGAGCTGGGGGAGGGTCCTGCGCTTACGATCAGTCAGACTGGAGGAGGATTCACCTCTGCTGAGGGTTGCACTGGACTCAAAGGCATCAGCTTTTGAGAGAGAGAGAGGGACAAACTTGCTTAGAATTTTTTGTTAACAGTAACTCAAAGTACATTCAAGTACTACTTTACACTGTACACGTTTCTAAGTTTACACCTATTCATTCTGTGAGATTAAGTGAATATGTACCTCTCTCTTTGTGCTGAAAGGCGGCTGTTTCTGCTCCTGAGCCTTCTGGGTCTGTTCTGGTATGATTGGCAGCTAGACTGGCCCACTGAGAGACCCAGCTCGAGTCACCATGAAGAGCCTGAGGCAGCACAAGAGGGGGAGGGGGTGTCAAGAGAGATGAACAGAATAAGAAAACTGGAAACAAGTAGTTTAGTTGATTACTGTTGGCACAAAATATAAAGATCATGAGGTAGATCGGCATGTGTCCATCTGACATGTGATACATGATAATAAAAATGGTTTAGTCTCTGGGATGACGGGCGGCAGTATTAAGATAAATTAATGTATTTGTGTTTTTCTTGTATTCAAAATGTCTAATTTGAGGTTTCTTGTAAGTCAAATCTGACACACCAACACCACTGTCATCCATTATGAAAGTTTTAAGTGAAGCCTAACAGCTGCTCCTCAGTTTATTCATTTAAAAAGACATCTACCTAACTGGTATAAAAGACTTGATACAAAGTCTGTCGGCGTTCGCACAAACTGCCCCCTCCCTGTTATGAAATCGCCTCGAGGGCCGAGCGTTTCTCTCCTCATCTTAGAATGATCTAGGTCAGTCTCTGAGAGGATGAGCCTACTCCCATGAACAAGCTTGGGGAGTTGAGCGGTCAAGCCATGGGAGGGACTGTGACTCACATGATGAAACTCAACCATGAGATCTTACAAACTCTGTTTGAGTACACTGGACTGAGGGACGGAGAAAATACAGGAAATCGAAGATTATTTCTTAGAATCCGATTTGTCTTGTCAAATTGTATAAAAGAGTGAGTCACTGTCGTATGAAATGTGCTATATAAATATATTTGACTTGACTTGACATCAATATTGCAGTGATGGACACTTGTTTATAAGTGAATATAAGAGGAGAGAGACAGAAGAAGAAAGACAGAGAAAGAGAGAAATCACAAGGGGGAACAAAATTTAAACTCTAAAACAGAGATTAGAAACAAGAACTGAAAAACAAAATAACGGAGAGACATGGGAGCTGTTAAAGCACAGCTTTCTACCTCTTTCCCTGTCTCTGCAGTCTCTTTTCCTTTTTCTTCTTTCAGGTCTGACAGAATAGATGAGTCCTGGTTCTGCTGCACGCCAAACACCTACAGATGTTAAAAAAACAAGAAGAGAACAAAAGCTGACAATGTAGCAAAAGATGGACATTCTGCTGAGGCTTAATGCATACAAACTGGTCTTTATTCTCTATGCCTCCTAAAGATGTAAGCACTGTAACACACAGTGTAATGAAAAACTGATTATCCTCATTATAAACATACAAACATTAACAGTATTATTCCACAGTTCTCTCAGTTCTCTTCAAGAACAAAAGAGAGCTGAGCAGACAGGAGAAGATCCTGTTGAAAAAATAAAGCACAGATCTACACTTGATAGTTAAGTACCATGGCAATGAACACACACAGACACACACAGACCCACACAGACCCACACTCTCTATTTACAAAAGGGGGAGAAAATGAGAGCGGACAGACTGTGAGCAGTGTGCCAATTAGTGTGTCAGATAATTACAGGAATTAGCATAACAACACTTCCAGTTTTGAATGTAATGCACTCAGACTAACACAGACAAGAAATACACCCCACTAATTATATCACTGCGGCTCCAAAAATAACACCTGCACACAACACTTAAAGGGACATGTGCCTCTTTAAGATGTCATTTACTAAGTTTAAATTATGTGTGGTTGCTTTTAAGTCTTAATTAGCAAACACTTAGCTTCCTAAAAATGAGCAGATATGCTGCCATTAGCAACTTCCGAACCTGGAAGATGGCAATTAAAAAAGTCTGGTGAACTTGTGTCTAGAATGATTCAATATTCTTTGTTTTTACTGTTCTCATTTCAAGGTAAGTCTTTATAATATGCTTGTGTTGCAGGCCAAAAGATGTTAGCTATTCAGCTATTTTTAGCCTCAGCAAGCCAAATCTCACCCTGAAACAATAAACTTTCTCTCTCCAAGTGTGCTGATTTGCCCTTTTTCAGACATGTTTCCCTGACCATGAGAGAGTGCTGAGCCACGGGACAGACGCTGCAGTAAGAAACTGATGGTGGTTTTTCAGCTTCCCCTAAAGCCCTGTTTCATAAAGCAGGGCAGTACTTGATGGAGTAAGTCTCCGGGGGCTATTACAGGGGCATTAGGTTTACCAATGGGACAGAGAGGATTGAGTGGTGGTAAAGCCAGGCAACTGAGGAATTATAGCTTTGTTTTACTGGCAACAGCACAAACTAGTCTCAAAAGACTTGCCAGCCCTAAAAGTGCTAACGAAGCAGGTAATTAAGAGACAATTAACCTTGTTCCAGGCTGTTTGTGTGTGGTCAAATTCGACTTACTGCAGAGTGATTTTAATACCCTTTATCATTGTGCTTGCTGCTTTTACAGTCACAAATGAGCAAAAAAAATGCATCGAGGACATTGTTTTTGTTTTCCTAGTTGGAGAGTGAACTGAACTTGAGAACCTAAAGGCAAAAAAGCAAGAATAGTTCTCTGAATAACCTCGACTTAAACTCAAAAACTATTCTAACTAACCTATTTTTTTAATCTCCATAGATCTTCTCTGGGCACAAGATTCAAATAGAGTTGCACCATGTCGCTGCATTTTTGCAGAACATGAATTGAAAACAAAATCTCCCTCAGTTTGTAACAGACTGTAGCTGCTTTTAGGATTATTGCCTTAAATGACAAAACAAGTCAGACAAACATTACATCTTTCATGCAGTTTAAATTCAACATAAGTCAACTAAACTGTTGTAAATTATCTAAACCAGTGGTTCCCAACCTTTTTAGTAGGTAAGCTGTCATTAGAAAAACTCCCTGTTTCAGAGTGTTTGACTTAAAAAGTACAATATGTGTGTACTGAAAGTTTTTTTTTCTCATTTCCTCTCCATTTATCATTTCACAACCCCTTGGATTTATCTGGTGACCCTTTGAAGGAGCCAGACCCTCTCATTGGGAACCACTGATATCATCTACATTACGAAATACAGAATAGAAATCCCAATGTGCACTTCCATTAATGTTACATTTTTTAACTTTTCATTTAAAGACAGGTACAAGTAAAGACACAGGTACAGTAACATAGCATAGTAAACAGCTGTGGGGCAACCACAAGGACACCGTATAATACAGGAGCACTGTATTGTGTAGCACAATAGAGTGTGTGTGGCTGTTCACATCTCTGAAAGCCTCAAAGGGAACTGGATTTTGTTTCAGTACTATGCAGGTCTGACTACAGCAGGTCAGCAAATAGCTTTTTTTAAGCAAATTCAAGCATTTTTATTAAATATATTCATGCTAAAAATCTTGCTTCTGATAACAAAATATTAAAAGTAAAATGCAGTCGACTACATTCAAATTCCAAATCGTTTTTTAACAATTGTCCAAATGCATCTCCTTGTGCTAAAATGATGACAGTCAAAACAAACTGAGCAAAACGACGGCAGGTTTGAGCACTCATACCTTGTCAATCATGCGCCTGGCCTCCTCTTCCTCTGGGTTTCTGTTCTCCAGTTCAATAGTGTAAGTTCCCTTATCACTATGTTCGTCCTCTGCTTCCCCTCCGGCAGTTCCTGCTTCTCTGCCCACTGCTGAGGCGTCCTCACTGGGACTGGTCGGGCTACCTGTTGCCAGCCCAGTGCTCGCTGAGCTGCGACCAATACTCGGGTCCTCTGACCTCTGCTTGAGAAGGACACGGGCAGCTGTAGGAGCACCGACAGTCACTGTGGCCGGTATCGGAGCGGGAACCTTACCTGAAGGAGAGAACAGAGCAAAAAATAAAAGTGAAATTATTAAGAGTATCATATACTATATATTAAATATGATGAAATCACATTTTTATTACCTGAGTCTGAGGCTGTAGTAGCAGAGGTGGAAATGCTGAACACCTTGGGATGAGAGGGGGGCTGGGGACACAGTCCCTCTCCACCAGCTCCTCCCACCTGCAGAGGTGCAGTCTGGGAAAACGAATATGACCGTCGCTTGCGAGGGTTTTCCTCGTCGTAGAACTCGATCATGAAGGCAGTGCGGGAACCAGCTGCTCTGGTCCCGCTCACGGTTATGTTCCCCCCTCCTGCTCCACCCACGCCTCCTCCTGTGTGGCCGTGGGCTGCTTTCAGGCGTTCTTCGAGGGCGTGACGGCGGTTGGCGAAACGCAGACCAAGTCCATTCTCTGAGTCACTCTGGGTTCCATCCTCATGTTTGCTGCCTATTGGGACAAAAACAGAGGACAGCAGAGTTACTACTATGTTTATTTTTCAACAACTACTGACAGTATTTCACATTATAATCTATAAATATTTCTAACATTTACAATTCACTTCAAGCACATCTGGTAGCTCACACGTGTTTAGCTTAAATAATACAATAAATGTATTTACATTTGCTGATGTTTTTATACCACATCCTACATTAACTGATAAATTAGAATGTTACACTAGCTAACACTGTTAAATCCATATCAAAACATATGTAAACAACAGTTGCATAGCAACAGACATCAGCTGTAGGGCATCCATAAAGATGCACCACAGCAGCAAGTCCATACAGACCACAGCACAGGACCACATCTTCCTGAAAGCATATCCAACCGAAGTACCACAACAAGAAAAAATTTTTTGCTAACCGGTGCAGCCTAAATGAACCTTAAACTTTAGGGTGTGGCCTTGTTGAAATAATTAAACTATCACATAGCCTAGTTAACCTACCACATTACTACTATTTCCACATTTTGATCGGTCTGGGTTGAATCAGCATGTCCTCTCAGTGTTGTATGAAGGCAGACAGTGTGCCATGCTAATCCAGACATGCCACCCACACGGTTACTAGTCCTGCCTACTGGCAGTAAGAGAGACGGCGAGGGGGGAGGGGAGGAGGCGAACATGGATGAGAGAGAGAGTGTGTGTGTGTATGTGTGCATGTGGGGGGAGTTCAGGGATGGAGGAGGAGGATTGGTGGGGAAAAGGGAAAAAGGAGGGTAGATTGGGAAGGAGAGAAACTGGATTAAGTGGGAGAAAAGAACAAGCCAAACAAAGAAAGAGAGAGAGAGAGTTGGAATCTTTAACTAAAGGAGGATGTAGTATTTTGCCACTTAGGCTGACAGCCACTCACACAAGAAGCCAGTCAGTTAACAAGCCAACAGTCAGCATGTCAGAGAGAGGAAGGGAAGGGAAACACCACACAACTGCTGCTGCAGATGGAAACACTACTTCTCCACACATTTTCATAAATCACTGCACAGGTTTGGATCCTTGCAAATGCACTTACTATCTAAGCATCACTCTACAGTCTGAACTCCTCATCTGCCCCGGTCCATCAGCAGGTCAATTAAATTAATGAATCTCTTTACCTCTTAAACAGTATGGCATTAAACATTTACAAATATAAAGCTTACACATTTGACCCAACAGTTTTATTGGAATGAATTTAAACCAAGTGTTTATATTCAAACCTATTTTTAAGAGCCCCAGAGTGCAGTGGATGAATTGTTAGAGGTGGACAGCCCTCCACAAGAAAAGAGGACAAAGTGCTTCCATGGCTGAGTGGACCACAGTGGTTTGCCTGAGGACCTGTGCACACTCTGACTGTGACTTTGAATCAGTCTGATGCTCTGGTATGACTTCACTTCCTTATTTCTGTTTTGATTTATAATTACTGTAATCTGCACTGAAAGACAAATAATAACAGTGCTGTCCAAAAATTACGGATAATTATTTAGATACTGTACATTGGAGAAGGACAGCAATGATTTGGAAAGTGCAACAGTAATCAAACTTAAATCACATTATCAATATCAACATATATATAGTCTGTGTACATGTGGGGCCACTCTACTGATTTTAAACAGTAGCACATGTTTGCTTGTCATACTCAGTTTTACTCAGCCAGTACACGCAGTTGTATAACTGTCTTCCGTAACTCTGGAGAAGCTCTGACATATCAGGGAAAATGACTCTGATGATGTTATAGTAATATCACAAGAGGTTATCTTCGTTTGGCCTTTGTAACAAATTGGGTTAAAAAGGATGAAAGACAGACAGGGTCAAAAGAAAAACAATATGGAGCTAGAATGCAGGAATAGTAGGATGGAGTTTGACTTACAATTGGGACTAAATGTTAAGACATCTTCAACTCTCCTGCTTTTCTGTTAAAAAATTCGTCACTCGAAAGTCACCAAATTTAACTGAATCCTAATATCAAATCAGTAGAATCCTTTGAGTACTGTCTCTACATTGTCAGCTTTGTATTCTTGGATATATTTTGGCCTGCAGCTCATTTGTCACATACCACCATCCACCTCCTCCATCTTTCCTATCTTTTATTGCTGTTTGAAATTTAATAAAGCGCACATTTCATTGAAAAGAAGAAAAAAACATCCTTGATGAAATGAGAAAGCAGACTGTTACAGTAGCCTGAGCAGATCAGCAGATAAGCTAACAGAGAGGCACGTCTTTCATGCTGCATTCCCCAGACAAAGAAGCCGTTGGCAGGGCCAGAGGAGAACAGAGGTATCTGTGAGAGTCCAGCGCTCTGCCCCGCTCGCCCCGCCATGACTCACAGTGGAGCTGGCCTCTGCCTCCACCGCTGGCTGCGCACACACATGCACACACATACACACAACTGAGCATCCGACACAGGGATGCACTTACGTTCTTTACATGCATGCACAGCTGCACAAACAGACAAGAGAAGAAAAAATGCAACCAAACTGAACTGTATGTGGGCATACAATACTGTACATTATGCACACGGAAAGAAGTTCACTCTTGTGTATCAGCTAAGCTTTAACTACTGCTGATGACCATCAATTATGCATGAAACACATAACTGATATCAGAGGATAATCTTGCAATCTCAGTTACATTTCAGATAACTCATATGTAGCCTTATACTGATCAGAATACACAGATTTTCAGGTGTTACAATAATGCACACAATACAGTAAATATTCCAACACTGACAGAAATAACACACAGTATCAAGATTTATCCTCTAAATTGCTCTTTACAGCAAGAATAGAAAGACTCACCTTGATGTTTACAAGTCAAAAGCTTAGGCTTAGTTTCCTCCACGCTAAAGCTCTGCCTCTCTCTCTGCCTAGTACCTCTTTGACACACCCTAAGCACATCTCACACGCCTCTTCTCACACATGCAGCACTGCTCGTTCTGCAGATCAGTGCTGAGCATGTCTCAAATACACACATGCAACAAACACAGACACAACGGATTTCAGCCACACGAATGCACATGTGAGCAGAGCATGCTGCACACGCCCTCAATCAGTGCTGACATGCATTTCTCTCACATGCTCCTGCAGCCTGCTCACACACAGACACAAAGAGATGTTCTCTCCTTGATTTTTACATTTTTAAATGTATGTCTGTGTTCTCTCTTTCCCTGCCATCATTTACATCCCTGTTACTATAACAACTATCGAACAAAAAACTGCTCTCTCCTCATTTGCTGCCTTCCTTTCTGCCTTCCCTGCAGTCCAGGCAACAAGCCCCCCTCTCTCTCTCCTTCTCTCACTCTCTCTCTTTCCTTTCTGCCTTTCTTTGTCCAATCATCTTTGCTGTTATTGCTGCGAATGCTGCTGTCAGTTACAGTGAGGTCCTCCCGCCCATCCCACCCTCTCTCCCTTCTCTCCAGCCTACCTGTTTTTTCACGCCTCACATGGTTACAGCTGGTTTTAACAGACAGCATCCCATCCGGCTGTCCACCTGTCCTCTAAGTGTCCTTTGTCCTCCTTCTCCCTCTTCTCCTTCTCACCACAACCACCTTGGTTTTCTTCTTTAACTTGTGTCATAACCAGAGTTCTTGTCTTGCTCTTATCTGATTCCTTCTCCTCCTGAAGATACTAAAATACCCAAGGACAGCTCAGCAAGTACCGATCAGTCACAGCTTCGATTAGAAAAACTGCAGTGTCTTGCAGTCCAAGCAGACAGTCAGCAGGCAGTAAGTAAGTCTGTCAGCCAATTGACATGCGTGTAGTGCTAACTCCATCTAATGAATTAGCTTCCCTGGTTTCCACTCCTGCTTCAAAGATTTCCATTTTCATTACCCCCTGTCTATCCATCCCTCCCCCACACATGTCAACAAGATCATAAATTGACCTCCATTTAATCAACTCATGACCAGCATGTGGTCAACACTGCCCGGCTTGGCATTAAACTTAAACTCTCTTTACTGGCAGTGCATAGAGCTTCCCACTCTGGCCCTTTTCCACAAAAAGCCCTGGCAGAGGGAGCTTACTCAGCAGCTGCCTGCTTTCAGGTAAAGGGAACAAAGAAACTCAGGAGGGCATGCAATTTACAGTCATGGCACTCTCGAAACTTACCCAAAGAATACATAGTATCAAGTTCACAGGAGTAAACCGAGAATATTTAGATGTCCACGTACGAAATAAATGACAATGCAAAAGAAAAAATCCAATGAAAAAGCCACATCTACAGCTCTTGGAGTACAGCAATAACTGCCACGAAGCAGTGCATGCTTTGAGAATGAGCTCCAGACTGAATAATATGTCTGTAAATGGTAAAAAGGGAAATTACTGGGGGGGCTGTGCTATGCTCATCAAGCTAAGCCTTGTCATTAGATGTCAGAGCCAAAGAGGAGCATAAAGGAGTTTAAATGTTTCTGTCTGCTAGCTGCTGATCCCCTGGCTTTGTTACCACAGCCAGCAATCCCTGGTCTTCACAAAGATTTGACCAAGTCTTCACACAGCATGGGAAGAGTCAAATGGGATATAGACAATGTGTGAAATCTTTTGGCATTAATTGGTCATTAGAGAACCAGAAGAGGCTGCACCAGAAACTCTCACACAATCTACAGACACAGAAAAGTCAGCACAAACCGACCTTTAAGCCTTTTGAGATGCACTGGCACGTCGCTCTTGATGCTCTTGCTGTCCTCCTCCGTGGACTCGCTGCGTACCAGTGTGGGGTCATTCTGGGCGAGCCAATCGGCCACCTTGCTCTCAGATGCCATCATGGCGGCCTGCAGTGTGCTCAGCTCTCTCCCACCTGCTCCTCCACTTCCTGCTCCGCTCTTTCTGGAGCGAGATCTGTGGTGGTCGGGTGTGAACTTTGACACATGGTCTTTAATAGTTACTTTCCCAGGAGAAGTGTTGTCAAACTCTATAGTGAAGGCGTGACCTTGAGCTGTGGAGCAAACAGTGCAGTTTTGGGTGTCAGTCAGTGTCAGTCAGTGAGTACAACTATATATAGTTGTGCTGAGTGAAGCACTTTCATACAAGATTAAGTAGAAATTAGCATACGGCTGGATCATCCTGAACATCAGCAGAATATCTATGATGCTAATTCCTCTTCTGCTGTAGTCCCAGTCTAATTTGTTCTTTAGGTGCACTGAAGTGGCAAAATGTTCACCTTGTATCCCCTCATAAGAAAAACATATCCTATTTATATTATAACCATTCTAATTTTCTAATAATCTGCCCAGCTCTTTCATTTCTTTCTATCGTATCATCTTTTAAATTCAATTATCTTTGATTCAGTCTGTATTGATTGTTTTATAAGACTGGTTGTTATTTTTAATGTTTACCTGAGTGCTTCCCCTTATGCTTTTGGGCACATGGAGATCTGTTTTCTCTCCTACTCTGCTCTCTGCTGGACTGTTTCAGTGTGCAACCTTCACCTCTGTTTCTCAAAGCAAAGGGCTTTTTTTTTTTTTCCAGTTTCATCCTCCAGAATTTAAGCTATTGTTCTATCTGTGCACATATGATGTACTGTGGTGTTGCGCTGTGATGCATTGGTGAGCTATGGATTGGTGTTCTTTTTCATGAAATGGGTTTATTTGTGCCTGTGTGTGGTGACAGCCACAAAACAAAACAGTAGTAGCTGTGGCCACTGACCCTTTAATGTATGTGTTTTAAAATGAATGTCTCTTTGTGCCACTAATGTTTTTAACGTATTTGTCAGAAAGGTTGACTTGATGTGAATTATTATTGTAATGTCAATGCATAATTGCTAGTTGAACAAATGAATCTAGACACGATATGCTATATGTGCTATAATAATGAACTATAAGAGTTTTACTTTTAAACACAGACACCATAACCCTACATCCCTTAAGAAAGAAATTATAATAACAGATACTTTTATTTGCAAAAGCCACAATAAATGAAATGAAATGCACACTTCACCTGTGTGTGTGGTGGTGCCCTCTGTGTCCTTGGTGGGGATCTCATGGATGCCGTTATTGGCCATGTGACCCTCCTTGGTGGGGATTTCAAAGTAACTGGAGTCGTGGGTGGAGGACGCATGAAGGCCGTCCTCTTTAGCTTTGTCTGCTCGACGGGCCTCTTTGCTGTCTGAGGTCAAAAAACATGTATAGATGTTACTAATGTAAAGACTTAAATTACGATATTAATAAGTGTTGTGTTTGAAATTGAAGCTCAAAGACACCTGGTTAAAGTTCTCTGAACTACAACAGGTGACATATAACTGATATGTCCGACTTGTACAACAAACAGCACAACTAAATTGCTGTATGTCATGTTTTTATTAAACTTATGAGTTGTCATGAGAAGAGCCACTCCTATACAGCTAATACACTAATTTGTCATAGCTTTTATCTAAATTTTGATTATGTGTTAGCTTTATAAAATAACACCCAAAACCGACAACGCCACAGTGAGAGATGAAAAAGGAAGTCCATTATCAAAATGAAAAGTGAAAGGTAAAGCCAGGCCTAAATGGACAAACTCAATCATGTTCCTCTCATCAGTAACTTCACCATTTATCAGAATTACTGTCTCCTTCATTAGAAAGATTCAGACCTATAAACGACAAACACTAAACATGCACCAGTGTGTTCTGTCTTGTCATGCAAACACACACAACACATGCATGTCACACAGGACAGGAAATGCTGGTGCAGCTCTTTTAAGCCTGCTTTGGGCCACTTACAATATGGGGCACTTATTTTCTCATTTGTTCATATTAACAAACAGCGCCTCTGTGGGAGCTGAAATTGATAAATGATACTTTCATAAATTTGAGGGGCCATCTGCTTCGTTTTGGAGAGCAAATGTAGGAACATACGGTAATCAACAATAAGGAACAAGATAGGGAAACTGAGTGTGCAAAATATAATTGCTAGAAAAAACTGAGTAAATTTTTTCATGACTGCTGTATTTTACAAACATAATTGTGTTGTTAAAGAATGCATGACACAAAGAAGGATCTTCCCAGAAAGAGTATCTGAATAGAAAGGCTTTTTACACCTCTTACAAACTAAGCTGAGGCATTAAAAACAAAAATCTCTTTGGACTCCTCTTTGAAACAAAATCTGTGGTTGCCAGCATAAGCTGCTTTGCAAGTTTGAGAAGATTTACAACGTGGATTTAAATAGAGTGCAAATATTGGGACTTTCAGGTCAAACGTGTTGAATGAACATAACTGAGAAAGTAATACCACACGAACAACCTGGCAAACCATTCAACCTTTAATCTCATAGCGTTAAACACAGTCACACACTGTCCATGTTCTCTAAAAACTCTAAAATAAACATGCAAAACAGTTGAACTAATGATAATCTGACTAAACTTCCTGTATCTCACATACGTAATAAGTGTGAATACATATGAATGATGTCAGTTTATGTCACAAGAATAGTCTGGGAAGCACCGAGCAATTTCTGTGAAGTTAGGGGTTTCATATTGAGTTTAACACCATTCATGTTAAAACAATACGGATTAATTTAATGCCAACTGTGCTGCAGGATTCGTATCAATTTGGCTTATGATAAATATGCACGTTTAAAGAATCCGCCTCAATGTTATTCATTAAAGTTGCTCCACATGAAGATTAAAACTGGTTACAGACCCACCATTAAAAATTTAAGATGCCCTGGAATATATGAACGTTCATCGCACTTACAGAAAGCATCTGCTATGAGGCAAGTGTGACTAACTTTAAATAACTGTTGCAAAACTTGAAACAGCAATCCATTTATATAACGTTTATGTTTCTCACTTCTCATTTCAAATTCCAATGTACCTAAAAGCTAAAAGGAGTGAACTGACCTCACAGTTCATACCAAAGCAACAAGTAATCAAGAAAGTTTAGGCACTAAAGTTTGTATTAAATTTAAAGCCCTTCACCAGCTCCATAAGTCAAAATTAAGAAATTGAGAGCATTGCTTACCGGAGAATCAAAGGGTTGTTAGCTAATGATCACTGCAGCATAGAGTGAGAGAGTAGTCTGTTTGAATGCTGTGTGTATGTGTGAGCTTGTTGGGAGGATTGGGGGAGCTGGTGTGATGGCGTAACCCAATCGGCGTGAGTGACAATACACAAGGAAGGGGGTAGGGGGCTCTGACAACACAGCCTATTCACTGGGAGGGAGAAAAGGACACACACTAACCTAAAAGACTTACAAAAAAACACTCAACAAAATCGCTTCCTGTTCTAAGCTTCTAATTTTCTCTTTCACTTCTTCTTTGCTGCTATATCAACGTTAACAGTTTGTTAGAGCAGATACAGAGGGTATGCTAATACTATTTTGACAGTATATACACTGATAAGATCATCTTTTTTTAAAGGTCATGTAACCTACATTAAGATACTGTGTGACACACCCTGGAGCACGCTGCTTCACAAAACAAATCTAACATCACAACATCAGTTTAGCGCTCAGTGAAAAGGTCAGTGCTCCAAGAGGCCAAAATGCCTTCCACTCACCCACTTCCATGACTGAAGTAGCCAATCCCATTTGCCTGAATTTTTTTGAAAAGCTTCAAGGGTTTAAAAATCACCCTGCCAGGCGTGCAGGATTTACTCCAAAGTGACAGTCTTTTCTAATCTCACTGTAACAGAAAAACTTGTCGCTAAAATCCCCAGCAAAATCTGCATTGTATAACACTGAAATAATTCAAATAACCAATTGTTGAAAGAGCTGTGGAACAAAGTATTCCCTTCTCAGACTGGTGAAGATGCCGCCAGACTATCCCTCCAGATGTGGCGAGAGATTTAAGGACGCTTCAGTCTGCTCCAATGTTTGCGTATGATTAACCTCCCCCCACTCCTTCTGACTCAACTGGACCAAACTAAACCAGCCTGGCACGGACTGATTTTGCATCGCTGAGCTGCTGGACTGTTGCTGTAGCCTCTAATCCTGTTACGCTGACTATCCACCAACAGTTAACTGCATCCCCCCCAGCCCAACGGTCATTACACACACATATTGTAGCCAAACAGACATGCATGCAAGCTCTGAAAAAAGCCTTTGTGTTCACTTGGATTCGCATTGTTGCACATACAAATACACAGTCTGACTGGCCTTTAGCACTCCAGTAAACTGTGTAAGAGGGTGTTATAGTCAAAACAACAATTTCACTACTAAGATGGCACAATATGCACTGCATGATTCAACTTAGCATTACATTTCAATTACTGCTTAATCTGTACAATAATACAAGCCTCATGTGGCCTTGTTTCAGCATCTGGAGCTTAACCAGGACCCCTGCCAACACCAATGCCAGGTCAGTGAAAGCTATTGTTAGGGGCACCCTCAGACCTATATCACCTTTATGTGAAAACAGAGTAACTGCATGTTAATTATGTGGTTAAAGCCTTTTCCCAGCAAGCCATGTCCACTCCCTACTGTTCTGTGATAAAACCAAACCACACTTGATTCAACATATTCTGTGTGGAAGTGTGTATTCTCAGAGAGGAAATATGTTTTTAGACTCATACAGAAACTGCATAATTGTTGTAATTATCAAGAATTAACTCTCTACTTAATGTGCAGTACAAGTCGTGTTAATAAGTTTATAAAGCTAACACATAATCAAAATTTAGATAAAAGCTATGACAAGTCGTGTTCCTGTTAAACAATTTACAAGCTTTATTGCAAGTCAGAACTACTTAAAAATCTGTATGAGGTGATAACGTGTGATGGTTCTGTAGTTTGCAGTTCAAAATCAGAATACTTCCTACCTGAAATGGAGCTGTCATGTTTTTTGTTGGATGACCTGCTCTCTTGTTTGAAGGAGTTCTCATCGTCTGCATCCCCATCCCCCCACCAAGACGGCTGGCCATACAGGGGGGTCCCACGAGGCAGTGCTGTGACATCCCCTGAGACAGATGCACAAATGGACATAGATTTTAACAAAGGTTCACAAAAATCACAACTTTTAATGTAGCTTTAACTGGAGGCTGCCATGTTTTACATGTTTATTAGGAATTCATTTACACTGTACCGCACTGTCGACATCAACGTTGTGTATCATGATAACACAAAGTCAACCCAGCTGCTCTTTGTGTATGTGTGTGTTTGTGTGTTAATTCCTCTCTGGTTGTGTCTTGCACCACTGACCTATTTTCATAACTTTACCAGGGTGGATACACACACACTCTCTCACACTCTCACACACACACACACACACACACACACACACACACACACACACACACACACACACACACACACAACTGCTTTCCAACAGATACATAACCGCACATTTACTTGAACATTTTACTTGAGCAACTGTAGGCACAGGCTGTATGCAGGAATAAATGCATATGTGCACATCAGACACACAGCATTACACATAACAGTTTTGCTAGTGATCTCACGCAGAGTTCACTTCAGTCAAGCAAAAGTAATGAGGTTAAAAACCAATGCTGCATTAACTGCAGGAGACATCTGAAACAAGACGTCACCCTGGTCATCAGAGAGCAGTGATCCGTATCCCGGCACACTCACACCGTATACTGCGACGGAACCAGACGATTGGTTATGATAGAATATTTCTCAAATCAATAACTTTTATGTGCTCAAGTCTGTGATTCAATTACTGGGGGGACTTTTCAGACTGTCAAGTGTCACTGCATAAAACAAATCTATCAATTTTCAGAGAATCATAAATATAAATATTGCAGTGTAGAAAAGCTACAACAAACACACAAACAGATGCACTTTTGTGCATTAGTGACCTGAATGTAATTATGTCTCTATGCTATGCTTTCAGCCTTTGCTTCTACACTATCCTGTCCGTCTACAGGGTCATACTATGAACCTTTTTGCTTTTCATTTCTTTCTGTTATGGTTTTACCTTTAAATATGCCATCAGCTTTTGTGCTTAGGGTGACTGCACACAAAGATTGAATCTTAAACCTGCCCATATGTAACAAGCAGAGCTGTACTCGTATGGTAGGGGTAAGAACAACCATCCTCTCCAGACACCAGCAAAGCCATAGCTCTGGGACCTGACTTCACAGACACAATTCAGTATCTGACTGACCCAAGCTCAAACTGGTATAGAAGCAGAGAGCCTCAGACAAGGTTAATGCCATGTTGCTTACCTGACATTATTCACCAGGTGAGAGTAATATGAAGATGACTGAATGTAAGTAAAAACACTAAGGTCAATTTGTTTGCAAAACCCAAGAGAAATTAGATTAGAGTATTTCAAAGATACATCCAATCTCTTGTGATCCTTAGGCTGACAGCCTTTAACACCCCTTTCACATTTAGTTAACAGAAATATAGAGACATGAAACACCTTATTCACACATTTTAAAATGAACAAAAACAGATATAATGAACACTCATTCCAATATTTTTACCCATTTACAGAAAACAAAACTTATGTCACACTCTCTATTAGGATGTCTCCACAGTTGACACCAAGTTTTTGGCCCACTTAAGAAAACTATGGTGAATTTTCTATAAGGATAACACAATAAATACAGGAATGAAGAAAACTAGCTTGACTGACAAAAAAACTTATGAGTTAGTCCCTACTACGAATTACATGCCCCTTTTACATGTTTCTCTACAACCAACATAACAGGCATGAAATCCCTACAACATTAAAAAGGAATATATGTAGTGTCCCAAAAATCATCCTCAGAATTGATACTTTCATTAAATTAGTTTATATTTTTACACAAACATTACTGCAACTTATTACAACCATTTTTTATTTGTACACATATTAATATTAAGTTGCTCTTCAATTTAACGTAGGCAAACTCTGTAAAATGTCACTTTAGTGTTTATGAACTATAAAGCCCCTCGCATTCATGCAGAACACCTTTGAGCACCTGTGAAGGGCATCTGTGACCTGGGGGAATATTGGAGCAAAAGCTGGTTGGGTGACCTTCTTCTGAAAATTATGCTTCAAAACATGTCAATTTCAATGTGAATTTTGAGAGCAAGGAAAGCGCAAGTGTTCAGTTCAGCGCCAGAATGCAGCCTTCACTGACGTTCCTGGTGAAATGTCTTATGTGAGATAGACCTGTTGTTAAAATTTAGGTAAATGAACTAATGCAAACTGCACTGGATGTCTGTTAAAATTATTAAGCAACTAACTGCACCTAAATGAGCATGCCCACTAAATAACTGCATACATACTCACTGCATCAAGTCAGTACAAATTATACATCGATTGGTCCACTTTCGTTCAAGAGGCTTCTTCAGAGGTGAAGAATCTTTGATGAGTGTCAAAGCACCTTCAACTTAACAACTTCAGAACTGTGGATATGAATGTGAATTGAATTTACTTGGAGGAAATTAAGAGGATTATGCCAGCAAAGACATCTTTGTTGCTTCTTGTGAAGTCCTCAATTTAAATTGTACTCAAATTGTTCAGGGTGCAGCATATCCAAATTAATTAATTCCCTTCGTCTCTGCATATTTACACACTCCTTTTACATATGCTGTCTCTGGCATTTATTAGCATGCAGATTGTTTGTAATGTACACCATGAAACCAAATGAGCTAGACATACTGAGGGGTACTGAAAGACTTAAGTCAGAGTCAGGATATGTGTGTCATAATATGATCGCAGACGTGCTTTATATACTCATTACTTCAAGAGCACATCCTCAAGAGCCCCCTCAAAGTAGGGCACATTAAAAACCCATTTTCAGTATACTTGACATTCTAAATCAGGCCTTATTACAGCATCTTTTATGATATTAAATGATACTGATGTCTTCTTGATCAGAGTCCAGCAATTCTCTGTCTGCTGAGGATGCTGCAATTTTGTTGAATTTAAAAAAATAAAAAAATTCCACCCACATTATATGAGGATGGCACAGATTTTACTCAACAGCTGTCAGTGGCTCTCCTCCTCACCTGCCAAACTTTTGGTTTTTCATGTGGTTCCAGGCAGCTCGAGTCACCAAGAAGGAACCTCTCAAGTGAACTCTATGAATCAGGTCTGAAAATGGAGAATAATAGGAATGACGCAGTACATTGTGAATCAAATCCAGCTCACAGTAGAGACATGACTCCCTCAAAATCTCTTTTTATAGTCCTATGATACATGGACAACAAACCCAAGTTAAATATTTCTGTATTCTTCTACTTTTAGCATGGTTGCTAAAAGAATAATGTAAAGCTATGAGATGACCCCACACATATGGACTCAAAGGGATCTAATGAGAGTTGAGTGAATGTAGACATCAAAAATAATTTAATTACCCCAGTCCAGGTCACTTATCCTGGCAAACGATCGGTCCCGTAGTATCCTTGGCAAAGAAAAGCAGTGATAGATTTTAGCATTTTTTCTGTCCTTGTAACAAAACTTGAGGTTGTCTTTTGCATGATTATAGTGACCCAAAGTGCTGTTGTCAAATATGAACTCCACAAGCAGATGCGATATTTAGCAAAATTTGTGATGAGTACCGTAAAATTGACTCACCCAGCATTGTTTACAACCACATCTGGAAAAAATATATTTTACCAAGTTTAGTTAAAAAATGAGTTCAAAATCATATCACTATGATAAACTATTTCAACAGTAAAACCGACAGTTACAGTTTTGGTATGCAAAATAAATACTGACCTATTCTTCCAAATGCATCCAGAGCTGATTGGATCACTTTTTCTCCATCTTCAACAGAATCTGTGTGGAGGACAAAAATGGTCATTGTTATTGATTTCTGAGTATGATAGTTTGTGTTCCTTGTTATGACATTACATCTACAAACAAATCTTCTTTTTCCAAAACTGCCTATAAAATATGACAACAAAAGCACAGTCATGTTTTGTTCTTTTATTAAACTAGTTGCTGGTTATATATGAGAGATGCACAATTATGAAAGGGGCAATGCATTATCTTCATCACTTGCAAACAGCTTCATCAGTGAGCTACTTAGATGACAGAAATGGATAAGCTTAATACTACAAGGTAAGCAAGAGAGAAACAAAGGTGGACATGATGATGAACAAAATAAGAGAGGAATTAAGACAAGAAGAATCCAAATTTCTCACCATAGTTTGCCACAGCTCTTCCTCCTTTTGCTCTTATCTCCTCCACCACCTTATCAGCAGCTGCATAACTCTTTCCACCCCCTTTCATGTCTGCCCCAAGGTCATTCACTTTATTGCAACAATAAGAAAAAGATTAGCAATAATGGGGTGAGTTCTGCAATTCTCTGCAACTGATTAGGTTAGGAGAAGAGTGTCGCTAAGCTGATTCCTTTTCAGAGGTCAAGGGTAAGTTAAGTCCAGGCAGAAGGTGGGCTGTTATTCTGGGAAGGGCAAATGTTTATGCCAACACCTGTAATTGTGTATTCTAAAAAGTATTCAATGCAATGACTATGTCAGAATAACATGCCTCATTCTGGGATCCAATTTATCTCCTAAATCACTTAAATCAAGGGGTACGGGGATATATGGTTTTTTTAAAATCCAAACTCAGTGTGCCTCTACTGATACCAAAAACCAATGTGATATCAGTACCTTTCATTGAACCGAGTATATATTCTTTCAAACTGAAAGAAAGAGCCTGAGACTCCTTAAAATATGATTTGGAGTAAGTGATTGCTGTGACATTAAAAACTGAGAGCACTGCCCACTGTGACTAAATGAATGTAGCTAGTAGCAGAGTAATGTCATTACATTTTCATAATAACATTGCATTTTATTCCAAAACCTGCATTCACTGTGGATCCATCATGTCAAGATTGATACTGATCAATCAGTTTAATAAGATCAGTGTCAGCGCCAGTACCAGTCCTGTGTATCCCATCACTGCATCTATACTTATTCATAATCAGGACAACTCTACACCCACAGTCAAATGTAACTGTGAGTCATGCCGATACAAGAATCTGTTTTTTCTGCTGCATTTTTTTTTTACTATATGAGATTGCAAAAAATATATACTGATGGGCAAAAAGTTAATATGCAGGTTGTTTACACTGTTTTTTATGACTAAGAAAATAACATCAACTGAGGTAATATGGGTTTCATTTTAGCAGGCATTTTTCACAAGTTACATCGATCATGGTCTTGATGCCCTAACCACATTCTGTTCATGATGTGTTTTCTTAAAATTTGATGAAAGGGGCATGTAATAAAAAAATCTTTTATCTACCTATGACTGAGGCACCTCTTTCAGCAAAAGCAAGTGCATATTCTCTGCCGAGACCTGCAAAGAGAAAGAAAGATGAGTAAAATAACTGAGCTTGCTTTTAAAGAATAACACAACTCATCAACAAGCATTTTAGAGATGTTATTGAATGTGCCCTTTGGCACACTTTGACGATTAGAAGTCATTGCATGCACTTTGCTCCCGGCGTTATTGTGACAAAGTTGACAAAAGTAAGTTGCAATTCAAATGATAAAATAACGGATAACGTAAAAACGTTGAAATGTGATGTATTCCAATAAATGTTTAGCATCGTTTCCAGAAGATTCATCGGCATATCGTGGTCTGAGATTGTTTACTTTTAAGAACTGTTAGGACTTGCAGCTGCGTTAGCACTAAGCAAGATACCGGGGTTAACAGATGGGCAGCTGATACACACAGAAGGAAAGACTCGCGCTCTACTTGTATTTATAATTTGGCTAATATACCTTACTTAGTACATCTCAAATATTAGCAGGTTAACAATCGAAGCTAACGTTACAAAACCTTTTTGAGCGTGTTTAGAGTTAGCAGCAATGACAGCTCAGCTAGCGTTCAGATATGTTTGCATCGCTATTTTACCTCCTCCGGCCCCAGTGACAAGCACAACTCTTCCCTCGAATGACAAAGACATTTCTTTGAGATATTGTGCTCTGTTTCTGCACACAACCAGCACAGTAGCTTCAAGAGAAACACCGCTCTGCCAGGTGAACCTTTCCAAGTCCTTCACTTCCGCAATTACGAGAGGGGCAGTCACAGCACTGACCAATCAGAAATCAGAATTTTTTCACCCGCGTTTACATCACTGTTGATTTACATATAGAGTGTACTCAGATCTTATGTTTCGACTTTAAAATCTGTTTTGTCTGTGTTATTTTTTCTGAATATCTTTATCAGTTCTCTAAGCCTCCAACAAGAAATTAACAAATTATCTAAATTTTCATTCAATAGCTGATTGTTTAATTTTTGAATGTGTTTTGATGTTCTTTATTAATTTGCAATGAACAGTGTAAGATTCTGCAATGTTTGTATTCTATATTTCATATTATACATACGTCTGTAGTAGGTTACCACGTGTTTACTTGCTTTCGTTTGTGTCAGTACAAGAACTCTTGTTTGGCAGTTTTTCAGAGCTGTTGTTGCTTTGGGCCTGTCTTGACTTTATTCTGTTTTTTTTAAATTAGATTGTTGTCGCCATGTGCATATATATTCCAAATCACTTTTGCAATGCTTTTGCAAAACCTAAGCAAAAGTTTATTAGAGTCTTTTATGGATTTGACATCCCTTTCATGAACAACATTTTAAAAAGTGCACATCCAGAAGTAGTTCAAAGGTTCTTGATAGTGCTGTGAAGTTTTCCAATGTCTTTTCATTGGTGTGTTGTTTTTTTTTGTTAAAGATAAGGTCAATGTAAACTTGCAAAGCGTCTTGTTCAGGCTGGGGGAGGAGTAGAGTCAATTTTTCTTGCACTGGTAAATTATACAGACATTATTACTAGCAGGTGGGGGAGAGTTGATTGAGTTCTCCTAACACAACGAAAACAAATGTTCTCATCATAAAAACTGTTTAATGGCTGACCTCTTTAACGGGGGCATGTCTGTGTGTTTGATGAAAAAGCAACAAACTAACAGTAGACAGAAAGAGAGGGAGACGGGGGGAGAGAGAGAGAGAGAGAGAGAGAGAGAGAAAGAGAGAGAGCGCGCGAGCATCCTCTGCGCCCGGACGTTGGTTGCTCAGACTCTCCAAGGAGGCTGCGATGGAGACAGGATGAAATTAACTGGATGTTTTTCGGAGTAAAGTGCCTCTGGGGTGTCGTTACCTGACGGCTTTCTTGTGTCTTTCATTACCAGAACCATATATTTTGAGGAAAACGGAGAAGTGTATTACAATTTGTCGATGCCTGAGGATTATGGACCATTACAATAACGACCGGCGGTGTAGCGGTTTGGATAACTGCCCGCATACTCTTTCTTCTTCTTCTTCGTGGTCTTCTCTTAATTTACCATAGCTTACACATTTTCAACGCATTCGTGTTTGACGTTTTCTCACAAAAAAATGTTGAATTTAGCGCTTTCACGACGTGAAGGATATTCGTGGCACGTCATTTTTCGCAGTTGGACATGAAGCTGTGAGGTGCACAAACCTGTAGACAGGCGTCCTTTTCGCAGACAGTATGATACGATATTTTGACACAACCGTTATTTTTTGTTACGCTTTATTGCGCATGCCTAGTGGTAGATATAGAACGCTGCCCGACGCCACTTCGCTCCGTCCTGGCTATGATGTAGGAGCAAAAGTGGAGGGAGCGGAGGACTAAATAATGCGTTGGCAAAGTGGCAGCGTGGCGACAAAAGGATTTGACTTGAGATCCTTCACGATAGAGATTGTGCCATAAACTGAAGAATGTCAGCGACACCACATGCAGACGCTGAAGGAGTAGTCTCCAAAGTACAAGTGAAAAAGGAGATCAAGACAATCGTGGAGAATTTGGAAACCATTCTGGGAGACCTCAAGGATGTAGCCAAAGAACTCAAAGAGGTAAATTAAAAAGAAAGAAAAAAAAACATATAACGCCTTGCTTACGAGTACCACAGTGCCATTTGGTATGTTGTTTCTACAGGCTTGGTATGTGCTCTTTCTAAGCATCCTTGTCTGAGAGGACATGGGAGGCTGACGTCCACCTCAATGGGGCCTTGAAAAGGCTATGACCTCACACAAATACACACACATTTACACACAAATACACTCACAGACATACAACCATGCACCTCCCCCCCAGCCCACTAATGTATATGATCACTATCTTCAACATGAAAGGCATTTGGCACAGGAGGATGTGGGGTGTGAAATGACAGGACAGCCTCTTCACCCTGCCGCACAGGCATTAATGAAAGTGAGAGAAATTTAATCACAGTTAATATTTAATGGACAAGTTGGTTCAATCAGGAAGGCGCTTTTGCATCGCATTTCATCATCTTAATGCTGACTGTTGTTTGCTGCGAATTATCTCTTGCCAAACAATAGAACAGTTGTCTTTCCACTTTTCATCTCTCCCCAGTCTCTCGTGGCTCTCTATTTCTTTATCTTTATCTTTCTTTGCCTGTCACTATCGCTCACCACATGTCTGTATTTATCACAGCCACTCTTCTTCATTCTTTCTTTATCTGTTGTTGTCTGCTTTTGTTCTCTTTCTCACTAGAGTATTTTTGGAGATAAAAACTCTCAGAGCTTCCTGATTGGCCATTCAAATCTCAGTGATGAAGGGACATGGGTGTTGAATGGAAGTGGGGGTGGGTCATTGATGGATTCAGAGATTACATGAAAATATTTAATGTTTTCTTCCAGCAAGTGATTTTCATAGAGCCAAGCACCTTTGTGCAGAGTAATATTTTGTTCATTTCAATTAGATGTTACAGTGCTTGCTTCAAATCAGTGTGAGCTCTAATGTCAGTCACTGAATCCCATGCTGCCGCCTCAGATGTAGCTAACAACCTGCAGTCTCAGCTGCTTTTATGTTAAAATTCCTCTACCGGCCATACACCAGGCATCTGGCCTGCTGTGCTGAACCTCTCACCCTAACATGACAGGCTGTCATTCTAATAAAACCCTATTGCGTACAGCCTCTGGTTCTTACATTATGGATGGGTAGTCGACGCAGCATCTGTCTTCTTCTGCCTCTCTGCTCCCCTTCCTCTGTTTTGCACAACTTGGCTGAATTAGACTTCTTTTGTGTTTTTCAGCAGTTTACAGTGTCTCCCAGCAGGCGCCATAAATGACAAGAGCAAGAAGGCATTGCACTTTGTGTATTGTGATTTTTATGTGATCAGACCTCTTTTTTCCCTTCCTTTCTTTGTCTTCTTTTGTTATTTGCTTGCAGGAGTGTAGAGGATCAGTTATTCTGACATTGCACACACTAAACACATACCTCGGGGGGATCTTACTATCAAAGCCAACGTTGGGGTATAATCCATTTGAAATGCAGTTATCTGTTATAACTCACAGACAGAGCTGGAAGTGAGCCTGGCTCTGAGGAGTGACCCTGCCCAGATGCTTGGCACAGCCACTGATGCTGCCTGGCCTACAGCAGAGGCTGCACACTGGGATACTGGTATTACCTCTTGTGTGTGTCCTGACAAATTATCCATTAAAAGACGGCATGGAGAGTTTAGCTCCATTGGATTCGTTGCCCAAGCCTTCTATCTCTCTCTCTTTATGTCTCCCTCTCAGTCACTTTGTATCTATCTTCATCACTTTCTTTGTTTCTTTTCTTTTGCCTGTTTTCAGCCCTAAGATGATAACTATGGTATTCTACAGTGAGATAATGTACTATGTGCTCTGAGAGCATTAATTGCTCAGAAAAAGGAACATAATCACTTTGTCGTTACTGTTATTGCTTATGAATGCTGTAAAAGCAGAGTTAAGCATCATGTCTATTCTATTTGTTTAACCGCCTTTGAAAAATGTATCCTCCACACTACATAATGTCTTCTTGTGCATTTATAATGTGTAGCCCACATGTAACTTTAATCCTTCTAGGTAACATCTTAGCTCTGCAGATATATAAATATATGGTAAAGTAAGTTAACTAAGTACATGGCTGGTGCCCATAGTGCAAGCGCTTGCTTTAAGTAGTGAAAATGTAGTCAGCTCTTGGATAATAACCAAAGGCATTTCAGATATCCTGTCTAAGGACGGTACTGTATATTTCCTTCTTTAGTTGTGTAGTCATATTTTTGTTGGCCTGTGATTGCTGCATATTTATCGGTGGATATTGCATCAAATTCAGTAAAGCATTATATCCCAACCTATTCTGTGTGTTTTGTATGTCCAGTTATGTATGCTTGTGTTTGCAATTTGCATAGCACTGTGAGTATATTTTCGGTATTATTTTAACTTTTGCTGCTGCATTTTCAGAACTATTTCAGTATTGCTTGTTTCCTTTCAAGTGCCAACAAACCAAATTTCTGCTCCAATAGTTCTTTAATATGTCCCTGTGCTGGCTGAGAAAACAAATTTCCTCTTGGATGAGAAAAAAGTATTGTTGGATCTAAACTGTAAAAAAGGCGCCTGAGACAAAATCTTATATTCATTTCTACTTTTCTGCCATTTTCTCTTTACTGTAATTTTGTTTATTGTCTCCCCTTTTTATGCGGTCTATACTGCATTGAGGATCTTACAGATCATAGCTGCAAATGTATTTAAATAGTTCTCAGTCTTTTGAATATTTCTTTCCAAAGACTATTCCCGTAGCTATGTCAAAGTGCATTTATTTT
Source organism: Acanthurus leucopareius (assembly GCA_029814765.1). Lineage (NCBI taxonomy): Eukaryota > Metazoa > Chordata > Actinopteri > Acanthuriformes > Acanthuridae > Acanthurus > Acanthurus leucopareius. The sequence goes on along the minus strand of JAQMCX010000003.1, from coordinate 18,799,107 downwards.
GTGTCCTTTTCCACCCTGGCACACTGTACATCATTGTGCTACTTCATTTGATGAAGTGTTTACTCTTTCATATTGAACTGAAAAAAGATTTCTGACATGATCTTTTTAGAAACTATCTTTTTTTCTTTAGATTTTCAGTACCATATCACAGTCACATGCTTGAGAATAATTCCTGCTATGATGAATTGCTTCCTGTGCTGAAGAAATAACACTTTTGTCTCTAGAAATGGATTCACTGACAGCATTTGTTTACGTGTGTGTGATACGTTTAGTGAGTTCTATTTTTACTGTGTACTGCACTTACTCATTTCTTTCAATCTCAAACTTTCTCAATTTCATCCAACATTTGTTCTGATTTCCCTGTATAGGAGACAGTCCATTGATTTTTTTTATATCTGCTGTTATATCTGTGATATCTCTGTTTGTCCTTATCATCTTCACTCTTTGCTTTATGTGAAGGTTTTTTTAAGTTTATATTCATTTCTAACACTGATTTTGTATTATGAATAATAACATTTTTTCTTTTGCATACAGGATATGATTGGTATTGTTACTTGTTCAGTTCTGATGGTGCATGAGGTTGTAGTAGTATATTAATCCAAAGTCTGGCAGGCTCATGGCTGTTCCCATAAATTGCAGCCATATTTCTTTTCTCCCAGGAGTCAGTGTCCTAAAGTTGTGTTAATCAATATTAAATCTTATTAATCAGTCTCTTAAATCAAAATGTATCTTCTTTAAATTTTATACAATGAGGTTTTTAATTAATTTATTGAGAACTTTATGAGATCCAGACGTCAGCTCCTTGTAATAACTGATATTTTAACCACTTTTTTTTACCCTCAGAGTTATTTTCTGAGCCATTGTCATCAGTGTGATAGTGTTTTTATTGAGCTGACATAATAGAAGGGAATGTTTCCTCCTCACACTGTATATTATTCCTGACCTCAGCTGTCACAGTGACTCTTCCTCTTCTTGTCACCACACCAGGTTGTTCATGACATTGACACCCTGACCTGTGACCTGCAACTGGAGGAGGACGGATTGACAGACAGCTCTAAGACAGACACACTTAACTCTAGTTCAAGTTCCACCACCACCACTACCACCGCTTCCAGCCTGGAGAAGATGAAACTCTTCCCAGAAGACTGCATCTTCAAACTACCTGCGTCCATTGCCCCTGCCCCTGTTAACCCTCCTGCAGTCCTGACTGTACTCAAAAAGGCCCACCCTCCCCTTCCGCCACCCAGACTTACCCCGCTGAGAGCCGAGGATCACAACATGAAGAATCTGCCTCATCCAACATTAGTGTTATCAGGGAATTTATCCAAGGCTACCGGGTCTCTGATGAGGAATGGCGGGGGGTTTCCATTGAAGCCAAACAGGGATTTATTCTCCTCCACGCCATGTTTTATTTCTAATGACAGTGGAATCCCAGAGTCAGGTCTTGTTCCTACATTACCCAGGCCCATGCCTCTTCTCCGCCATGAAAAGAACAAATGCCCCAAGGACCCTGGCAGGGAGTCTCGGGAGAGGGAACGTGTCCGTTTCAGTGAGAAAGTCCAGTACCACGGCTACTGTCCAGACTGTGACCTCCAATATGATGTAGACGACACAGTACTACACTTACAGGCTGAGTTGAACGACTTGAGGCTCAGCCCGGTGCATTGCTGCTCTTCCTCCTCCCCTCCTCCCCCTCATGCTCTTCCTCATGAACTAATGTTGGAAAACGGTGGTCTCTCAGTTAGCCACAGTTTTCCGCCGACAGTAAACACTCCTCCACCTAGTGTGCCTCCTCACCCGCCTTCCCTGAAGCCCCAGAAAACAATCCTACGCAAATCAACAACTACCACGGTTTGATGCTGAACAACCTGTTCTGTCTAATTTAAACATTCTTGAATCATTCATAGTGTTTTCTACTTTATGAGCGCTTTCTACTCCAATTGAACTTTGGATAATCCAAACAAAGGGAGGACGGGTTGGGGAATAGGAAACAAAAGGATGGATAAAGTGAGTGGAACAGAGAGAAAGGCCTTGCCATGGGCGCTGACACGTACACCAAGAGATCAGGAGGAAGCGGTGAGTGTTTGTGCATGTATGAGTGTGTTTGTCAGAAGAGAAAGGGAGGAAGAAAAGAGTAATTGCATGTGTGCACTGATGCGTATTTGTGAGACTGTCTGCATACAAGTTTATTTGTTTATGTACGTATATTCTTGTGTGCATGAATATGTGGGTGCATGCATATGCTTCCTTGTGCAGAGGCTGATGTTTGTAGATAGTGAGAATGGACTGGGAAGTATAGAGGGACTTAAAAAATTTCACAAAAGACTGCTGACGGCCCTAAAACTAAACTGTATCTGTGTCTTTTTAAGAACTCTCGGAAATAACGAGTCTCAAACTCAGGAAGTTCTTTTTGAGAGGGGCTCTAATTAATTCATGCCCTTCTGGATGAAACAAGAAAACCAGCTTTCCTCAGATTTCATCCAAGGCCTAAAGTTTTGACACCTACATTTACATAGGTAACTCTCCACCATGAAACTTGTGTATGAATAAAGTCTGCAAGGATAAAAGTAATTGTAGATGGATAGTGGCATCTTCTTACTAGCCTGACTAGACGAACAATTATTGTTGAGAAACAAGCTAGTGAGTTCATAATACCTCTTCCTACATCATCTACTTTTTCTACAAGTCCCATTGTGTTGACATGTCAGTCTGGGAGTAAGAAAAAAGAAGGGAATAAACCAGAAATGTGACATGATGGGCTGGAGGAGAGAAAGAGGTCTCAGATAACAAAACTGCCATTTTGATTTGTGTCCACTGATAACTTCAAGCAAATTCTAGTGGAAAAAATCTTACATTTAATTTTCTTTTATAATTCATATTTAGCAGCTCAGCTCCCATTTGCATGGACCTCCGCTATCACTCACTAATATCTATGAGTCTACACAACTGTAACACACTTGAGTTGATAGCATCAGGTAGGAAATATGTTGGACTTTATTGCCTCAAAGAATTGTAAATCAGCAGTGATATAACACCATCTTAGTCTATTAGAAAAATTGCTTTTATCTTTACAGCTTTTATAAAGGAGAACATCATATAAAGCCTGTGTTTCTTGTGGGCGTGCAAAACTTAGTGGCTAAAATATAAAATACGTCTAAAGTCATTTTTAAAATCGAGTGTCAGGGAATCCTTAAATGTGTGTGTGTGTGTGTGTGTGTGTGTGTGTGTGTGTGTGTGTGTGTGTGTGTGTGTGTGTGTGTGTGTGTGTGTGTGCATAGGCATGTGTGCATAGGTGTGTGTGTGTGCATGTGTGCATAGGTGTGTGTACATGCAGACTGGCAGACTCAGGGAGACAGCATGCCCTGGAGTTGGATGAGAATAGAAACACTTTCCTCTCAGCGATGCCCTTAATTAGCCGGATGAAACTACAGAAGATAACAGTACTGCCTCAGATAGCCTTTATACCAACATTAGCTTTGACAAGCTCTGAACTGGTGCTGCACATATTTTTAATATAAACACAGGGCTAACAACAAGAGAAATTCAGTAAGGAGGAAGGGGACAGAGAGTTGAATACATGAGGGGGCAGTTTGTGTGTGCTCAGGTTACAGGATGTTATATAAACAGTGCATTTAATATGTATATCATGTGTGTTTAAGGCAATGGGGGTGGGAAGCTTGGAGGTTAAGGCTGAGAAAATCAGGGTATGAAATAGTACACATTGATGACTAAATTCAATGCATGACCTCAATGACCTCACAAATCTAAAATCGGCATCAGGATTAGGGATCAGTGGATATTTAGCCATGAGAAAAACAAGAAAGAGGGAGAGAATGGGGCGTAAGGACACAGAGAGGGTGAGAGAAAGTGTGGGACAGAGAGAGAGGGAAAAGAGAACATGTGTGATGGTGGAGGGAGGGAGAGAGAGAGAAACAGTAATGTGGTGAGGAGGAAGATGCTTTTTGACTGTATTGTGTTTACTACTATGTAGGAGCATATGTAGATATATGTTTGTCTTAAGGATGATTGCTCTCAGTGTGGAACATTCCCCATATTTACCCTGTATTAACAAATCTTAATAGCTCTGTTAGCAGTATGTTCACACATACGGACACATACACACACACACACAAACGCGCATGCACGCACACACACACACACAGACACACACACATACACACACACACACACACACACACACACACACACACACACACACACACACACACTCAGCTCCTCTGTGTTACACTGTCAGGACACACATCACATA
>JAQMCX010000003.1:18739176-18794737 GCA_029814765.1 Acanthurus leucopareius | reverse complement strand
CACTCACACTCTCACACACACACACACACACACACACACACACACACACACACACACACACACACACACACACACACGTGCGCACTCTCAGTCATGCCCTCTCTCTCAGACACTAGCAGTTGAAGTGAAAGAGGGACTTTCCATTTGCCGCTCTGTTCCCATTAGAAAGAAGCTGACACGGGACGAGCATCCTGCGGTAACATCTTATTTTATAATTGGACAGCACAGTCGAGAGGTGACAGGAAACATAGTTGAAAGAGACAGGAATGGCAAGCAACAAAAGCCTCCTGCTGGATTTGAACCAGCAATGTCACGGCTTCGAGCACTGTGCCACAGGATGCCTCCTCCTGTGTTTTATCCACTTCCTTTACCTTCTTTTACTTTAAGTACCCCTTATCCAAAGTTATGTAACTTTAATCACAGTATATCTAGATAATTATGGATGCTCTGTTCCAAACTGCAGGCAGTAAAAAGGGGTCTGTTATATAAAAGCTACTGAATATATGCTCACTAAGAAGTGTAACATCAGGGTGAGGCCTGATATTAAGAGTAGTACTGCTGCAGTATAACACCCATAGAACCGCAGAGAGGGGTGTCATTAAGAACATGAGCAGCAGATGGGACGACATGCAGCACCGTATGTGTGTGTGTATGTTTGCTTGGTTTTTAGTCCAAACTTGCAAATGTATCTTGTGACAGTGAATAATACTACATTTTTTTAAAAAGTAGTGCTGGCATATGGGTTTGCATCATACATGCAATCTGACCCTGTTACTGCTTAATCTGTGCAATAACACAAGCCCCATGTGGCCTTGTTTCAACATCGGGAGCTTAACCAGGACCCCTGCTAGCACTCCAGCCTGGTCAGTGATAGTGATTATTAGGGACACCCTCAGACTGTCTAAATCGTCTTTATGTTGAAACAGACTAACTGCATGTTGTGGCAGTGGTCTAAGCCCTCTCCCTGGGGACCATGTCCACCCCCTACTGGCCTAAGACAAAACCCACCAAACTCAATTTCACTGAAAATGTGTTTTCTTAGTGAAGAAATACAACCTGAAGTGTTAACATAGCTGAAAAACACATCATGTGTTGCAATATGCACAATTTTGTGTTTCAGAAATTTGGACAATGAAATGTCTCCACTTACTTAATGAAAGCAAAACAGGGAAAAAAAATTGTTTCAAAGATCACAATACATCCAAAATTCATGAATCGCTCCTAATATTATTGCAGTGTGAGTGGTGTAATCTGATCCTAAACTCTGTAATCATTTCTGACCTTTGTCCTATTTTGGATTAATACAGTTGTGACATTTAAAATTAAGATATTGTAGATATTATTAAGATATATTGCAGCCTTGTTATAGCAGTTGATCATTTTTAAGACTAAATCAATACAGCATATTACCATAATTCACATTAAATATTAGGTTCTAACAATTCAAAACATACACCAAACAAAATAAAAACTCATACAGTTTATGAGACAGCTTCGCATATCTTATACTGTCACAGTTTCCTTTATGCTCTGTCTCTCACCTCCTATCCTCTCCTCTGCTTTGTGAGTATCTGTAGGTTTAGTATGCGGCTCTTTGGAGGAAGTGAGCCCGTCTCTTTCTCGACCCTCCCCTTGCCTCGGGGTGCTGCCACCAGGAGACTTCTGCGCCTTTGTTGGGGTCTTAGCTGGAGACTTGCTTGTGGTTGTGGCGGTAGTGGTTTCACCGTTGGACGGCTTCTTGCTGAGCTGGAGGCCACTGGTGAACTTTTCATGCTGAAGACAAGATGAGGAGATGAAAGATACAGTAGATATTTAAGTATTCTATTTCAACTGTGTGCGATGGCCAGCACTGATACTTGACAATGCATGTTAGGGCACAAGGTGTGTGTGCGTGTGTGTTCCTACCTTCAGAGCCTCCTCAGGCACAGTGAGCTCTCCTCTCACCACAGTGAACAGGTTGGTATGTGAGACAGACAGGTTAAGGAAATAACGGCCACAATCAAGTTTCATGCACATTCATGTACATATGCACACAAAAAAAAAAATTTAAAAATTAAGTAAAAAAAAAAATTGATGGCATGGAATAAAAATATTAGAGCTTGAGCAATGCCTGGTTGCTCAACATGTTTTTGAAACAAGCCCACTGGCAAAGTGATAGATCAGAGAAGTGAAAGGATATCATATCCAAACCTCAGCTTGTCCTCCAGCTTCAGAGTGATGTACATCTGCTCCTGGATGCGGACGTCATTTACAAACGTCTACAGAGGAAATATAAGGCAAGACAACGACCCAGACAATAATTTAAAACAAATGTAACTTACACACTGACATTAACATATTATAAACACAAATTCAATTAATGTGTGAATGCTAACAGGCAAAATCTTTTTTCTCAGAGCTTTCAAGTAAAAGACATTAGAAAGTGAAAGACAACAAACCACAGAAAGGCATCTGATTAATAGACACAATGAATGCAATAAAAGTGTCTGTGTTTCCAAATAGTTAAAAATTGTGGCAACTAATTAAACATTGATTATAAGTTAGCATAACAACTACCTTTTCAGTTAATTAATAATGATTCAGCACAGGCTAAAATCAGATTTTTTGTATTGAGACATTTTTAACTAAATTTCTGTTCAATTCAACTCTAAAAGAAAAAGAAAATAATTGAGCCAGAGGAGTTTGTTTTTTTGCTAAAACAATGCATGACTTTCTCTTTCTCTGTTTTTTCTTCTTTCTCTTTCTTTCTCTGTCAACCCTCCTTCTCCTAAGCAGCTCTGAGACTGATCACATTTCACTGAACTGAAAATGAAATTCTATCATACTTGCACTGCTGTTGTTTTAAAACATTCCTGTTTCCTTTTGAGAGAAATAAATCTGTGACAGCTTCACAAAACAGCAACAAAACACCTCCAGTCAGACAGTAAATGGTGACACTGACCACAGACAGATTTTACAAATCTCTGTTTTTGCTCTGACTCAGCAGAAGTAAATTTCCTCTGAATCCAGCCTTAGGAGCAGGATGGTTAATGACACAGCAGGAAGTGGCTCTGACTCTTGCTTCCTGTCTGAGAGCTGGAACGGATGTCAGGGACATTGTGCATGTGTGTCCAAACTGGTGGGTTGTGACTGAGCGCTAATCACTACACATGACTAACAGCATGTGGACGCTGTAAAAGCTTTTACTGAGCTACAAAATCACAGAGAGAAGGGAACTGTATCTAAACTGGGAGTTGTGTTTTTCAGAGTCATGGCCATGATCACCTTTTAAGTTACAGACAAATGTTTGAATTTATTTATTTATACTTTGTCTTCAGACATGGATTTTTTTAAACAGCCTCTAAACAGCCAACAGACTCAACACAGCCAGTTTCTCCACACACTTTTTTTTAAAGTAGAAAATAAGTCCAATAAAAACCTCATAGTTTTCAACAACCCTATTAAAAAACATCAGTGTTTGCATTGAGGCTTGTGATCATCAGCTGAAATTCCATTACTGGAATGATAATGACATTTCCCGAATCATGTGATATTAGGGGAGTTCCTCAGTTGTGTTTTTGAGTTTTAGTGGCCCTTTGTTTGTACTTGGATAACAGATTTTGCCCTTAAGTTGTGATTTGCATAAATAGGATGAGATTCCAATTGGTCTCAGCCTTGATACAAATCTCCAATGACAAAGAGATTGAATAGCAGCAGAAACATTGAAGGTCCTATTGACTGACACTAAAATCTGTTCACCTTCTAACCTTCAAGACCTCATCTGTAAGTTTTTACTTTGATTGTCTTTGATTTTTGTGCCCTGTATCTCTTAATTTCTCTGTCTTTGCAGTCTTAATCCATCTCCCTCTAAACCTCTTTATTCCTCCTTCAGCTGGTCAAACTCATTCTCTTATCTTACCCCACTCCTCATTTATCATGCAACACCCCCCCCCCCCCCTCCTTCATCCTTTTTTTGTCCTGTCTCCTTTCTCTCTTTCCCTTTTATCTTTGTCCTAACCTTTATCCATTCTGCAAAATTCTATCTGTATACTCACCCCATTCAGGCTGCCCAGGTCCTTGACCTTGTGTTCGTCTGTCCCAGCCTCATAGTTGATGACTGCATGCTGCTTATCCACGCTGCGGGACTTCAAAGAAAAACAGACACATGGAGCATTAACTCAGTAGTTGGAGTTTTAAACACCTAATGTGATTATCAAAATCTTGTCATTATGATCAAACGTTGTTGGTCCACATTTCTTAACAGCCAGAAAGACACATTCGTTTCATTCTTCGTCTGTGTAAAGCATCTTCTGCAGAACAGTGACTGTTTCTTTCTCAAACCATTACAGGGCTTGTGTATAACTGGAGCAGGCTGTGCTATGTTAAGTGTTGGTGGAGGTATGAGCATCCAATGCTAAGAATTCATCTCCGATAAAGACAGTAAAGACCTCAGTACTGCTATGTAAGATAACTACTGTAATGTCAACTTCAAGCATGTCAGCAGGAATTTCAATGTCTTTGACGCCACACATAACACACTTAAACCTTCACATTCATGCACAGCTGTACACACACACACAAACACAAATACACAAAAGGTGAACACAGGAACAATGAAGGACTGGAGGTGAAAGTATTGATTTTCCACAGAGTCCAGATATAAGCCTCTCAGCTTTTTTGAGGATGAATGGTTTTCAGCACAAACACAGCAACATTCTGTATGGTGGAAAAAAGATGCTGTAAGCTTCAGGTAGAAATATACTGAGGGATTTGTAGATATTGCTCTCATGCATCAATGTCACAGAATTTTAAAACATAACCTCAATGTATGCATTGATACTTGATTAGAAAACTGTTTGAGGTCTTGAAGTATATGTTAGAACACCTTAAAAAAAAGGAATCAACACTGGCACATCTAACTAATGAAGGAACAGTTCTAAGGGTTGTGCACTTTGTCTGAAGGCACTGTTTTTTCATCGATCGAAGCGCTGGACAAATGCAGAGTTATGTGCATCTAGAGCACATATTGGTGAAGATTTGGTGGACACACAAGCGAGTGCATATCTGGTGCATAATGTTGCAGTGGCACTGCAAGTCAAACTTAACGCAGGAGGAAACTAAAATACTTGTCCAGGTTCAGCCTCGTGATGGCAGATGTTATGGTGCCACAAGTAGGCCTTCACGGCTGATGAATTGCACTGCATGGTCACACAGTTGATCCCAGGAAATAAAAATGATTAAAACCAAAAAAAGGAAATATTATGCACAACGAGAACATGTTTGCTATGCTGAAGTCAGCCACTGCTGATTCTGGGAACTGAATCTCTCGTTCAAGTCACATATAATTCTTTCCTTTAAATCTCATTACCCGCCTTGTTTAAACAAAAAGACACCTGGACTGTGCACTCATGCTGAAGACAACCGTTGAACAGATTACCTTAGTGAGATCAGGCTAGATCAAACAGGATAAAAACCAACTGAGAAGCCTCACACCACAGGAAAGAGCTCCTGCTGTTTAGTTGAGATTTACTGCTGATCAACAGAATATACGGAGAGATGACTTAAATTCACATGAGAAGCAACTCAACAGTACTGGAAGTGAGTGTTGTCTAGGCAATTACATCTGAAGTAAAAACAAAGGGTCCAAAATGTGCACATACATTTGATTTATTCTAAATGTGCTTCTAGGAATTTATACAGAAAATTCACACAAGCACACACACTGCAGATTAGACACAAAGAGCTTCGATATCCTCACTGAAGTTTCTATCCCTGGTTTATTACCCAGAGGAACAAAACCTGACTCAAGCTGACATCATGGAGACTCTGTTCCTATATTTATAACACTCCTTCCCCTTTTCAATAAATAGCTAGAACGACATTTTATTCTAATCATGAGGCCATTACCTGGAAACAGGACTGTAAAAACCATCAATATGTATGTGATTGTGAGTGTGTATTTGTGTTTTATTTGGTGCATGACAAAGCAGCCCTTAACATTCAGCCATGTGACGAGGCCTTGGCTGGTTACAGCAGTCACATGGAGGATAGCAGAAGCAGTTACACGAAACACACACACAAAAAGCCTAGAAATACCCTTGTGTGGAAAGATTTTCCTGATCTTTATCACTCCAATGACTTCACAAGTGTAGGAATACAGACAGAGACACAGCACATAATGTGTATGAAATAAAAAAAACCACCCTTTTACAACTCAACATGCCTCAATACTTCAACAACAAGACTGCGAGAGGATTTAGATCAGCTGAGGAACTAATAAATATTCAGCCATCAGCAGACTGAAAGGGCAACCTGGTCAACTTTAGATGCAGTGTCCATAGTATTAGAGACAGGCTCAGGAGGTAAAGGGGGTCGTCCAGTTATCCAGTTAAAGGTCAGTGTTTTGATCCCCAGCTCTTCCAGTCCACATGCTGAAATGTCCTTGGGCAAGATACTGAACCCATAATTGGTTCCATTGTGTCTGTTTCTAATGAGTAGGATGCACTTTGTATTGACGCCTCTGCCATTAGTGTGTAACTGGGTGAATGCTGACTTGTGTTGTAAAGCTATTTGAGTGGTCTAAATACCAGAAAAGTGCTATATAAATGCATTTCATTTAACATGTACCGCTGAAATGTCATCATAAATAAAGTTGTATTTTTTAAATTAAGACTGAAGGTTCATTCTTCACTGTGGAAACAAAACATATTTACCACATGAAGAAAAGACCACAAAAGAGAATCTTTATAATACATTCAGCCTAACACTTTCCCAAAATACTCTACAGAAAGCAGTGACCTACAGAAAGATCATATAGGCAACAGTGACGTAACATGGAGTGAAAAATCTGAAAGTAAGGCTAGTGCTCACCGATAGAGTAAAATGAATAAATACCAATGAGAGCTCTGAATGTCTTACTGTCAGAAAGACACTCAGAGATACACTGGTACCAATAAAAACACATCTATAATATCATAACAGAGACCTCAGCCATGCTTTTGCCTGCTCTACCCACTACAGCAGACACAGCCAGATAAGATCTAACTCAGGAGGTATCTGCCCCACTTTCTATTAATAGCACAGTGACCACAGAGGTACACATGAGCGTACACACGGTTTCCCTGGATGTATGCACAGCTGCCCGGACACAACCTCAGCACACACCCTGACACACGAAGACATCGACATATGAACATATTCTGCTGCTGTGTGAGCAACAGCGTGAGCACTGAGGACTATCTGCAGTTTACTCAGTCAGACTTAGTGAGCAGTTGCCTATTACAAGTGACCGCTGTGAGTTCAGCAGGTCATTTAAATGACCACAACGAATCCCTTATTGAGTGTCAGCTCTTTGTGTTTACTGCCTACCACTTTATTTCAAAGCTTAGTAACTTACAAACACTTGAGCTGTGATCAGACGGAAATTCTCTAATAAAATGGATACCGAGACAGACTGCAAATGCAACAACAATACTCTGTCAGGTCTAGTTAGTTAAAGCTAGTGAAAAATGGGTGTGTCACGTGTTCTCACCTGCAGCATGAGCTCACAGTCGTCCCTGCCGACAAAGATCATTTCCCTGGGGAGTCGGTGGCGAGTGCCCCCGCTGCTAACCAGGAACCAGGAGGTCACACTCATCTCTGCAACCTGCTGCTGCCGCTGATACACACCTTTTGGGACAAAAGTAAATAAGCACTACATCAACTAAACAGTGTTAAGGTGTTATAAAAATATATTACGTATTCATAAACAGTGCTCTTTAAAAAGACTGTCAAAGAAGGATTAAGATATAAGCCAGTTCTCTTTTCTGAAAAAAATGCTAGAAAACATTGGTTACTAGATAATGTTTGGCTGGTGTCCCCTTAGAATATGTATATATGTCAAGTTATTAGCAGTATTGTTTAGAGGAGGGAAAATTTAAATATTTGCAAATCCGCCAATAATGTTTGAAGATCATTCCTTTGCCTTATCTCACTTTCAGGACAAAACAAATGTAAATGCAAGTTGTTTCAAATACTTGGAGAGGTAATAGTGAGTTCTGTTACACACCTCTGGCCCAGGTAGTTCACTGCCGATAAACTGCCAACAACACAGCACACAGCTAGGCCATCCTAAAAATAAAAAAGAAGAGAGCAGAAGCTTTATTTTTCTGTTTACATTTAAACTCACAGAGGCAGGCAAACAGATATAATGGGGTTTTTTTGCAACTTGACATAAGAAGCTGAAATATATTAAAAACTTATGAAGCAATAAAGAAAGAGCCATGGACTAAGCGTAAACACTGGTAGACAGACAGTGAATCAAATAACTCCATCTTGCTTCATTTTGTTTGGGGGAATGAGGTTGAGTGGGCGGTCTTGCAATGTGATGCCTCACTGTCTCCGCCTGGAAATGAACATCCAGCCAACCAGTCAGATGCATCCTCTCTTTTTCTCTGCCTGCCCTGATCATTGCCAGATGTTAGATGAGGAAGTGATGTAGGAATGTTGGCTGGTCTCCCCAGCAGGACATCTATTTTCCCTCCTGCCTACCTCCTCCCCTGGCTCTCCTTCAGATGAGCTGGAAAGGAGGTCAGAGCCAGCCACTCAAACTTTCACACCACACAGGCGTCGATGAACTTTGCAGAACTAACCGCCAGGCGTGTTATTTGTAAAGCTGTTTTCTAACGGACTGGCCACACAGTATAATAGGGGTTTGGTTTGATGGTTGAGTTACTGGTGAAGTTGATGCTGTTTCACTGAGCCACTGGTCGTAAAATTTTAACAGCTTTTTACCTTTTCAAAACTGAATTTTTTCACATTGTCAAAAAAGACAGCGAAACAGAATTGGGTCTCTCAGAGTAAAGTGGCATTTGGTTACACCTTTCTGTCCAAGATAATTTTAACATTTTCCTTAATTATTTATTTCAAAATTTAACAGGTTTCAAATGGAAGCTTTTCATGATGATTTCAAGTAAAACTAAAAAAGCAGGAGCTCTGTCGTGTGTAGAAAGTGCCAAGAAAAGCCCATCAGAGAGGGAATTAGAGATTACTGAGCTAAGCTCTTGCTCACTTGACCTCATAAGTACTTGGTAAACCAACTCAATAATCCCCTGGGTAAAATTTTAATCAACTGCACACCTCTGACAGATCCTTGCACGACGCTGTTTGGAACATGACTGTACCAAAGCAACAGCTGTCTCTGATGTAAAAGGGATCAGCTTTTCATCGCAGTAAGAGGCAGAATATCTAACGATTTCATATGACATGTGAAACAGTTAATGAGGGTAAGTCTAGACTGTTGCAAAGTAATGTGATATAAGTAATCTGCTGAAAAATGCTGTTATGGTTAAGTGCTTTTTAACATGTTTTTATGTCAGTTTTGCCTCTGTGGTGTCATTACTGAAAGGCATCAGGAAATACAAGGACTATGAGGAAGGAAGGGCCTGCAGCAAACATTACTGACCAGATTGATCCATCATTCTTAGAATAATATAACTACATTTGGTGAAAGACAAACTCAAGATGGAAGATCAAATTAAGAATTTATATATTTCAGCCTTATCAAACTGTCACTGGCCAAAACTCATTTTCTTTGTTTTTTATAATGTGCATCCTTTGCTTGATTTACATATCAATTCATTTATAACAGTGTTCACCAGCCATTACAACACTGCAGTCACATGACCATTTCTTATGTCAGATGTGGATTAGATATTATGCTTAGGTGCTACACTAGAACAACACACTATGCATACATTACAGAAGAAAGTCTACAAAGAACAACAGCATTGCTACACTATAATTATGTGTGGTTTCCCCTCCCCAATGTAACCAAAGCTTCTAAAGGCCTACCATCTCAATTACCAATGCACACTCACTTCAGAATGCAAGGTTGATGAGAAAGTGGTTTCAGAGCCCAAATACAATGCATGCCAGCCTGTGTGGTGCCATTAAAAAACCTTCACACATGAAAGACATGGCACAGCTGGAGGAATGCAGCGGTAGGTCTGACCGAGAAGACAAGGATGTCTGCTTTACATGTGCTCCTTAGAGCCCTAAATTTAAAAGATCAGTTCGAACAAATAAAAAAAAAATTGGGTTTCATGCAATGCAGGTAATTGGGGCCAGATTGTAAGATAAGCATCTTTGTGTAATCTGTCTCCATTTCAATACAATGGAGGGGATAAGACTTAAATTCCTTGTATGTGCGTATGCTTATAAAATTCCATTGCAAAAAAAAATAGTATCCCTGTTATTATAATACAGAGAAAATAATTATATTTAGAAGTAAATCAGAAAATTAAATCAGTAAATTGAATATCCGGACTGCTGGTCAGAAATAACAAGCAGTTTGAAAATGTCACCTTGGGTTTTGGAAATGGGAAATTCAAATGAGTGCTTCTCACTGTTGTTTAAAATTTACATTCAATATATATAAACGTATTTTATATACAGAGAGAGAAAAATTATTAATCAAAATAATCATTACTACTTTCAAGATAAATTTTTAAATTAGAACTTTTCGGGGAAATATGACAGTTCCAGCCATTTTAATAAGTTTCACTATGATTTATTTATCATTGCTTTCTAATTCCTGCAACTACTCAAAGCAGTAAAAACTGTATGTTAAGATGTGCAAAGCATGCAGAGATGCAAAAATGATTGCAACTAAAAATCAATATCACAGAACTTCAGTTTTCACACACTGGCAAAAACAAATCACTGACAGGAATATTTCCATCTCATTTCCATTTCACTTTTCAGCAACTCAAATTCTTGCTGAGGCTAATGGGAAGGAATAGTGACCTCATGCTTTTGGCAGGACTTACCAAGCCCTCAGACTTACACTTATACTATTTTCCACATCCTTTCTCTCTCTCACACACACACACATATATGCACACACACACAGAATTAAGGAGTGAAAGGACGGGATTATTCCAAGATGACTGGGAATTCTTTGTATGGGACAGATGGTAGTGAAGAGACAGGAAGTATGCATAGCACTTCCTGTGGTGGACAGAGCTAACTCATCTTTGAGTCCACAGTAGATGTGCATCTGTTGATTTAATGCCTCTCTGACATGAATCAAAAACAATGTGTCATCTCAGTGAGGTTATTCATCCACAGCTTTAAAGGAACTGGACCACATTTTTATGAGGGAAATCATCTTAATCACTAACAGATTTGAAGCAAATTAGTATGAGCGCTGCATTTTTTACGCATCGTTTAAGATATGTTTGAATATTAAAGATAAGTGGGGTAGTTATAAAACAGTGCTGAAAAATCAAATTAACAAGCCCTCGCCAATCACTGCTGCTGTTATGTTTCCATTCTCCAGCCAACTGTTGTACAGGCAGTCTTCTGTTTATTCAACAATTCAAATCTCTTCCCTCCACTTTTGAATTACCCTCAGACATTGGCTGAGAGGGGACAGGAAGTGATATCAATAAAGGGGCCAGTTTGTACGTTGCTTTGCTGCAGCACATGACTGCTGCTCTCCACATAGCATCTGGCTTCAGCGTGTACCCGGGATGATGCAACAGCTGGGTAACCATGAGCACTGTTCATCTGCTTTTTCAGTCTAACCTCCCCGTTTGTCACATCATCACTGTGACCCCGATAGCTGACTCAGACCACATCATATCACAGCAGCTGCTGTGCAAACACTCCATGCACAGATTTACACAAACACACACATGCTAAATAAACTAATGTGAAAAAGTCAGTGGGGAAAAAATGGACCTGGAAGAAAGAGACAGGGCAGGCACAGAGAGACAACTCATACTCTCGTCACACACGTTTCCACATGGTCTTATGATGAGAGCCAAACTTAGCCCTCATAAGGGTGTGGTTGTCTGCCTACATTGTGAAAATCAGTGCAGCTACACTAAAACCTACCAGCAGTGGATGCTAGCTCTGCAAAACCCATAAAGTAAAAAAAAACATGTCTAGGTGACGCCCTGTGCACAGTGCAGTCAAGGAAAGTTGAAAAGATAGAAAGTTATTTTCACATATTTGCTACTTGCTGATGTATAAAAATTCAGTTAAAAAGCTTTTGAGCATTTGTTGCTCTGAACTTTCAAGTCTGGTTGGACTTTCCAGGAAATTTCCTGGCAGACAGAAGGTGATGCATTTAATGTTCACAACAGCAGCAAAACTAGATTGTTCTGTATAAATAACACAGTAGTTACCGTAGTCTGAGCTGTGATAGCCCTCTTGGCAGTAATCGTGTTAAAATAAAGTCCACCAACAAAGAATTCTGAGAAAAATATCATGTTACATGTTGGGCTGTACTGAATAGTTTGAAGATTCACTGATAATGTTGACATTCAAATTCTAAATCAACATTCAATAAACCATTAGATTATGATGTCTATTTGCACATTCTTCTTCCATCCCAGAGACAAACCACTCTACTCGTTTACCACAGCAGCTCCAGAGCAGCTCCAGTCTGCACATCAATTTTGTGGCAACTGATTCAACTCATTTAATTAATAAATTCCTTTATTCAAACTAAGAATTTTGATTGAGTACTGACAAAACACATCCAAAACTTCATTCGAAAAGCTCAACAGTTGCTTCCTATGTTTAAAATAAAGACGATCCTAAAAGCTCTGGATTAAATGGCAGGGAATCATTGAAAAGTGATTTCTTGGAAGTGCAGTACAAATTCACTACAGCTAAGATGGCTTAGTACCAAAGACGTTGCCAAAATGAATAACACGGCTCTTGCAGAATAACACTTTATGTCAGGCCATGTGAGGCTCTGGCATAAATAATGTAATTAGAATTGTAGCTTTGAAACAATGGAAAAAAGAGCAAACAGGGTCTGTGGTGCTAGACAGCCTTGGGGTTATAAATAAAACAAACAAAATGAAAGTGTATTGAAAGGAAGAAAAATAGAAAAGCAGTAGGCTATTCCCTCAAAATGCTGATGTTGAGGTCAGTAAGTCAATACACAACAGAAGAGGGAGACTTGGTATCGCAACCCCAGAGATGTTTTTAGAGCAGGCAAGCCTCCAGACCCTGAGGGATGTAAAGAACAAACCAGGCAACAGATTCAAAACGAGACGGCCAAGAAACCTCCAGACAGACAGACAGATAAACGTACAGACAAAAGGTTTTCCCAGTCCCCGATGGCTCAGTCTACTGTAGTTTTACATGAAACATGAAAGTGTACAGAAGATCTTTTGTTCCTCTCTAAACTTAAGACCAAAAGAGAGTGAGGGATTTTTCATGATGCATTTAGAGATAAACAAGACACTTACAACAAGCTGAATTGTTTTTTACAGTTATATTGGTCATATTTGTTTGCCTTTGTTAAATATTTTTTTGCTTTAAAGATATTTAATGAACATTATGTTTTCATGAAGACGATATGTTGTGTTTCATTAACATACACACTACTACTGTATATACTGACAGATGTGTGTATACCTTACTGAATGACTAATATGTGTGTGGAACGAACACTAAACTCTCAAACACTTTGCATGACTAGTAAGTATACAGTAACTCTAAGGGCAGTGAGTTACTCACAAAAGCTTTGTTAAAACAGTATATCTAAATGCTCTTGGTCCAAAGGGAAGAATGCATGAGGGAGCAGACTGTGGCTACTCCCAGGATATCAGTCCGAAAATGTTTGATTCCATTTGACATGTAAGTCAAGTTGGCCTACTTTGCTTTCCTTATAAATGAAGAAAAACCAACAAAGAGGAACCTTGTCCAAACATTTTTCTTGTCAAGTTGCTCAAACCTCAGTAATTTGTCAGAGAAAATCAAAAAAAGCTACAGCTGGAGGCTTAAAACTATGATCCGGATGTCTGTACTTTGGGTTCATCATGGTAAAGGCTCATTAAGGGACCTGGAGCTCAATGTAGTTTTAAAGTGATGTTTTCACAAGATTCAATATATTGCTTAAAATGTAGTTATCAGTGACTCCACTAAATACTCAAATTGATTTAATGCCACCAATATTTAATGTCTCTGTGGCAAACAGGGGCAGTTTGAAATTTTCCTCCTCATTCACTTGAATGGCACCTAGAAATATCGTGAAATAAACGATCTATACAATTCCACGAACCTTTACAATATGAGGTGTTTATTATAACTTTTTTTCCTTGAAGTGGTCTTTGTTTTTTATGGACCAATGGGAGAATGGCTACTGCACATCAGTCTCAAGAGACTTCCTGTATGAAAGACCAGATCTACTTTTAATGTTTGAAAATTCCAACTTAACACTTTAAAACACATTTTAAATTCTTTTGCAGCATTTTCAATTTAAGTGAAAGGAGAGGAAAATTTCAAACGCCTCACATTTGTCACAGAGGCATTGAATCTTGGTGAGTCAATTGGAATATTTATTGGATGCACTGAAAACTACTTTTTAAGCCACATATTGAATCTTGTGAAATTATCACTTTAAAGTGTAAAAGCCCAGACCAGAATGCTCCTCTAGCTTCCAAACACTGCTTGGATAGGTGGAGCCAAATAAAGATGAAAGAACATTTTAAGATGCACACACACATGCAAAGGGATAAAATGCATCATATGCTATTTTATCTTCTATTCAAAAGCATGTACAAATTCAACAATAATATGGTCATATCAGCTGGGAAAGAAAGACATGTTACCCTTTTCCTAAAGTGGGTAAAGCTTTCCCTACTCTGCTTTTTTCGCAGAACTTTTATTAAGGTTTTTCAGAGAAGCGTAGATGTCTGTTGTCATTTTTTTTGTAATCACACTAAAAAACAAAAAAATTCTCAAATAAAATCTTCAGCTTGGATTAAGAGATTCATCAGATTAAAGTAGCTAGTCCTTTTGTTTTTTAATATAAAGGGGATCTGATTTGGATCATACTTTAAGAAGAAAACCAGTTTCTGGTTTTCCCTCTGATGGACTTATGGCTGCTCTGCCTGAATTTTTGGTGATTTACAGAGTTTTCTGATGGACAGATGGCTATCCTTGTTGCTGACTTGGCTGCTGACCGCTAGATGCAATTTGTTAGCTACTGTTAGCTAGCCAGCTCAGTCAGGCATGCAGCTAACTTTAATAGTTCAGTCAATGGGCACTCCTTATACTGGGAGCTTGGAGCACCAGGGACGTGTGGATGTTTACACTTCATGTACAGGAGATCTGGACCAGCGGGAGGTTTTCAGGCCTGGATCCACAGAGACAGTGTGCTAATGGGAACACAAATGCTAGCTGCACAGCTGGCTGAGCTGGTTAGCTTAAGGCAGCCACCACTAACAGCATCAGTGGTCTGATCATTAGATCCATGCCAGGAGGAGTTTTTCAGGCCCAGCGAGAACGCAGACTGGAGCTGCTATGGTAATTGAGCAGAACTGTGTTTTGAAGGCAAGAGATGCAGCTGCAACAAACACCACAGTCTTTCACACTGAAGTTAAAAAAATCCCTCCATTTGAGTCATACCAAGTTGCTAAATTTTAGCTTTTTTAATTAATAATTAGTTTTATTGATTAATAATTTTTCTATTGAAATCTAAACTTTGAATATTTACTAATTTATGAAAACAACACATCAACAGTGATCTCTTACAACAGAATAACAGCCCCATGCAGCGGGACAATAAATCATTGTCGTCAGTACAGACCTCAAATCTGCAGTAACTAGAGCACACATGTGTTCCTATGTCTTTATGTGTGTAAATGTGGCTTGCACATGCTGTACGTGGGTGAAAAAAACTGTCCCATGCAGCAGAAAAGACCATATGGTGCAGAAAAAAGCAGCCACACGTGTCACATGTGCAGTTGGTGAGGCAAACAAACAGGCAAACACCTTCATTTAGCCAGCATCCGTCCAGCCTGCCTCATTGTTATTAGCATACACAACCCAGCACCCCCCTAGCTATGAGACATAAACCCACCACATACTCAGTGACCCCCGTCTTCCACATGACCCAGAGACCTACATATGGAAATTTGTACTGCATGGATGTTGAGAACAGCGCAGAATTGTACAAAAGAGCAAAGCCTGCCCTTCAGCACTATGTGAGAAAGTTATTATTCCTGTGGAGTCTACAGCTCTACTGTGAAAGAGATAATAAGAAATAGATTATTAATTATCCAAGAGAATTAATGAAGCACATGCCCTGCAGCAAAGTCTTTTTCAGCGCATGTGACTAATTCTCTGAAGTGTGTATGCAGTTAATTTTTCAGAAAATATACTGAAATATTCCAATTTCTGGAGGCCCATTTTTCAATGGGGCATGAGAGCGGAAGAATATTTTGTTAATAGCTTAACTGTTTAAGTAATTTTTGAACAAAAAGAAAACCACCCATGTTAAATCTTCATGGTTTTGCAATTTTAAAATTTTAACACTTTTGTCTGAATTTTATTATTATAATTTATATGTCATTGAGTTTTGAACTGTTGGTCAGACAAAAAACAATGTATGATTGATTTTTGAATTGTCACCTTAGCCTTAAAGATTTCATGATCTACTGGCATTTTATTAAGGACCAAACAGTTAATCAAGAAAATAATCAACAGATTAATCTATAATGAAAATGTTTGTCTGTTGCAAATCATTTCAGATTTAATTTTTGTAGCAAAAAAATGCGTTTATATCTATTTTTTTAAATGGTCATGATGTATAAATACCTTTACATAAAAGCAGTAATATAATGCGATATTATTCTGATATATTTAGCCTCTAAACATTCATAATAATAATATAAATAAATCACTGTATTGTATACTCACAGAAGCCACAGCACTCGGTAGTGTCAAGTATTGGTTTGTTATGCAGTGCTCTTATGGCCCTGCGTTGCCCCTGCAGATCAGATAATGACTGACCGAAGGCCCTTTAACAGGAACATTAGTATCTGACCAACCCTGCCACGTTTATTATGGCACCAGCATTGATGCGGCCCACAGCAATAGCCTCAGCAGCGAACAAAAATAGTGAACTCTCTCACACTGAAATCCACACTGGCACTTAGGAGGAAAAAAAGCCATTGACGTTAGCATAACAGGACAATCAGGGGGAGCCTGGCAAAGGGAGACATGAAAATGGAAACAACCCAAATTCAAGATCAATATCTGCAGTGGAAAGAAGAACAAAATACCGGATACTCAGAGGGGTGTACGTTACACCCCAAAACAGATGTGAAGGTCACTCTGTTTTATTTTTCATTCTGAGAAGTTAAATGCAGAAAAAATATAACCAGACACACCCATGATGTTCCATAACAAGGGAGAGGCTGATGATCATGTACATAAACTGCATCAAGCTTTTTTGTTTCTTGCTCTGCAATGCTGTCTCTCCCAATTTCCTACCACAGACTTCTGTTCGCCTCCCATGTTTCACTTTGTGACTCTGCACACAAGCCGGAGCCTCATCAGGCAAAGCTATCTGACTCTCATAACCCTTTTAACACTTATACTCTGGCAGATCACACAACTGAGATTCACTGCTATTTTTAGACACAGACACCCTGATACAAAAACACTTTTAAAAAGATCTCCGATGGAATAGAATAGAATAGAAT
The DNA here is from genome assembly GCA_029814765.1 of Acanthurus leucopareius. Classification (NCBI taxonomy): domain Eukaryota; kingdom Metazoa; phylum Chordata; class Actinopteri; order Acanthuriformes; family Acanthuridae; genus Acanthurus; species Acanthurus leucopareius. Next base: position 18,777,263 of record JAQMCX010000003.1, on the reverse strand, counting down.
AGATTCAAATGTTAAGTTCCAGGATATGTTGTTTTCGGTCTTAAATAACCCTCTCGGACCACTGAAGTAAAATGAACTCACTTCCTAAACTTCCTACTATACACAATGGCTGAGGGCAGACCGGACAACAAACTCCCCAGTCCAAACTATAGTCTAAAACAGAAAATAGGTTATATTATTGAAGGAAACTCTTACTCTATTTGTAAACAAGGTCACATAAGAATCATGATACTGAATGTGAAACATCAAAGTAATTGAGAACAGATGAGACAGTGAATTGCAAAGGATGAAAAAGCAGGATATTTACTTTATTACGTCTGTTCATTGTTAATAGTCAACCTATGACAGTGTACACAAGGTGTTACTGAACTGACCAACCAGCACTGACAGCTTGGTGACTGTAGATATTTACATGTTGTTGAGGTTTCCAGTTGTTTTAGAAGATAAAACATACACACGAGAAAACTTCAACTAACATAAAATCAGAATGCACTTCTGTAGATTATAGTTTTCACACTGCCTGTGTTTTGCACTATAACTGTGCACAGGACACGTATTAAGGCAGGCTCGGCTGTAGTCTAGCTAGGACATTGCTGCTGCTCTCTCTCCGTCCTGTGACACTGACACATTTTTTAAAATGCAACCGGCTGTAGAGCCAACAAGCCTGCAGCCACATTTGTGGAGACGACAGGAAGAAGGGGAAAAAAAGGCAGAGTGACAGAGGGAAAAATGAAGAAATGGAGCAATGTTGGACTGAATGGTATTATCTGCAAATTCTATGGCTCCAACCCCAGAAAATTTGAATTTTTACAGATGAGGGAGGAGGAGGAGACTAGCAGGACAGGCTGGTGTGCAGCCTATACTGTACAGTCTCCCAAGAACACTTCATCAGACGAGTGACCAGCCAACCTGGAATGCTGGCGGTTTTCACTGATGCCTTTGACCTCATTAGATGCATTTAAGGATTTTTTTTTTTTTTATAAAGATCAGTATATACAATCAGTCTGCTGCTATGGGATAAGTCTGTTTTCAAATGTTATTAATAGTTCTGTTACTTTGGCATTCATCACGCATCTGCCACTAGCATTTGGTCCAATGTAATTCATCTTTCATTCCATAATAAACAAATCATTACATGATAATTACAAATTTTGACATTTTGCATGTTTTTTTATAAGAAGTATGCAAATAAGGCATCTTAAAGGTCACTGTCAATGTCTGTTGAAACATAACAGCACTACAGATGCTAAAATGCAGCTTTTGCGCATCTTTTTTTTTCCATTTTACTTTTTATTTGATGATGACAGCGAAAATCAAACTCAACACAAAGAGAGCGGATGCATGTAGGCCAGCTACATCTGCCACACGAAAACAAAGCCTTCACACAGGAGAAGAGGAGGGGTCCGACATCGGGAAACACTTTGCAGCTACGTTACATGGTAAAATGCCTACTCATATAATCTACCTTTCAGACAATAAAAATAGACTCAGAGCCGGAGCCCGAGATTAGTGTTTCCAATGAGATAAAAACAAAGCGTCTATTGTCACCGACCTTCATTGATGTGCATCCTGTGTCGATAGCCTCCGTGCGGTTACAGAAAGATGCAACTAATAGAAAAAAATCAGGCTAATAACGAATAATAATGACATGGAAGGCAAACGTGGCCGTTTTTCCAGAGGCAGCAAAGTGGCGAGACTGTGTCGCTTTACAAAGGCGGAGCAGGACAGCCTGGTCATGCTGCTACTGCTGCCGACAGCAGCGGCTATACAGTTAGCCATCGGGGAGTCAGACCAGTTTGTTTAGCCGTTATGAGCAAAACACAGTATTTAATGTGCTTGTTTCATAAATTTAATGATGCATAAATATGACTCCAGCTTTTGTGGTTTTAATGTAAGAAGCTCCAAAATCCACTGTGCCACTTAAGATAATTTATATCAACATTAAAAACCAACACTGATATCAATAAATGAGCAGCAGAAAAGCAGAAAAGCGACCCTTTTTTATTTTTTTCTCCGCCGCTAACTTCATGTGAGTCTTTTGACCCACTAACAGGAGCTAGCTAAATGCCGACTGTTAGAGTGCCTGTATATTCAAATGTTCAATTAATAAAAGTGAATTTTTTCCTCACTTACCCTTTTCTTCTCTGTTGTGTGTAGCTGTTGAAGGTGTCTGTGTGTGTATGCGGAGCCCAGCCCTGTCGTTGCTGCAGCTCAGCCTGGCTCTGCGCGTCGGCCTTCTCCCACTCCGTTGCTCAGCAATACAATCTAGCGGCGCACGGACCAACGTCCTGAGAAGAGCGTCAGAGCGGCGGAAATGTAAATCACAACTTCCGCTTATGACTTTCAACATAAAATCAAAGCGAACACTATGCGGAGCTTGGTGAGTGAGAGACAAGTCTCAAAGACTTACATTGACAGACTGTGTATCTATGCAGCCGTGTGGGCTTGTCATGTGACCCTAGTTTTAGGAACAAAGCAGTTCAAAGCCCTTAAATCTATGGGACAACATGAGCATCTGTGAATTAATAACAATGAAGTCAGGACAAATATTGTTATGCTATCATTGTTATTGTTATGTTTTATTTGTTAAGACTATTTTTGTTTATTGTATGGAGTCATTCACAGAGTAAGGTTCATATTAATAATCTATGACATTAATGAAATATAAACATTAAGGTTTAAACATAACCTAATACTTCATTTATATTATAAAATATCAAAAAATGAAGCAATTACTTTAAAAATTGTTACAAAACAATTAGATTGTGTTTGTAAGTAATTAGACAATTAAAAGACAGTTGTAACATTTTGATATTTAGTTTTAAAAAATGAATTATACTGAAGGCTTAAGACTTTGCTGAGGGGACCACATCTGTGTGTACTGAGTACTGAGTACTGTGCTGAGTGTCAAAATCTGTGTACAGAATTTGGAAAATGTTTTTGTTTCCATGAAAATCTTTCATATCAATGCACATTTTCTGCATGATGGAATAATTGTAATTTTTTTTATCATAAAAATCAAAAATGCAAAACCTGGTTATTGTTACCCTTTACTTTGTTCTCCAGTTACACTGTCTGGCTGAGGAGAAACTATTTTGTATGGGGTTTTTTTTTGTTTGTTTGTTTTTGGTAAAAGCACATTGGTGTTGCCCCAAATGACATAATCACAACAACCTTTACATATTTTTATGACGTCTTTACTAAGTTAGATTTCATAAGGGGGGATCTAGGAGTAAGTCAGGAAATAGGAAGGTCAAGGTGGATTTCCACTGACATAAGCTGCAAGAACTGAGACTGCACATAGGCTTTCTATTAGGCTAAGTGAATCTATTCACTTAGTTTTGAACTAGCATGATCTTATGTGCCAATAAGCTTTGCAATGTTATGATGAATTTTACGCAATGGAACATAACTTGCAGAAGTATACAGCTTATTGCAGGAAGGTGCAAAGAAAATGCCTTACAGATGGCAAAGTTGCTGACATCATTTTGCACAGACTGGATTAGAGGATTACGTATCTGTGTCATCTAATTGTACTTCTCAAAAAGCTTTCATTTATTTTTTAAAGCAGATTTCGTAATTTCCGTTGTTTTGAGTGTTGTCTCTGGCTAGCTTGACGGTTCATCCTCAGCAGCAGCGCCTACGTCTACACTTCCAACGATGGATGCTTCCAACTCGACCAGAAGCTCACACAGAACCGGGTGGGCGGGTTTCCTGGACTCACTGGTCGCGTTTCAGGATCCTTTGTTACTGTGTCATCAGCTGGGCTGCGCAGCTGGCAATACTATGGTAGATGTTTAAAATGAAGGCAGTGCCCGCTGCATTATGCGCAGCTTTATTAGTCTCGGATTCCCGGGAACCAAGCAGTTAAAGAAACTGTCAAATTAAATTAGGATGTTGCAATACAAGAATAAAATGAAACTACTAAATTAAAACGTGCAGGATATTTTAAATAAACTCCCACTTTAGAAATTTTAAATAGCTTAATGATTTTATACATTTGTCATATAATTAATATTATATGTTCAATACAATATAATTTTGTGTGTATTTATAGATGGTAGCTAAAACAGTAAGAATTAGATTTACTATGTAGCGTTAATGATTCATTTTAATTTTATGCATTTTATTAAAAGGTAGTCCTAGACATTTGCACATAATATTTTTATAACTAAACTAAACAAAACAAAACAAAACAAAACAAAAAAATTCAAATCCAAAACGGTGCACTCCCATGACTTGTCTGGCCCAATGACGTAATGACGTTCCCTATCGGCGTAAATAACTCGATGTGAATCTCTAGACGTACCGTATAGCAAGGCGGAGCTATTGTTTGATATTTATTTTTGAACCGCATATTTGACCCTCGCTATTTTTGTATTTTGTGATCTTAATTATCGTAGACTTATTAAGTGTTTTTGATATTTTTTATTTGAAACTCACTTAATTTACTTTAGGCCGTTTTTGGGTCGGTCTTTTCCTCATTGTAAAATTAAGTAACTTTAGTTCAAGATCCATTATCTCAAACATAATGAATATCGTGTTCTCCTATGTGGACAATTTCTGAACACTCTTGTAATTAATTTTAAAGATGTATTCATCTTTTGAATGGAATTGCGTTGTATTTACCAACGTAATTGTAACAACGGCAGGTTACGTGACACAAATGAAACGCCCCTGACCGTTGGAGGGGCGGTGGAAGTTGGAGCAGGAATGTGCTACTCTGACTGTTGGTAGCGAATGGACAGGCAACATGGACGACTCGCGGGATGTTCAAACTTCCAAGCGAAACGGGAGCTTCAGGTCGTTGTTATCGGCCGGCTCCGCGGTGGCTATGGAAATTAAACGAAAGAAAATACGACAGAGTGCCTTGTTCCTGCAAACAGAGGTATGTTTTAAGATATATAGAGGGGTCGTCTGTGTTTTGCCGTTAACACTAACACTAAATCACGGTGACAGTTCGCTTGGTTGTGGAGAGGTCCAAAGTGCAACGATATTAACGTCAACAAGCTAAGGTTATTTTAACTCTACGAAACGTCATTAACAACAAGCTTATTATATATTTAACTTAGCTTTTGCTGAAGTAACTCGAGCGATTTAAATTTTAATCAACACGCATTGTCTTTCGCTTCGCTGGGAAAAAAAGCTAGCTAAATGGGAGGTGTGGCCCCTTTCAACGCCATTTATTCTCTGAAACCAGAGCCGTTGCATTGTTTAATGACCCCAACGTGCAGAAATAATGCACTTCTCTTTTCTCTAACTCCACTCAAACAAATGCCATTTCAGGCCAAGAGCATGAAACGATGCCCAAGCCTTCTGAATGACACTCTGCAGATAGTAGAGGATATGAATTTGTTGTACATACGACAGATTTCTAAGAAGCTACAGGTGCATAATTATAGTTTGTGGAAAATGATGATGTTGGTATCTCTGAAATATTTGTACTTGTATCTCTAAACATAACCCACCAAGAGTACACTTCCATGGCAAATTGAAAAGAAGATTTTAATTTGAGCATAAAATGTTTTGAGACCAAATGATACCAGACATCATTATCGTCCATTTAGGCTGTAAATATGTTAGCTAGAACAATCCTGATCCATTTTTCCTGCTACTTGTTGCTTGTTCTTTCCAATAAGCCATCTACACATGACCATACACACCATCCAATTTTTTTCTTTTTTTTTTTTTTACAATCTTCATGAAGTAGTATACTAATTATTTTTTCAGCCCATCTAGTATGTAGTATTTTGTCCATTATTTCACCTTAGAAATTGCTCTTGATTGAAAAGAAGCTGGCTTTACTCCCAAAAAGTTTGACATTTTTATTATCAGCATACCATTATGAAATCAGTTGTGGTGGTGCCTTCTTATGATTGTGGTTATCACTGGTAATAGGAGATCTAAATTCCTGAAAACCTTGTAATATTTGGTTATTGTATGTCTGTCATTCCAAAGGCACTCTGAGAGCTTTGGCTCTGTTTCTGACAGAAAGACGGCGCTCTTTCATTTTGTGTTGTAAATCAATCTTCCTTCTTTGCCAAAAAACAGCCAAGATTCAGAGGCATATGAGGTTAAGTGTACTAGAGGCATTTAGAGGTTGTAGGAGGTCATCTAAAAAATGTTCTTGTTTGTGTGTATAAATTTTATGTGCGGTATTGTTGTCTTGATACCTCCTAAGTGCCAAAAACAACATTCAAGGGCAGCTTCACTCTAACTCCTTTGTGAAATTAACACGTTTGCACTCATCATGTCTCTGGTCTTATTGTAGCATTTTTCTTCTGACTAACACTACTCAAAAAATCATTTCCAGCCTCTGGTCTGTGTTCTGACACGGATTCATTGTGTGATTTTGAACTTTCTTCTTTGTTTTCTGTCTGAAAAAAGAACACCAACATACAAGAAAAGCTTGACTTTGAGATTCGGATGAGGGAGGGTGCCTACAAGCTGCTGCTGGCCTGCAGTAAGAGGGAACAGGTTCTTAACGCCTCCAAAAACCTGCTGACCTGCAACGCCAGGATCAAGGCTTATCTCACACAGCTGCAGAAAATGAATGAGGAGCAGGACATGATGGGAGCAGCCAGGGGGTGAGGAACTGGGGGCTCATTGTGTCAGAGGATGCAAAAGATGTCTTGTAAATGTGTGCAGTTGCAATCCTCTGTGTTTAGTCTCAACACACATCATCAAAATATAAAGTTGCTGATCAGTTTGTAATATATAATAACATTTGACCTCCTGAGAGAATTATGTATTAACAAGACAGGGCTGAGTGTGTTGTGGAAAGAAGGTTTCAAATTTAATTTAAAGAGTTGTTTTGTTGTAATGATGCTGATATTTGAATAAACAGATTGTGACCAATTGTACCATTAAATTAAATTAAAATTGTTTTTCAGACTCTCCGATCCTGTCTCAGATGACCGTGTGCCCTGTAATGGGACAATTGCATTGTCTGGTAAGATTGCTCCCCCTTTGCTCAGAATCATTTAGAGCTGAAGAGTAGTAATGCAGAACAAGAATGAAACAAATTAGTCAAGTTTTAATGGTTTTCAAAGTAATTTATTCTTACAAAACGGATATAGGGCATTTTAGAAATGAACCCCTCAGGGTGTTGCTTTATAAATGAACTGTTTCCCTGTCTGGCAATTTAGGTCTCCGCATTCCTTTGATGTGGAGGGATTCAGACCACTTTAACAACAAAGGGAGTAAGTTTTTCCCTGTTTTGCTAACATTCACGCCTTCTGTTTAGCTTTGCTTTGAGGATACTGGCTGTTTTAACACACTCACTGCCCCTCTTGTTTATAGGCTCTCGCCGGGTTGCAGTGTTCTGTCTGATGCAGATTGGCACAGAAGTTTTTGACACACAAATGGTGGTGGTGGACAGATCAGTCACTGACATCTGCTTTGAAGGAGTCACTATCTTGTAAGTATTTATGTCCAGTATGCAGTGTTATAAACCTAAAGCAGCTGCAATTATTTTTGGGAAGCCTCTTTTGGTGCTGCCCTGCAGTACTGAGAATAAATATAAGTAAATTTAGAGAAAAAGAGAGAATATATTTGATTTTCAAGTCACATATATTGGTCTTGACTGTTTTCTAATATCTCACATGTTTTATATAAATTTAATGTTATGCTCTTAAAAAACTGTATCTGTCCACTGTAATAGTAGAGATGCAACTCCTCAGTTTGAGCTGAAGGTGGAGCTGTGGAGCTGTGCGCTGGAGGAAGAACTCACAATGGTTAACACACCAAAGAAACTGGCCAAGAAGCTCCGCAACTCCTTTGGGAAGACTGCTGGGAAGAAGCTCTGCCCTCTGCTGGACTCTCCAGACCCTGACACCTTCTTACAGTACAACCCCATACCCTTGTATGTATTGTGTTAACCCATAAAACCTTTTTACAGAGTCTTGGCTCTCTATTTAAGGTTTTGCAGTCGGTAACTGACTCGATTGTGGCTTGTTAGTGGAACAACGGGTGTAGCTGCAGGCTTGCACTGAGAGTTTGACAACAAATCACACTAAGTGAGCACTGAAATAAGGATTTAACCAGTATTTGGGTTTATGAACAGTGATATGTTTAGCCTGTGGACATTTGTGGATTAAATTTTTTTGTGCCACTCTTTTTTGGTATTTTATTGTATTACTGGTTGTATTTTGTTTGCGTCTGACGGGAAACACATGCTTAAAGGCATTTAGAGCATCTATTGAAACTCTCAGCTGCACATCTGTAAGTGATATATGCCACCTGTTCAGTGGGTGGAGAAACGGTGGGATCATTAGGCCTTTGAACAAGGACATAATTTACAAAAAGTAGAACACTGTGCACATGTTGGGGTTTAAGGGTTAGAGTCTTTGTACATGAATGTATCTTTATAATTATTTATTGATAGGATTAGAGCTGAGCATGAATCTTTTAAGGTTAAGCCTGGGAAGCCAAGAAATGAGAATAAGTCAGTGTCGTACACTTCAAAGAATACTAAACTCAGTATATGTGTTTGTGTGTGTGTGTCTACCTGTACCAGTGGAGCCAAGTACAGCCTGCTGGCCTACACCACACTGGGCCTGCCGGAGGCTGAAGGCAGCTTTCAGTCTCACTCCCTCATCGTCCTCCAAGACGGTAGGCAGCGAAAGCTCAGAAATTTAGTATCTTGGGTTTTGAGGGATTATACTTTGTATCTGCTCATTCAATTTAGTGATGTGGTATTGTTTTAACAAAACCCCCCCCCCAAAATTAAGCAAATAACTTTGGACTGAAGTAAATGCTCGGAGTATTTTTTTCCTTTGGCTGAGCGATTAAATGGAAAATGAAGTGAATGCTCAAGCTGGTTTTATTTTCCAGCTCTAAATTCAAGTGAACAGGTTTAGTGTGAGTTGGTGACATGGTTCATTACTGTTCAGGCCCAAATAGCTTTTGAGTCACTGTTACTGGTAAATGCTCATATGACAAGAAGCTGTGTGACTGGAAGTTTTCTCATGTGTGTTTAATGTATAATACAACACCTTTTATAACTGAATTATGTTCAGTCTCAAGGTCTTACTTTTCCACTAAAGATTGAAATGATTCTCACTTTACTTCTCAGAGTACTTTTATCTTTACATAAAACATATAGTAATTAATTCAGACTAACATGGAAATCCCTCTAATTTCTCCCGCAGCTGAGTGGTCATCTTGGCTTCCACTTTATGGCAACGTCTGCTGCCGGTTGGTGGCCCAGCCTGCCTGCATGACACAGAGCATGATGACTGGATACCTGAGCCAGAAGGTGTGTCAACTTCCCTGATCAAATTGGTTAGCTGCATAGATGGTTGCTGTGTTAAATAATTAAGTTTCTCTGTTGTTGATTTTTTTTTTGTAATTTTCAGCAAAGTGTGGAGGGGATGTCCCAGTGCTGCAGTCTCTTCTGTGTGCTGAGTGCTGGCTTTCTGGCCTGTTACTTCTCCCAGGAGGAAATTGATGCTAAAGTGCAGCCAACCCTCAACTTACCCATCAACAAGGTAAGACAGAGTCCAAACCACACACACTTTGCATTTCATGCTCAGTTTTGTTGAGCTTGTGGACTGCAAATTGCTTACTGACAGTTTCTGCACTCTCTGTTGAAATGAATTTATTAAAAAAATAAATATAAAAACGAACAAGAAAAAAAAATAATAACAAAAAGCTATTGTTACATTATTATCTCTGTTTAAATAGTGCTGTCTGGTAAGTAAAATTTAGAGTAAAATACATATATCACATTCATTTATTAGTATTGATTCAAATCTCATTTCAGTCTTTCCTTACAGCCGTAGAATAACCAAAATACTGTGAACATCCTGTTTGTATTTTTTGAAAATTGTTCCCGAATACTTTTTTTTCTGAAACTCCTGTTCAACTTAAAAGTCATACGTAATTTCTGCAGGACACTCGGATTCGTGTGATGGAGAAGGAGTCAGCGGGCCAGAAATCCAGGAGTCTGTTCATCATCAACCCGTCACCAGAAGGATCCCAGACTGTTGTCTTCACCACAGAAACCAGGGATGAGCTGGAGGACTGGCTGGACGCCCTCCACCAGCATCTCTACGATCAGCGTGAGTGTGTGTCTGTCTGTGTAAAACAAAGGCAGCGCAGTGTTTGAAAACTGTAGATTACATGTTTGCTCAGAGAGGAAACATACTTGAGACCCTGTGTGTTTGAGGAAACTGTATGTAAAGAGAAGGTGGAGCATGTGTTCATCCATCTGTTTTGGTAATTAAAATGGCTGCACGTATAATCTTGAAAAGAACAGATAGCATAACCTTTTATCTATGTCTCTCATGCCTCACCTTGTTTACAACCAGGCCAGTGGCTGCACTGCTGCAATAAGCTAATGAAGATCGAGGTCATGTCACCACAGAAACCATCACTCTTCCTCACCAAGCAGGCCGACTCTTACTACAATGACCTCAGTGAGTAAAGTTATGAATAAAGTAAAATTAATAAAGTAATGATGTCAACTGTTTTACAGGATTTGTATTTGTATACATGTATTTATAGACGATACTATGCAAGAGCTCAATGAAATGAACAAATTCTATTAATCACGCATAATAGTTTTAGCCTCAGCAGTGACACGCGTAAATTAAACCCTTTCACATGGAAATATTGGAGTGTGTCCTCGTGTTTGTCCTTAAATGAGATATTTTCTCTACATTTCATGTAATTCTCAATCATGAGTTTGGAGTTTAATACTTTCCTAATCTATTTGGCTTTTTTGTTTGTTTGTCTTACATGATGTGCAGGTATAAATTCACCTGGTAAGTTTGAGAGCATCACAGATATTATCCACAACAAGATAGAAGAGACAGATGGCCGCTTCCTTATTGGTCATGAGGAGGAAAAGGAGGTGGCTAACTGGTCCTCTCTGTTTGATGGGTCCCATTCGATGGTGGTGCAGAAGAGTATTCTATCCCAAAGCAAAACCTCCACCCCTTGTTCAAGCCCAATTCCCAGCACCAGCTCTCCTTCCGTCACCAACAAGAAGCGCCGTGCTCCGCCCCCTCCCTCTGACCAAGAGCCCTATGCTCCTCCTGCCCGACCTGCTCGACCTCCCCTCCCCGCGTCACTTCATCCTCCTCCTCCTCTCCCATACCAGGAGAAGGAGAACTCCGGTTCTTGCGCCTCACGCCCAGCCACAAGGTCCAAAACTGGCAGACCTTCTCTGGATGCCAAATTCTCTGCCATCATACAGCAACTCCAGTGGCACAACACTGGAGGAGCTGGAGCCCTCAGCCGTAAAAACGCTCCACTGGGCGTCCTCGACATACAACCACAAAGCCAACCTCAGCCCCCTCTCCAGCAGCTGGAGTACCAGAGCCACCACACCCAGAGCACTGAAGCCACAGGGGAACATGGCTTTCTCAGATCAAGTCACGTTTCTGGTCCTGTTCCTGCACCCAGAAGCAAGCTGAGGAAGTCTTTCAGAGAGAGGATGAACCTCAAAGCCTTGTGAGCTCATCCTCTGCATTTAACCAGCTTACCTTACCACTAATACAAATGACTCTAACAACAGTTGGAACTTCAACTGCACTGGCTAGCACTGAAATAATTAAACATTGCAATATATTTAACTGTACCTCAGCAGTGATGATGTAATAATATTTTGGGCATCACTGTGTTGCTCATCTATCAACACTCTACCAAGAAATCTTTTTTGTATGATTTGAATAAACAAGTTAATTAATGAGATTTTTTACCAACCTCAGTGACGATTGGGTGACGTGATCTCTTTAAGAAGATCCAAGTTCGAACCCAAATCCCAGTTGACATCTCATACAACAATATCAACATCATATCTATACATCACAATCTACCATGTCAACTCTTCATTTTATGAACTTTCTCATGTGCAGCTATCCCACGGATGAAACTGAAGGCTGTATGTTGGCTTTAGCACAACCATCATCAATCCCACTAAAATGGAAAGGCTTATTTCTCAGCTCTGCCACTGGAACATGAACCGAAGAAAGAGCCTTTGCAAAAGCACTCAAATTGGAATTGATCCATTGGCTGACTGTGAACGAGTCATTCCTTTTGGAACTATTGACTTATTCCACTAACTGTGACAATTTTATGACCACTATAGCAGATTTTAAGGGAATAGAATTTTAGGAGCAATTGCAAGCACTAATGTGACTTCTCCATTTCCCAGAGGTCTATATAATGGAGTGACCTTGGTTTTCAGTGGCTACACAGTACGAGTATGGCCAACATAATTTAACACTGCAGCCCATAAATGCTATGAGCACAATTAAATGAATGAGTCTTTTGAGTAGCTAAAATAATGAATGCCCTTGTGTTTGTGTTTTGAACACATCCAATGCTGCTAGCCACTAAATATTTCAATCCCCTAACAATCACATGTTGAAGAGTGGTCTCCATAATTACACACAGTGTACAAAACATTAGGTTCAGCTACTTTTTCTCAAATTACCAGGCCTGATGAAGCTCTGCGGTGAAAGCCACAATTCTGTTTTTTTTTTTATCACACCCTCTATATTCTGTTTAATCAAGAGAGGAAGATGAAGATTTGCGAGGAGGCGGATTACAGGATGATTTAGTTGAAGCCTTTAAAGAATTGAGAATGATTTGTACAAACAGGAATGCTGCTCAATATTAGCAGCTTGTTCAAAATGTTTTCTATGTTCTCTGTGTGATACCACATACATAAATCACTTTAATGTACTGTATATATCTGGAAAAAACAAGGGAAGGTTCCAGGGTCAAACCTTGTAGCATTAGTTTTCACTGATGCTGATGTGTTTACACCTTGTGCTGTACGATTATAGATAAAATCATCACAATAATTATGCTGCACTCACTGCATCCCCCTCCATTTTCAGTTCGACCAGGCATGCCAGAGACACACTGAAAGCTAACAGTTCTGTTAGGGTTTCAGATTAACTGTGTAGCCATGGTGAAAGCAGTTTTATGCAACCAGTGGAGTAAAATGTGTCCCCTGTGGATATTACGCTTGAGAGAGAGAATGTGATCTAAATGTAACTAACAGCTTTATGACTAAACAAGGACTGAATACTCTCACTTTGATCAGTGACAAACGGAGCTAAATTTATATTCGTTTACAACGCTTTAGAAATGTCTTTTGAAATTGTTTTCTCAGTTAACTATGTGACAGTAACAACAATAACAGCAATATATTGTATTTTTCTAGAATGATCCGTAATGGCTTTTTATAGTATAATACTGTCGGAGTCATCTCAATGTTCCCTTTAGCATATGAATTATTTAGACTTTACGTGCTTTCTGTGTTTGTGTTAGAAAGTAGGAATACATTAATCTTGTCCTAGTGCGTAATTTGTGTACAGTGCTATGAAAAAAAAAATTGTAGTTATTTTTCCAGAAGTGCAATTTTCTCCTCACTCTCTTTTCTCTGTTGTCATGGAAGCTAAATTTTTTTTATATTATTGCTGATCTGCAATAAAATGGCCTACATTCTACCCCGGTGAGGCTGCTGTTTTTTTTTTCGTCTTCTTCTTCTTTTTTTTCGCTGAGCTTGGAAGTATTACTGAATATTTTTCATGGTAAAGGTTTACCAGGGGGTGGCAATAAAAGTCAAAGCATAGCTTTTATTGCAGTCCAACACACATCCCATAGAGATACATGCACGGGCACATTTCTCCACTGCAGCAAATACTGGAGAGCCTTCTCTGGCTTTGAGCCCAGACATAGCCTGTTGTGAAGATTAAGGCGGATGGAATCTCATAGCCAGATAATGGTATTACAATAATAAAACCCCCATTCACACTGCACTTACTCAGGGAAAAAAAGAACATTACATTGACGTTAGTACACTGGTGTTAAATATCAGTTTATTCAGCCCCGGCTATTTATCTGCAGTTAAGTTAAAGAACACAACTGAGGAAGCGTGGATAGATAGTAAAATATTTTAATTAAATATACAGGAGGTCATATCATACAAAATGTCTTTATTTTTTGTCTTGCTCGCCAGCTGGGTGATTGGTAAACAGATGGCTACTGTATCAAAAACACTTTCAGGATGCACATCAGTGGAAACAACGTGGAAAAAAAGTGAAATGACAACAAATAAAAAGTATCCTAATTCTTAAATTGTAGTGTTTGTTTAAATCTAACATGATCACGGTGACCTTGAAAACAGAGCAAGCAAGGACACAGCTAGATTGTGTAACCGACTTTTATACTGTTTTTTATACTATTTACAGATTATAACAGTTTATATGATAACAACCACGCGGTACTATCTACAGTGCTATTTACACAGAAAATAAGACAAGAGAGGGGTTGTCATGATTTGATCCCGTATGAATGTTCTGTACAGGAGCCAGCACTAATGCCAGTTTTTACCTACACACAGCAATGTACAGTACTTAATCAGAAATGAATGTCTTTATCTATTCAGTATTCAGTAAAACCTTACACATAGACGTTTACAGCTTCTTTTTTTTCCTTTTTTTTTGAAACACCAGACATGTTGGCTGTATTTCGACTATCCTGGATTGCAATTATAGTGGTTGTAAAAGCCAGAGCAGGTGTTGTCTTTCCACCTCAGGCTAAGGAGCATGGTAGGCATACTTTATAGAGTCTGGTACCTATTCATCATTGCTAGAAAACACACGCAGCACACACGCCCTGCGGATGACAGACACCAGATCTGTGTCAAGATCAGCCATCAGTAAATCTTTTCAGGTTCTTCTATAATCGACTGCCTGACACAGTTCAGCTAAGTAAATGATTTATTTAAGCACAAATACTAACTTAAGATTAAAGCATAACTGTTTAAATTTAAAATATTCCTACCTATCAAGTCTGGCGTCTGATAGCCGTGTGCCATATACTTACGAGTAGTTTTTGTATGAGTGTCTGTGTGCTGCATTTCAGACAAGAGTGACAGTAATATTGATATTCCTACCCTGCTACAGAAGATAAACCTTAACAACTGTAGTGCTAACTCTAATCCAAGACTGCGAAAGGCACAGATATTTGCAAAGCAATAATATCCTAAGTGACAACATTCCTATCAAATCATACAGTGAGTCTTTTCAGCGTGTTGAATAAAAGAGTCTGTTCACCAAAAAAAAAAGAGCTTTTCAAGTCAAGAACAAAAAGATGAAATGCTGATTTCTTGTGGTGAGCATTCCACAGCAGACGGCTGCTTCATTATGCTGGTCCTACAGACAAAAACAAGCTGCTACAGTCTACTCATCACAAAGGGTTTTTTTTGGGTCAAATTACTTTCAGTTTGGAAAGTAAAAAAAAAAAAAAAAAAAATTTAAAACAGCTTTTCATTAACTTTGACAAAGAAACATTCATGATTTGTCAACAGATCGAACATGTCGATCTCAACTGAAAATACAATTTTAATGAATAAAAACCTGAACTGAGTAAAGAGCGAGTCTACAGTACATCTGGTATACACAGCACCTCTGAATGTTATGATAAAACTGTTTCATGTTACGCAGCACTGCAGTGAGTGTTAATGTCTCCTCCAAAGAGTTCAGGTGGATTTACTGTGGCACAAAAAGGCAGCAGCTTTCAGCATGGAGATATGTAAACAGATCCACACCACTGGCCGCCTTAAGTGTGATAATGTGCTAAACAGCTGTTGCACATTGTTTGCGATGGTGAACGCACTTACAGTTATATAAAGAATTCCATTTACGTTATGTTTCTTGTAGTGTATTTAAGCATAAAAATTTAGCCCTCAGACGCAGTAAACAAATGGCTTTTCTCTGTTGCCCTCCACCTTTCACACATCCAGAGCAACAACCTGACTCGTGGTGACTGAGAGCGGCAAACTGGTTCGTGAGCACATACAAGAGCATTGTGCAAATAAGGATACAACAAGAACAAAAAAAAAATATACAGTAAGTGGTGATAAAAAAATACAGAACAGTGCAAAGTATATAAACAAATGCATACACAAATTTTTTTTAAAAAAAACAAAAAAAAGGAAATGGAATTTTCACTCCGCCCGACTAACGAGTTTATCAGTCAGCCAAAGTTTTTTAGAATCAGTGTTTTCTTTTCGACTGAGTCACAATCCCCGAGCAAGAGAAACAGAAAGACAATGAGAAGCTGAAAGTTTCTGAGGATGAAGAAGAAGAAAGAGGGAGGAGGGAGGAATGGTTTCCCCTCACAGTCTGGTGCTGGGGTGTACCGACGACAGCTGAGGTGGTGGGAGGGTGGAGAGAGGGTACAGGTGGTGCAGCAGGTCACCGTACAGTGCTGCCCCGCCTGGGTGCCTGTAGAAGTGATGCGGGCTGGGGCTGGAGGCCAGCAGCTGCCTGTGGAGCATCATGGAGTGGAAGGCTAAGGGGGGCACGAGGGGAGACACCGCCGACTGGCTCTTCAGGTACTGCAAACCCGGGTGCTGCTGGAGCCCGTCCTGGGTTGCCGGTGAAACCAGGCTGCCTGGTGGGTACATGCCAGGGTAGAAGGGTGCGGCGTGGTGCGGGGGGTAGGTGGATGTCGGGTGGCCCTCGGGGAGGTGGTTGTTGAGGTGAACAGCGTGGGCCGGCTCAGCTGGTTTTAGCTCTTCTGGGTCACTGCGTCGGATTGCCCCAGCAGGGTGGATTGGTGTCACCACACGAACTTTCCTTTCTGGGACTTCGTCGCTCTCCGGCTCCCCTAGGCTACGCTTACTGGGTTGAATAGGGCTGGTGAGAGACGACTCGCTTGAAGCTTTTGGGCTGGGAAATGGCTGCGATGACTCCGCTGGGCTCGGTTTAGGTGGAGAGATCATAGGAGGGACTCGGCACGCCTTTGGGTGGGAGTCCAAACCCTGGGGCAAGATGGGATACGGGAGACTGCAGAAGGAAGGCTTGGAGAAGGAGGACACCCTCTGAGAGAGAGGTTTAGAGATTGTGAAGTCTCTGGGCTCGTCCTCTGCCTCCCTCCTCTCTCCATGTGTTTGAGTCCTGTCACTGTAGTGAGATCTGTAGGCCAAGCCCTCTTGCTCCAGGCTGCCACAGACAAAGCCCTGGCTGCCTTCACGGTCCCTGGTGTAGTGCTCTCTCCGCTCCCCGTTGGGAAAACCGGCCATCCTCTCCTGGCTCAGGCAGTTCTCAGTTTGCCTGTACAGACTGTGGAGGTGAGGAGAGGAGTAGCAGTCACCTGCATAGCTCCGAGGCTGAGCTTGGCCGTGGAGTAGCGTCTCTCCGGTGTTCTCAACACCTTCCTGGCCATGATTTCTGGGGAGATAGGGCTGCCATGGAGGGTTGACTTGAGGCTGGAGGTGATGGCCTGTCCGGGAAAGCTCTCCGGCTGAGCTCCTGTCGGATGGGCCGCCGGTGGCCTGTTGGTGAGGCTTGCTGCTCTGGGCATGCTGAATGACTGATGGCCTGAAAATGGGCGCTACCTCTGGTATGTTGTCTGACACACGCCCATGCCTATGTCCCACGACCTCCTCCTCATCCTTCCTCTTCTCCTTCTCCCTTTCAGCAACTGATATGATAGGGAGAGAGGGAGCAACTGTGGGAGGTGGGGGCTGATGAGAAGGAGAAGTAAAGGAAAAGGGGTTAGACTCACACACTTGGGAAAGGAGCTTCTTTTTGGCTAAAGGAGACATGACCCCTTGGCTGGCTTTGCAGTAGGCAGCCTTCTGTGCGGGACCCTGGGTTGACTCCTTTTTAATGAGCCCATAGTCTTCTTTCTCTGGGAAGGAATCTGTGCTCAAGTCTATACACTGTCTGTCTTCCTGCTTACACATGGGTAACACCTTCCCCACTCTCCCACCATGACTTTCTATGGAGTCTTTGACCCTGGAGGAGGACTCAGGAAGAGCAACATGTCCAGCAGGTTTGTTCTGATCCCAACGGTGAGGCAGGTAAGGGTTTTTAGGAATGAAATGCCCTTCAGTTTGCTGTTCACAGGTGAGTTTCACTTGGAGGGCTTCGCTGATTTGCCTCCATTCAGGCTGGGGACCGGGCCCCGTTAGGAGGGGCAGACCAGCATGTGGGGCTCTGCAGTCCGGCTCTTTGGGACAGAGTGACGATGGCGTCTCCACTGCCAAAGACTCCTCTTTCTTTAGGGTAAGATGTAACTCTTCTTCCTCTATTACGATTGGTTCATCTCCCAGCAATATCTTCTGTTTTATGGCTGTGGAGAGCTCATGATCCTCCTCTTTCCCCTGTGAGTCCTGCATGCAGAAACAAGATAGTTGCTACAGTTAGTGCTCAAGAAATAAGACGCACCTCTATATTTTTTTTTTTATTATTTTGCAATTTCAAATGGGAATTCAAGACAGCATTTGATGAGAAAGCACAAAAAGATTGAAATTAAATTGAACGTAGAGCGAGGAGGAATCCTGATGAGGCAGCGTTTGGGAGTGACTGACCTGTGACTGTTCCTGGCCTTTTACTGTCTCCCCTCTGTCCTTTTTACTCTCAGGCTTGGGAGTGTTGAAACCTTTCAATTTCTTGGCCCCCACTCCTTTGGCTTTGGCTCCTGAAATCTTCTCCTGGCCAACTTCCTGCTTCCTGGGTTTGGTCAAGGGGAGGGGTTTGTCCTGCTCGCCTTTAATGTACCTCTCGTACGGAAGGAGGAGCCTGAGGAAGAATGAGGGCAAAAGAATGTGGATGAGTTTGTGGTGTGGTCATGTTATGTCATGCCATGCTTTGTAGGAACAATTGCTAATCTATGTTTTGGTTAGTCACACACACACACACACATACACACACACAAATCCTTTAAGCCAAACAACAATTTTATCCTGAAAAAAAAAAAGAATACAAAAGCAATACATTATTAAACACCCTGATGTGAGGTAGGCGAAGAATTTCAAAGTAAACCACCTTGCTTTTTTTTTTTTTTTTTGGTGTATTCATGCTGAATTGTAAATAGTAAAGTACAATAAACCACATATTTTCTAAGCAGAAGAGAATGAGCTGCAGCTTTGCCACAGGCACACAGAGTATCAAATACCTTCGCTTTAAACCCAACTCTTTTTAATACCTGGCAACCATTAACAATCCTATTGTAATTAATCTGGGTTAGGGGAAATCCAGGTTCAGACTACTGCCAAAGTATGTGTGTGTGTGTTTGTGTGTGTGTGTGTATGCATGTGTGAGAATGTGACTAACCAGTTATCTCCTGCTGAGACAGATCACATTTGGTGTTAGTTAAAGCGAGGGAGAAAGGAATGTGTGTTTGTGGGTGTGTAAAGCTGATGTGGTTTGTAATAAAATAAAGAAAAATGTTTGGAAGAAATGAAATCAAATAGCTTAAATGAACCTCAAAGCATACAAACTTTCATTTAGAACACTAATAGGTTTAATCCCAGAAGCCCTTAAAGTGGCTACAGAGATAAAATATATCAGCTTGCAAAAGTTCACTCTAGTTTTTGAACACTTTTTTTTTTTTTTTATTGATGTGATTAAATGCAGGATAGAATCAGAAATGTGAATTGGCGAGTGTGTGAACACTTACAAGGGATATGACTCATGTTTTCATTGCTCTCTGTGTACTAGCACAGGAATAGATGTACAGCTATAAATAAGAAATGCAGACAAATAATGGTAAAGAATGGCAGGGAACAAAGAAAGGTCAGGACTGTAATGTACACTACAATGTGAAAAAGATAGGTTTATAAAAAAAAATCCCCAGTGACCTGCAACATAAATAAATGTCTGTATTCAAGCTTGAAAGCTGCAAATGCTTCAACTTCATAAGTTCATACTAAGTGGCAAGGAACATTCAACTATTTTTGACTCCTGTTATTTCTCATCTGAATATTTCCCAAGTCAATTTTCCGTATCTGATGTCATAACTAATGGGAACATTAAGATCTGGATAACATAACAATACCCATGTGTAAAATAATGACATGAAGAAACCAGCGAGGGAAACTTTTAGACTTTTATTGCTCAGTAAAGAAAATGGAAATTGGCACTAGACCAGAAATAAGAAACATTGTGGAAGAGGAAACCAAGACAACTGAAAAACTACAACACTCCAAACTTCAATAAGCTCCTCTGAAAATCTCTCCAGCTCCTCTGTCAGTTTTTTTAACAATAACAATCCATAAAAGCCAGACAGAAACATGACTTTCTCAGTCATGAGAAAAAATAAGGTCTTCTCGTGTAACGACAAGAGACGGTTGCAGTATTCCTTTTAAGGGACATGGCGGTAAAACAAACAATGAATCAAGAGCTGTTTCGCCTCCTCTTCAAAAGGAAGAAAAAAAAGCCTCAGAGAGTTCAAGAGGCTCTGTGGGATTTTTTGTTATTTTTTCTCTGAACAAAAGTGCTGGCAGGAAAAGCGGTGAAACTACATTTCATACAGCTGGTCTGGCACCAGGCCCCAGGCCAAGAAAGGAAATGTACTATTAAATGTGACTTATTGGAAAGAGGGAGAGCAAAAGGGTTGTGAAAGAGAAGAGGGGAGGAGAAAGAGAGCAAAAGGAAAAAGAAATAGAGGGAGCGAAAGAGGGGATAATGACATGTTAATGAACAGCAAAAATGATTCTGAACGGAGGACTGAAGAATCCTTGAAAACAGAGATAAAAAAAATGCAGCCTTTTTAATTTTAGAAAAGCAGCAGTGGTAGCTATTTATTACAAATGGAGAAGTGGTTCTCAGGCTTTTCTATAATTAGGAATTATTGCACAGAACAGGCAGATAGATTAAAGCTTTCAACAATATAAAAACTGTGGATTCAATTTCTTCAGAGTGGCAAATGCATATTCAACATGTGCAAACGTCCAGCTCTCTTACTATTGATCAAAGGGCTGGAAAAGTGGTATATACACAGTTTACCAGGGTTCACCGTTGGCTATCACAGTGATCTGTGGGAAAGAGACAACTGCGTCAGCCTGGGTCAACTTTATGGAATGTCAATATGGAGTGGGGGGATGGGGTTGTTGCAGATCCAGATAATGTAAGAGCGGCCCGGGAAATTACGGGAGCCTTAAATAGTTCCAAATGGAAACACTAAGACGCTACATTTGCCAAGAATCCAGAAACTCAAGTCTCAGGAGGTTTCATTATATTGTCAGATTTGCTTTGTTACACTTAATGAACATAACAAGAAAAGTATTGCCTATTTAAAAAAAAGCCCTGTAAGTAGGAATTTTAATTTCCAAGATACACACCTTTACAGTTGTATGCAAATTTGGCTGAACAAGCAGAGGAGATTTTGAGCCACGGGGCACATTTACTCCCTTTTTCCATTTTTAACTCAGTGTTCACACACAAAAAAAAAACTGTACAATCATAATAGAGCCCTCAGTGTGAAAGACAGGAGTAATTTCCAGCAGTGTATATATAACTTAGCCGTGATCATGTAATATAGCACTCATAACACAATACCACTTATATAAGTAGCAATTTCCTGCAAAGAATGGAAAGGGGTTGAACTTGGCAGCCACTGCATTAGTTCAGAGAAAGCCAGGTGCAGTTAATAATTTAAGCCACTGGGGGGCGTGGTGTGCACTGAGAGATTTCAGGAAAGAATTTCATTAAGGCAGGAGAGGCAACATTTTTATGAGGTCAATAAATACTTAACTTCCTCTCATGCCAATTTATCACTCGGCTTTTGTTTAAGCAGGCTTTTTCCATGATGTTAACAAGTAAGTAGAATATTCCATGGGGAGATTAAATATATAAAGTGTATTTACACACATAAAACCCCATGTTTAAGTATATATAATGTACCTATGAAACATGCATGTATGTGTATATATGCATGCATGTATGTAGGTATTTAAGTGTGCATGAATGCTCTTACACAAACATGTTCATGTATCTGAATGATCTTTGGAATCTGTGGGATCAATAACAGTCTTAACCTCAAAATCAAACTGCAACTGTCAACTAAGCATGTCTGTGCCTTTGAAACAATGGATTGCAAACAAAGCACCTTCCCTGAAAAAACACAACTTGGCAAAAACAAGGTGACTTTACCAGCAATGTGCTGCTCTCATCTGAGTTTTGTGTTACAGAAACAAGCAGTGTGCTAGAATCCAAGAAATGCTTAAGTCACCAAATAAGTGGAAAAAGCCTGCAGGCTGTTCCATTTCAACAATTTCCCTCCCATCCATGCTGAAATTAATTTTAACTGGTGTTGTGTTAAGATCACAAGAGCTGCTTCACGCGTGGAAAAAAAAAAGGAAAAGAAACTATTTAAAGAGCTGGTGGACAAGCCCCAGGGGCTGTAGAGAATTTAGGGGAAAGAAAATGACTTGCTGTGAAGCCCGTGAAGAGAAGAGAATAGAATAAAAAAGATAAAATCAATTCTTTATCAAATCTAAATGCAGTGATTAAGCATCATCACAGCAATCGGAAAACAATAAGTGCTGTAGAGAAAAGGAGAGACAAGATGCCAGCAGAGGGATAAACAGACATTGTAGCCGGTCCCTCTGCTTTGGATTCATGCCTCAAAGCCCCTCTTTTGTCTCCAAGCCAAACCACTTGAGGTGACCCTCATTCATGCAGTTAAAACAGGAGGGCAGCGCAGGAATGTATGAAAAACTTAAGTCCTTTGTCAAGTCTGAAAATACCAGATTTAAAATGACCTCTACTGTTCCCCCGGGGTTTGCTCTCATTAGCTGCTGCTGCAGCTCGCAGTAAATGTTCGCCATAGCAGGTGTGAGCCAAAAGTGCTCTTTAAAATAAATGTGTGCTATTCTGCATAAAGAAACACTCCAGTATTAATACCCCCCAAAATATACAGCGTATGTTCCCTCTTGCTGCGCTACAGTAGACTGAAATCTCTACAAGAATGTCATTAATTTAATTTGCTACACTGAACTAGTTATTAATCTCTGCAGACTTGAATAGATTCCCATACAGTCAATTGCCTGTCACACGTCAGTGCCATAATTTGCGATTTTTCATTGCCCCTGGGAGAGGAAACCTTGGACCTTTTATTAAATTCCTTGCATAAAGAAATTACACAACACTGGGAGTTGTTAGATCACTGCAAAAAAAGATGTTTTATCACTGAATGCTCAATGAAGCATTTTGTCTTGCAGAGACCATCCAGCTCTCAGAGGTTAAAATAGCTGCCTGCTATTTTAGTGTAAAGAACATGCAGCTCTTTTGCTGCATTCCCACTGAAGCTTAAGTCCAGATTCAGTAGAAGAGTCAAGGCTATACAAAGAATTTGACTTTGCTTTCGACGCCAACCAGAAACATTGTACACAGTGTATTAAATAATGCTGACAAACAATCATATTAAACCATGTTTCCATATTGCAATTTCTCCACCTTTTTCCTCTCCAACTCCACTGCTTAATACTGAGGCATTTTTGCTTTTTTATTAAAATCTGTCATTGTTTTTGTGTCTCTCTC
Source organism: Acanthurus leucopareius (assembly GCA_029814765.1). Lineage (NCBI taxonomy): Eukaryota > Metazoa > Chordata > Actinopteri > Acanthuriformes > Acanthuridae > Acanthurus > Acanthurus leucopareius. Next base: position 18,753,963 of record JAQMCX010000003.1, on the reverse strand, counting down.
CCTGCTTCTCTCAGTTCTGGCAATAAAAAGCAGGGAGGACAAGCAGGTGATATTGCCTCCCTTGCACTTTTATTGTAATCCAATGAAACCCTTCTGCTTTAGAACAAGAGAGCAGAGTAATTGAAATCTGTGTTTGAGCTACAGTATTAGACAATGCAAGCTCGAGTGTAATGCACCACATTTGATGTATCTGCAACACATCAAGGACAATGCAGAGGGATGCTGACGACTGCAAGTTACTGAGCATGTAGAAAAAGTAAAAATTAAAAAATAAATAAACAATCTTCTGTCACCAAATCTGAGCTCTATTCTATTATAAGTCTCAGTGTGGGGACCGCTTGAAGGCTTCCTAATAGTTCTGAGTAACAAATGTATTTTTGTATCTGGAGAGCAGCTTTAGTGAATGCAGAGGCACATCGATACCAGGAGGACTGAATAAAGGCTGAATCAATAAAGCATCTAGTCAACTAAAATTGGAACAGGCGTGCATCTGTCTCAAAAGAAACACGTATCTGCATGATCTGAGCCGGAGAATATTTCACAGGCCTCAGACTCTATGTACAGTACATCTGGCAAACATCTAATACTTTTAAGATGAAATGATTTAATCCAAAAGCCCTCGTCGGCGCTCTGCACTATTGCCCAAAAAACCTCAGAGTTTTTAAATAGCAAATTATTCTAAATTGCTTCTCTGTTGCCATGGATACCCCCCATCCAAACCCCCCCCTCCCCTCCCCTCCCACCCCCAATACCAACCCTGTTGTGCAATTACATTAGAGTGCCAAGGCATGGTGAGGTATTAAAAATCTGTAACAGGCAGAAATAACCAGAGATAGTGAAATGTGATGTTTCTGTAACAAGAGATCATGTAGGAAACCAGGAAGATTAAATATGTAGGAGCTGTTAAAAGGCGCTGACCTGTATAATGAAAGAAACAGCATGAAGTGCAAGGCAGGGAGTGGGAGAGAGGGAGGGGAGGGGTGGGGGGGGGTTCAGCACAGAGAAAATGGCACAGCACAGAAGCAAAAGGCAGTCTATTTCAAGGTTATTGATGCCATCTTTTTCATGACCTCATTTTTAATTCAGAGCGCTGGGCCCTGACAGCTAATCTCGGGAAACGGTTTAAATAAATATCATTAAAGCTCCCCCGTATAGCTGCAGCGGCAGACCTTGGCTTGGACATTTCTACATTGATTTTTTTTTTCTTCCCCCGGCACACTAATGAACGCCGCTCTGTGACTTAAAAAACAGTAACTTTGAAAATGACAATTAGCTGATGTTATCTCCTGTTCAATTCCAGCTATGTAACTCCATTACTACCAGCGATTACCACCAGCTCCTGGACAGCATGAATACAGTGATTATGCCCGCAGCTCCATCTTTCACAATAACATCTCCTAGGAAACCATTTCATATGATTTTACCATTAGGGCTGTAAAGGGATAATGTGTATAATTTAAAATGAGAGCTGAATGTTTGTGGGTATTCACAATATTTAATCCAAAGCACACCAAGACAGCTAAGAATATCTACTTAATTTAAAGCAATTATTTCCTAAAATATTGTTTTCTTTCCTCGACTAGCTAAGAGACTCTTTATATCCTGCACTTCCTTACTTTGTCCCACTGAGACAAATCAGAAGCGATCCTTCTGAGGGAAGAGGAAAACAGAAGTGTTGTTCCCGTTTGTACACTGTACATTCTTTCCTGTGAATTATATTTCTGTAACACATTGACTAATGATTAAAGGTGGAAACAAAGATGCCTCCAGGGAACAAACACACACTTCAGCGAGCCCACAAACAGCCTCATTCATCATGCGGAGAGAATGGCCGTGTTTGCTGAGTTAATACAATGAAGCTAATTGCCCTCCAAGCAGCCCAAACACCAAGGCTCAGCTAAAATTATTCCCCTGAATGGAAACTTGCTCAGCTTCAGCTGATCTCTCTCTCTCTTTCTCCCTCTCTCTCTCTCTTTCTCACACACACACACACACTCTCACACACACGTGCCCCATCACCCTCCACCCCTCCCTTTTACACCTTCCCTCTCTGTCAGCCTGATATTCACTGCAGTGTGTGGATATTATTGCTTTGTATTGATTCAGCATTATTTTCTCTCAGCTGCTTCTCAGTGGCTGGAGAGGGAAAGGCCAGCGCAGCAGCAGTCACACCTCAGTGCTTCCCACACGGTTTCGTCCTACCTACCCCGCCTGCTTTCCAACGACCCTATTTACACCTTATAAACTGATGAACAATACTGCTTTTCACATCTGGCTTCAAAGTCATTTCTTGGCACAGACAGATCCCACTGATTTCAAAGCTCGACAAACAGTCGCAAAACAAGGATCAAAGACATACTCTGCCTTCTGCAATAAAACGATATTTGGCCGGCATCATCTCTGAAGCTGGCTGTTGAAAGTCATATCTATTATTAATATAAATAAGGCGGTGCACCGTGCAGCAGCTCCTCCTTTAAAACATATCCCTTTTTTTTGAGGCAGTGAGGAAGAACTGGGAGCGTAGTGTAAACACTACAGGCATCCTCAGCAGAACATTTAGAGGCATATTGTCACCTTGTGTACAAATACAACACAGTGAACAAAACGCTCCTCACACCTATGGTTTCACAAATTTCCTAGAGAAGCCTTTCCGGCCAGCACTGCCTGTGCTTGCAAATTTGCTTACACTATGCAATCTTGACACAATATGAAGCTGCCCGGCTCCCTCATATGGTACTGCTGGCATATTGCTGTATTACTGACAGGTGTGAGTGTGTGTGTGTGTGTGTGTGTGTGTGTGTGTGGCTGAGCTGTGCTGATGCATGAACCTGTAGCAGCCGGAGGGATGTGAAGAGGGTCAGCAGCCTGAAGGAATGACCTGGCTCATGAGCGACTGCTTATCTCTTGTTGGGAAGATCATATTTGGCATTTGTTTAACCTTGGGAAAGTGGGCGTGTGTGTCTTTGTGTGTGTGTGTGTGTGAGTGTGAGTGAGTGTGTGAGTGTGAGTGAGTGTGTGAGTGTGAGTGAGTGTGTGTGTGTGTGTGTGTGTGTGTGTGTGTGCAAGCGGCCCTGCATAAATACCCTCACAGCTCCCTGAGGATCATATCCATATGCTTGCTTTGGTTTGGTAATACCATCTGAATGATTATAACATGGAGGTTCAAAAATGCTGCAGTATCTGACTGAATGATTAGATGAATACATTAAACTCATGTTCTCATTTTATCTCATATTCAGCTATGTGTGCCAGCGATGCACATATGTAGAGAGGGCTGGTTACTGTATGTATGTCTATCCATGTAGGTCAGTTAATAAATCAAAACTTTGCTGTCGTTTGGAGCTTTTAAATCATCTTTAGCCTGCTTGTAGATCACTGTGGGTGGAGTTTTACTTCATAATTGGTTCCAAAGTGCCACAAAACTAATCAATTAATCCTAAGAAAATAACCGAATCTCATCTCATTGGGAAATCATTTATGTCCGCAAGGAATGCATTTGTTCATATTGGAACAACTGCATGCCTTCTCAGTGAGAGACAGCGAAAACTGATTTGCAACCGATCCCACTGTTGCAAACACTATTCTGCATGTATGTGAGAGCGCTGACTTCCCCCTACAAAAAGATCAATATTGGTCTTGTAGCGTCCTGATGTTATGAATAAAGAATTGTGAAATCATATTTGATGCAGCTGTGAGGGAGTGTACTCACTTCGGGCCATGCAAACTGTTCCATGTGTGCATGCATCGCAATAATGTGTCATATGTAACGGCCGAACATAATAACTCACCTCTCATAGTGTCTCCGCGTACATGTGGCCGCACTTGTGCTGCTGGGGTTTCCGCCCAATTCATCATATACATGCTTCCACTGTCTGCGGACTGTGATCTGCAAAAAATGGATGAGAAAAGAGAGAGAGTTATAAGACAAAAGAGAGAAAGAAAGAGAGACAAAGGATGGAAATTGAGATGAAGGTAGAGTTGAGGAAATTTAAAAAATATGAACAAAAAAAATAAAACACATCATGAGGTCTTGGGGAGTTACTGAGTCATGATGTTCCAGTTATTGAATCCTCAACACTCAATTCTCTAACATAATAAGCTCTGTTAACATCATTCAGCCAGTTGTTCCTGCTGTAACCCCTTATCCCATAACAGATGACAGGCTACAACACAAAAACTAAAAAACTCCAGGCTGCCACAGAGCTAACTAAAGCCTGGACATGAAACGTGAGATAATCAGCTGCAGATATGAGGGGTTTTAAAAGGATATGAGCTCCCTTTATATGAGCTGTATCCTGTTTATGGTCTGGTTTGGCTGTCTGTTTGGATGACATTTTACCAGCCGGCTAATGAAGAAACAGGCATGAGCAATACACTTGATGACTTAACATGAAACATTGACTTCACTCTGGAAACACGGCGCACAATAGCAAATGAATAAACGTCAGGTAAAGCTGCCAAGTCAAATGTCTCATACGTACTTATTTCTGACTCAATCGCTTTGGTTGTGTATGTGCGTGCATGCAGCATATGTCTGCATTTGTGGGTGCATATGTGCATTTCACTTCATCCCCAACATGGGAAAAAATGAGCGATTTGACCAATTTCCTTCTGGCCAGCGCAGGGCAGGGGAACATGTGTTTTCCACTCCAAGGGGGTTTTGAAACAACGGCTCAATTTTTGCTAAATGTGGCTCTGAGCAAGACTTTCTTCTTGGGAAAATAGTGACTGACCTCAAGGGGCAAAAGGAGGGCAGAAAAAGAAAAGGCAGGGAGGAAAAAAGGGAGGTAGGAGGAAGAGATAATAGAGAGAAAGAGAGGGTAGACATTAGGAGGAGGGAGGCTAAAAGGGGGGGGGGGGTAAATAGAAGAAAAGAAGGGAGAGACCTTGACGAAAGAGGAGGAATATATTGCCACACATGTGAATACTTACCAACTCATATCCTCCGAGTTTCTGAGCAGCTTGAAACATAGTCCAAAGGTTGACTGTGGGAGACAGAAGACAAACAAGAGCGTCAGGAACTCTGGGAAAGAACTTGAGCTGAAACACACGACGTCATATACAGTCATTACACCAGAGAGAGGGAGATTAATGCAGAGCTGGAAGAAGTATCTACATCCTGTATTTAAGTAAAAACACCTTTATGAGAACTTGAAAAACTATTCCAATGTAAATTTAAGTCCTTTATTTAAGCATTACTAGTAAAACATACCTAAATATTAAAGCAAAAGTGCTCATTATTCAGAGTTATATATTATTATAAATGAGGCTACCTTATTAGATTTTTAGTACTGATGCATCAGCAGGTAAAATTAAATACACCGGTGTAGTTTATTTCATAACAATGCACCATATTTCGTGAGTCAACACTTAATTTGAATGTCAAATCTAGGCAAAGTAACTTGCAAGAACGGCTGTGAAATCAGAGTAGATAAAACTTTACCGATGTTATATATCATTTTAACAAGATGCAGTTTCACACTGAACCAAACAGTGCAATCAATACCAAAGTGTAAGTAAATATATATGAAAAATGATGCATGTACATAAGCAATATTTAAAAATACAGGTAAAAAATGTGCAGTATAAGTGATATGATGTGTCAACACTGTATGGAAATACATGTAATGGATGATTGGGTGGATGGATGGATAATCAGATAGAAACTGTGATAATTTTCATTGGTTCATCTTAAAGGAACATAGTAATTACATATTCCTGGGCTGAAAACATATTTTTCTTGTCATTTTTCACACAAAAGCAACGCTGCACTTTAGCCGAAAGGATGCAAATGAATATTGAGTAGTTGTACAGTCACCACTGTGTGATAAAATACAGCATATGCTTCATCCTGACAAAGAGATTTGTTAACCCTCAGCTGCAGCCTGCAGGTATGAATAAAAACCATTACAAGCATCAAACGCTTGGCAATATGCTCAAACTTCTGTTTGAACTAATGCAAATTCATTTGCATTGATTTCCCCATGAAAATACCCCATGACAGGCCGTATCAAAATACAAGTCTTGTGTAACATTTTCCTAAAAATAGCCGTGTTAGCTTTCAGAAAGGCTTCAAATGGTTGTCTATCTTTGAAAGAAAATATTTTCCACAAACAAAGAAGCACAAGTTCATTGGGGGACGTTTTGTGCCAATGACATTTGTGTTTGCTTTCTGTAACATCATTGTTTAACATTTTTATATGAAGGCCTATAAATAAGAAAAGGAGGCCTCGCCTGGGGAGAAATCCATCAAAATTCAATCTGTGCGTACACAAAGCCTTGCATTTGTCAAAATGACATTTTCCTATCTCCGCATTTGACAGCATTGATTTTTTCCTTCCCTCCTCTCTGCGACCGTTGTCAATGCACGGGTGGAATAACAAAGGGAGCTGGTAGGTTTTTCTGTTTGAACTGAGCACTCCGGCGTATTGTGCTTTCTGACTGTAGAAACAGAAAGATGGTCTATTTAACTAGCTTGTTATGCATCGACTGTAATTACCACAAAAGCACACGGGGCTGGGAGGGAACAGAAGAGATAAAGGAAATAAGCGAACATGCCTTTTCTTAGATGTCTTGTCATTAGCAATTTCTTTTCTTAATTCCCCTCTATTTGGCAGGGGCAATTATCACTGAGATAAGGATGACAAAACAGGAACACAATGCACCCTCAATGACACACCGATGGCATGGCAATTAGACAACAAGGCTGAAAGAGGGAGACAAATTGGAACTGATGTTCGCAATCACATGCTGATGCCCAAGCAGTGAAGCACACATTCGTTTGGCACAGTCACACACACACACACACACACACACACACACACACACACACAGTTACTTGTAAACTCTGCGGATCAAGGGCATTCAGAATATACAGTGTAACCACAACTACTCCTGTTTTATTCCCCCCTCAATCCACTCTGTCTCTCATTTCTTTCAGCGGCTCCACTGCACCCATTCAAGTTCAATGGCAGCAGCTGTAGAGCAAAGTCAATATTAACCAAGTGATAAAAAAAATAGAAGGACAGCAGCTCGCATGAATAAACTGCAGCACAAAACAGTTTTTCCTCTCCAACTGTAACGTTCTTCAAATGTCAACTGTTTTCTGTCATTTCCTGTGATTCAGGTGCTACTGTGCATTCAGCCTAGATGTTTACTGAGGGACATTTTTTGCCTCCTAAATAAAAGTCAGTCAAGGGCTGCAAAATAAAGACATATTGATGCATTTTGTACAGTTGGTGCAAGAAATGGCATTTTTTATGTAACTGCTAGTGATTTTTTTAAGTAAAAATATTCAAAATTGATAGAAATGTGTAGTTTTTTCTCTCTTTTACATCATTTTACTAATCATTTTTGGGTTTTTCCCCCGTGGGTCTGACAAAAAAGGAGATCTGAAGGTGTCACCTTGGACTCTCAGAAGTTATGATGGACCTTTTTCCCTTCATTTTTGATATTTTAAACACTAAAATGAATAACTGATAAGCTGGGTAGCCAAAATGAAAAGCGGCAGAATAATTAAGGACAGTAATTGTTAGTTGCAGACTTAAATGCTGATAATAGTGATGGTGTAAGTTTGTTTTACAGCAAAACTTTTAAAAATATTCTCTGGTTCAAGAGTCTCTAACCTGAATATTTACTACTTGTTTTGTTTTTTTTTGTTTTTCGTAGTAAACTGATAAACCCTGTCATCATAACAGGTGTGGAGGAAAGAGGCCAACTGTTCTCAGATCAGTGCATTCGCTCTAAGATGTCTAACGCATTCAAACCCTGGAGAAAAAAAAAAAATCAGACAAACAAGCAGCCAACGAGTGAAAACAACAAAATGTTTTTTTACAGGATTTAAAACATGTTATGATCCATTTAAGGTTCATATCTCTCTGCTTTGCTGTCACAGTCGCAGCCTCAGTAAAGACTATACAACCAGGAGACGAGGGGAAGTTACCGTATAGATCATGTTTGGATTCAGTTTGTTTTGGACGGAAATCAAATGGATATTTGATGGACCAGCCGGCAATGCACGGACAAGTCTGGTAAAATCATTCAACCATCTGTTGCTTTGTTAAACTCCAGAGAACTTCATAAAAAGATTATAACTCAAACGCAACCAGAATAACATAATTTCAATTTCCATTACAGGAAAGCGAGTTCTTTGATCTTTTAATGCATTTGTAGCAACTTTAAAAGGGGAGAAAAAAAAAAGAAAACGGTGCCTGATTACATCTAAGGGTTTGTTGTATTAATTATGATGTGTTTTCCTTTTTTTTCCCTCCTCTTTACATGTGCTGATGTGTGCTCGCTGCCAAGGACGAAGTTTAAACAGCATGATTTCACCATTTAATGAGGGCCTTGCTTATGATGTGTCTGGTTTTGAGATTCAAAGCATGTACTGTATGTAAAACAGTTGGCGCGCAGACCTCGACTTTATTCTGGGCTCAAACTGAGAAATGCCAACTAAAAGTAAGGCATGTTGGGTATGTAATTCACCCTCCGTCTCTCTCTATCTCCCTCAACCACAATGACCTATTTAAGCAACAACACGTTGGCAGTAAAGATGACAGGATTGTCAAAATACCATGGTGAGGTTATCAGAGTCGAGGCGACCACAGCTTTACCTTCATGTAATAGTTTAGAGTAATAAGTTTTTTACTGAGCTATAAACGGTCACTGTTAAATTCAATAGACACGTCTCTCACGGCTCTCGTTAATTTGCCGTTGTTGATGTCGTGCAACGTCTGAATGTGAGCGGCTCACTCTTTCCTGGCTCCCTTGACATGAATGAATGCAAATGTGATTTTTTTTTCTTTGAGTAAAAAAGTGAGAAAGAAGCACTTTCGAAAAAAAAAAAACCAAAAAAAAACCCCACACAGTTTGAGATGAGAGGCCACGTGCTCGTGTGTCTTTGCCTGGAGATCAAACACGTAAAACACCTCTTCAGTTACAGGAGACCAGAACGCGGCCTTTTCATGGTGTTTACGTGCATTTTTCTCTCCTCTCAGTGTGCCATGCACGCCGAGTGCAAGCTAAGCATCCGCCCTATATTAGAAATCTTTCATCTCGGGCAGACGTGTTTCCCATACATGTGATGTTCTTCTAACACGGTTAGAGGACGTTCTTGGCCTTCACAGGAAACACCTTTGACAAGTGTGAGTAGATATTCTCTCCTCATATAAAAGCCAGTCAAAATGTGCTCTGACAGGGAGCCTCGAGAGTCTTTTACTAACCGCTAGATGTGATTTTTCTCAACACAGACAATTATTCCTTTGGCTTATTATTATCATTACCACAGACTGAATGAGTTTTGTTTTTTTTTGCTCTTTTACAGCAGTGTAATTTAGAGATTTTGGGCATAATGCCTGCTCTAGTCAGAAACCATTTTCACATCTCCTACTCAAGCTCTCATATTCTGGTTTGTTAGGACCAAGTGTGCCCCAGACTTGAGTGAAAAGCCGCTCCTGGTTTTTCCTCTGATCACAACAGGGGGGCACTATAGATAACATGCAGTTAGAGATGCTGATTGAAATCTGCACAGGGTTTTTCCCCCTGTGTTGATTTTAATGACTGTAGTTTCATTCTTATGTATCTAAACTGTAGATTTGAAACATGTACTTTCACTGTTTCATTTCTCCAGGCACGAGTAGGTTGTTTTCTCCTCTGTTTGCATGGAAACGTTGAGGAGGTTTTTTTGGTATTTCTGTACTTTTACTCTGACACCCCGATCCGCCCGCTAACCCTCCCCACCGCTGACGTTTTGACCTAAATCCTCAAAACAACTGAGGTGAAATGTAGCCATGCAAACTTCACCATCACTACTGTGTTTAAACCAGAGTCGTCTGCTGCTTAAACATTGCCAGTGAGGGGAAAAAGAGAAGAAGTTGTCCTACTCACTCTGTTTGAAGCCGAGGAAGGGGATCCTCTCGATGGGCGTGTCTCTTTCTTTCATGTACTTGTAGAGCTCCACTAAGAAAGCCTGCTCCTCCGCTCGGCTCTCCTCTGATATTTCCTCCTCTCTCTTCTCCTCCTTCTCGCTCCTCTCCTCCTTTTCCCTTTCTTTATCCTTTCCTTTCTCCTTCTCCTCGGCTGAGGCTTTCTTGCTGACGCCGTTGGCCTTGTGTTTGGCTGAGGAGGTTATTTTTCCATTGGGTACGATTTTATAGTTGGGCTTGACCTGCGAAGAGAGAGTCAGTGGATGTAACTTTTGATGAAATCTGAACCCTTCGCGGAGCATTTTTTCAAATGACGCTAGACAGTTTGGATGAAATGTGTTTGTGTTCAAGCACAAACAAATATTCTTCAAGGCCTCAGAGGCAGCCTGTCATTGATTATCAATGGAGCAGCTCTTCTTGTCATCACAGATTAGGCACATGTTAGTTTGACTCATTCAAGAGAGAATAGCTAATATTGATTCAACTGTCCAAGGTCAGAGAAATAACAGCTGTGGAAGAGCTTTTAGCATAGATATTTCCTTCACTTTCAATATTACAACTAATGGCAGATAGTGAATCGATAAAAAAAATGGACGTCTGCAAAATACAGAGATAAGTAATAACACCAAGTCTCGACAGGATGTGATGATTTCACTTGTTTCTAATACAAGTTAGCTTTAAATTCTCCAATTTTTTGCTGGAAGTTGAGTGATTCTTTTATATCCGCAGCACTACCTCATGTTTTTTGGAAAATGCAGAGGAAACAAAGTGAAAACATCTTGTTCCACTGTGGGATCATGTTGTACTCGTTTCAATGACTATTATGTGGTCAGAGGAAGAGAAACGAGACACAAACAAAGAGAGCTGCTCTGTAACTACGCTGTCATGGCTGATCCATGATTGAATAAGTCAGTCTGATGAAAACAAATTATAAACTAATTGTTGATCAGTCATACAATCGGAAACATAATCTGCACATATTTTGCCGACTGATGAATTGATTAAGTTATTTTTTAATAAAAATGACAAACATTCCTCCGTTCCAGATTGTCATTTGAGAGGAGTTGCTGCTCTTCTTTTTGTGACAAACCTTTTAACTGCATTCTGGTATTTTTATTGACCAATAGAATGAAAATAAAAATAGTAATAAAGAAAAAAAAAATAATCACAAACTACATACCACAGCCCTAAAGTATAATGTTTGACCTGGTGTATCATGGATATGAAATTTATGAGAGAAATCATTATTATCTCATATAAAACTTAAAGAGATCTTATAAAAATGAAATTCCCCAAAATATGATCATGTATTTTATTAAAAGCATACTTCATTTAATTAATTCCTCTCCTGTGAGGAGGCTCTTCACCACCATCATACTTGGTCTGTGGCTCATGTAACATGTGGCCTTCACACACACTCACACACACACACACACGCACACACACACACACACGCACACACGCACACACGCACACACACACACACACACGTTTAACTGCATGTGATGTAAAGGAAGTAACACTGCATTACGCCACAGCTGAGTCTCTCACAGTGAATTAATATGAAAAAATTAAGAAATAAATGAAACACTGGAGCTACTGTTGCTTTGTAACTGAAGACACAAAGACGACCCCGGAAAGAAGTCGGTTGACAACAAAAGTTTAGGTGTCACATGTCATTCCTGCAGAGCATGAAAGAGGATTTTAAAGTATGTTTTCTTTGTAATACTTTCCATATGACGTACATGAACGAGTACATGAGCTCTCCCTTTCATACCAGACTTCTTTTACACAAATATTTTTGTACATAACATAAATATTATTAAGTGTGCATTTGAAATTTTGTGTATATATATTATGTTAAGTCATCCTCCTTTATTTTTCTTGAATCTCTTATTAGATTTTCCGGATATTTTAAAGTATCTTGTCTTATCTTATCTTACCTTAGTAGGAGTTTTGCTCTCAGGACTACAGGGGTCCTGTGCTGCCTCTGCTGTTGATCCCTGGGTTAACCCCGATGACCCTTGACCCTGAGCCTGACTCTGGGAGTCCCTCCTCTGAGAGATGGATAGCTTCTTCTTCCGAGGTCGCCCTTTCAGGTTGGGAGCTGAGGGAAAGGAAACAGTGACAATGAGATCATCTGTTTAGGTGGAAACACATGTGTTGATGCAGCAGCGTTTGATAAAATCTCCGCATTTGGTGAAATCTGATGTTTTCTATCCTCAAATAAATTTAATATATTACATTTGAGCAGAGGAATGAAAGGAATATGAAAATATTTATAGCCAAAAAAAAAAAAAGCCTTTCTTTTCTGGGAAAATTGACTTTTAACTGGAAAGGATGGAGGATATAACAGGAACATTTACAGTGAGGGAAAGGAATTTCACAGGCCTGCTAGCCTGTAGCTAATTATTTTTAAACTGGATTAGTGCAACATTGTGCTGAATGGGGTAGCAGCCTGCCAAATTGCTCCAATGTGCTAGTAAACACGATCCACAAGTTCCTTCACAGCCTAAAAGAGAAACTGCATTTGAATTCGGGCAGATGTATTTTTAAGATTTCAGACGAGGGCGTCGAAACAGACAAGTAATTTGTATAATAATGTAAATGACAGATGCTGGTTAACCCACAAACCCACAAAAGACAACATTTTTAAACAAACGGTTTGTGCTGAGAGAAATATTTGCAACAAAAACACAGAGCCTTTATGTTTTCTCACCACAACAGCAACAACATACATTTATATATATATATATATATATATAATGTGGCTTTGCTTTGTCTTGTTTTTCACAGCAGGACTTCCACATTTATCACCTCATCATCAACATCAGCATTATAAGGAATTTCACTATGCTGAAGCACCTCAGATGTGCTGATCATCATGGCTCTGTTTCCCCCGTTTAGCCTGCTCATGTCTTAAAGCTGAACGCTGTTAATTAAAAACACATGAACATGCCTGATAGGAGCTCTTTGTTTGAAAGGCTGGCAGATATAATTGCTCAGTTCACATTACACACACAATAAAGTATTTAAGCCCTCCAAGTCCTTTGTACACCCACGTTTATGTCAACCCGCGACTGTAATGTAACTTCTTGGCAGAGAGCCTTGCCTCCACGCAGCAACACAAACAGAGATAAGCTCAAAGGAGAGAGAAAGAAAAAGAGAGAAACTTCAAATAATCCAAGTTCAGTCACGTATTTCACAGCGCCAACATTCTGTCTTTCCATCTGCAATGACAATTAAATCACATCCAAGGTTGTTCTCTGCCAAAAGGACTCTGTGATTATTTTTGTCGGATCAAATTCCCATCAAGAAAATGTTACAATAACACCGGAGCTGAATAAAACCAAGAGGCAGTCATTAAAAAGGGTAATATGATCACGACTCAGCAACCTATCACTTCATGTTGTTATTTTCACAACCGCTACGCTGTGGAGAAACAGAGCAGGGAAAATTCCAAGGGCATTTGTTGTGCATTTGTCATCCCTTTGGCACTAAAAAAACATGTTTTCAACACTGTAATCTTTTCTTAGGAAGCTCTGGGTGTGTTTCCTCCTTCACTGCTTTCTCATTATGCTGTTCACTCCACCTCTTTTATTCTGCCAATTTCTCATCAATGCTAAAATATTACATAACCCCCTGTTACTTATTTATGCACTTGTGTTTTTATTTGAAAGGACAGCTACATAAGCACAAATTATTCCATGAATACACTAGTGCCACTTATCATAACATTTATGGCACAAGCTAATTTATGATGCCTGGCCTTCTTTTAAAGAGTACAGTGATAAATGTGCTTTTAAATTAGATAAAATCTTAAGGAGAGTAACCACAGGCTAAATTCCAGGACATTAAAAGGCATATGAAACCATGCAAAAAACAAACATTTTGTGACAGATGACAAATGATTGCAGGTTTATTTTTTTAAAATGTGACATTGGTTAAAACAAACGTGGCATAGGTCTGAGCGAGGTCACACTCTCAGCGCAGCTCTGTTTTTAGTCCAATCACCAACCCCCCTGACACCCTACACTGAGTTACATAACCTGCCTGTCTGTTTACATTTTTCATCAGGTCAAATGCTGCTGCGTAAGAAAAAAGCTGCAATTACAGCAAAACACTGCCGCAGAACACACGGTGACACGGCAGTAAGTGAGTTTGGATTCATTGACTTATCGACGAAGGACGGGCCCCGAACGTGGCTGAACTACCCGAGCAGACATTACCGTTAAACCGGGGTCAAATGGTGCGTTCATGTGTTTTTTTGTAAACATACACAAACAGGCACACAAGGTCAAGCGCGAGCAATCTTTCTCTGCAGCAGAAGTTGTGCAGAACTGCTGATCCGCTCTCCTCGTGGCAGAGTTGCATAAGGGAGGAGTCATCGGCTTTAGAATAACACAAAGAAAATCAAACATGGGGTGACTCTGTGCAAATTGATTTTTCAGAATGGAAACATGGACATTTATAGTCTGTGAAAAAAAACAAAAAAAAACAAAGCCGACATCACAAGATAATGATTTTCACAGCACCCCAGGAGATATTTTTACCACTCTGTGGGCATTAAGTGTTTTAGTCAATGTACTAGAAAAGAAAAAGGTCATTTAAGTGTACAGGGTACTTCTCTCAACAAGCCAAAAATGGGCACTACAGTCATACATCAAACAGGCTGTTGACCAAGCAACCAAGTTCCCTTTTGCCTCCATTCCAGTTACTTATTTCTCTGTCTGTGGTTTTCTGCTCAACTGGGTCGTTGACATGACTTGGAGACATGCCCTATAGTGACACACACACACACACACACATACACACACACACACACACACACACACACACACACACACACACACACACACACACA
>JAQMCX010000003.1:18666946-18728043 GCA_029814765.1 Acanthurus leucopareius | reverse complement strand
TACAGTATTTCAATTTGGCTTTTGGAAAGGGAGAGAGAGAGAGAGAGAGAGAGAGAGAGAGAGAGAGAAAGGGAGGGAGAGAGAGAGAGAGATGAAAGGGAGCAGTGGATAAGCTTCAAGGCTTATCCTATTCATTACTGGAGGAAAAAAAAAAAAACACAGCATCGACCTATAAATAAATGAATGCCAGGATAAACACGAAGCCCATACATCAATAAAACATATGTATTCTAATAGATCACGCTCTAGTTACACTTGATGGGATCGAGTCGACCAATGAGCCCAATCACGGGGACTTTATCATTTTTTAAAAAAAAGCAACACAGCATCAAGTCATTGTGATTATAAATAATTATCGTTCAACATAACAAAATAGGCCAATGGATACTTTTATCTTCCTGTTCATTTTTTTTCTTGTTTACATGCTAATTTACTGCAAGTTTTCAACGTTGATGGGGGTTTTTTTCTTTCACTTGCCTGGTTGAGCAAGTCGGTCAGAGACCTTTTCGCCCAAAGTCCATCTTAACTTCCTATTAATAAATTCTTTTAATAAATAACAACAAAGACTTTAGGTAACGTGTGAGCAAGCATAAAGCTTTCAGTTCCCGTTTGCACTACAGGGAAGCAAGAACTGTAAAGGTGTCACTTTTGTTGCAGGCCAAAATGAATCTATTTTTCGAGAAAATAATCAATAGATTAATTCATAAACAAAATAATCATCAGCTGCTATTCAAGATGGTTAAAAATTAGCTTTACCTCAACCTACAACAAGAGTAAAATCCTGCTTTTAAACAATATAAATGTAAGTAATCTAATAATATAAAACATAACAGTTTAACAGTCAAAGGGGATTTTTTAGTATTTTTTTAAACCACTTGTTTCTATTTATACCAACATACTTTTACTTTACTTCAGTAAAATTCTCAATAAAAGTCTTTTACTTGAAGCAGAGTTTTCTTACAAAGTGTAAAAAATATAGTGGTTTTACTTTCACTTAAGTAAAGGATCTGAATACTTCCTCAACCGCAGCACTTTTTCTAACAAATGTCTAAAGCAGCTGCCAGCAGTGACACATTTAAGGTAGGCGTTCTCTTTTCCAAGAAATGTCTGTGTTACTTTGGAAAAAAACTGGAAACATCACTCACAGTCGTCATGTAGAGTATAATCCTTTGTTGCTGTCATGTATCAGCCGTGTAACAATGATTTTTTGACGTCACTTAAGTTACACAAGCCCTTTTCAGAAACAACAACCGGTAACAAGCCTCTACCTGCAGACATGTTAAAGATGCTCGACATTTAAGACAGCGAGCCGGCTGCAGGGCTGCATTCATGAGCTGTTTTTCCTTTTTTTTTTTTTTTTTTTTTTTATAACACCAGCTTCACTGGCAGAGACAGACTTTGTAAACAGCATCTACAGTTACACTGATGAGTCAGACGTGTTCACTCCAGGTTTCAACATGCTGCTCTGCGATTTTTTATTAGGGGATTTTGAGGATTTCGTGAAAATATGACTCAATGTGAAGTCCTTTACAGCTGCAACCCTGCCACAACCTTTTTATCATGTAAATATAATCTTGCTTGATTTTAAATCAGCCTCACCAACAGAGGTTTTTTCATATTTGACAGGAGTATTAATGGAATAATCATCTAAGCCATTATGAATGAGGTCAAACAGGCCTGGTCAGCTAAAGTGTAAAGTAATTAATAACATGCTCCACAGTTTATCAGAGTTTTAAATTACACAACTACTTTAAAAAAAAACAAAAAACCCCGCACTTCCTTTTATCCCTCAAGCCTGATAATGACTTGTCAAATTATTTATAACCAAAGTGGTTAATAACTAAGCCAAAGAGGACAAGATTGTGCTTTTTCAGCAAGCGATGTTAACTACCTAATAACTTTTGCACCATAAATCCTTGTAGTCATTTCCTAGATTTTGGAAATTCCAGTTTGCTATCGACATGTAAAGACAGAAAAAGCTTAGTGATCATTCACAGTCAACATTTTAGCACCTTTATTATTTTTTTGATAACATTAACATCTTGTTATCACAGTTACAAGCAAGAACCAGTCTGGAAACTATCTGCAACGGTGCGTTTAAGGACACTCAGACATCCAATGTTTGAAAGTCTGCCACCAAAACAAAAAAAGAAATGAAAAAAAAAAAAAACCCACTGCGTTTATGATCTCAGTGTTCTGACAGAAAATTGTACCCTAAAGAAAAGCTCTCTCTCAGGACAAGATTATGTAAATGCAGTCATTATTTTCATCTAATATGGTTCCTGTTTGCCACATAACCCTGAAATATTGGATATCAGAGGGTCCACGAATGCAGCAACACGGGGAGATTTCAAAACAGTCACAGCTGAAATAACATGTGATGATAGTCTGACTATAAAAAGGTGACTAAACATTTCACTGCGGATCACATGTATAAAGAAGACTTTATGTGACTGCAAAGAGGTTTTCATACCATAGTAAAATGACAAAACTGACTGCCTCAAAGGAAGGAAACTTTGTCACATAAATATAAAAAGCATTCAAGGTTGAGGGTTCGGTTTAAAAGAAAAAGAAAGAAAGAAAGAAAGAAAAGAAAAATATGTGGATGCTATTTACTGCGCATAATATCCTGCCTGAAATGACAGAAATAGTAGCTTTATAAAAGAAAACATAGAAATACTGTGCAAACTGTTACACTATTGATACACTTTCCCTGCATAAAATCAGACAATAACGTACCTTCATTTAAAGAAGTACTGCCCTTTAACCCTGACCAGTGGTTTCAGAAAAAATATTGACTGAATAAAACTATACTTTTGGGGTTTAGTACCTTATAAATATATGCAAAGAAGCTTGCAATATGTTTTCTTTCTGCAAGCATATTTTCTCCCTATAGAGGGTCAGCATATGTAACCTGAGAGGCAAAATCCAGGGCATATAAAGTATAAGAATGACTCCCTGTTATTCTTAAGCTAATGGCTGTTGGTGCACGGTCATAATTGAAGTTGACTCTGTTGAATACATCAAGTTTTTTAATCAACTTCAATCTTCTTTCTATGCATTTTAAAATCTGGTCAGTCAGAAGCTGCTTCTTAAAAGTAAAATTAAAGTTGGGAAGACAAAAGTAAGGTTGTGAGAAGTGAGGGGGACATGTTGTGTAATGACTCTTTAACTGAACTTGGTGACTACCTGAGTGCTCTTTCATCCTTTACTCATCAACTATCCTCAATGTGAGAAACCTTTGCACTGTAAATAACAGGCTCAGACCTTTGAAATGCCTCTCGCCTATAGCCAGATGCTTATTTATCTCTCTGTGCTATTTGCTAAAAATAGATAAGCAGCAATGCAAAGCAGTATGTGTAGAGCTGGTGTGTTGCTGATGACATAATAGGGATAATCAGGAAGATTGTGCCTTATTCAGCCCAAAAGTCATGCTAACGCTGCTGACGCCAGTCGAAGAAAGTGCTTTTAGCTAAAACAGCATGGTGGCATCGATTCTGCCTGTGCATACCCAGTATATTAGTGCAATAAATAAGACATATCCTGCTCACAGTGGGTTATGGCTTACTATAAAGCATTGCATGTTAAGTTATATGCTGTGTGAGAGGCTGTACTGTAAAAATATGTATCTTTCATTGCTTGTAAAAACATTATTTCACAGATATGTAAGGAGATGACAGTGTATTATATAAGCTTTTCACCAGATGTTCACTTCATTGTTATATGAAGTTCATGTCCCGATAATGAAATCTGACTAAAAGGCTACAATATGTGCTCTTTTCTCCTCAAAATTTCTCCTCCATGGCCCCTGTATACCATGACATATGGACGATGAAAAATTCATGGGCCGGTGGTTAACACAAATCTGCAGAGGAGAAGGGAAAACACAAGCTTAGCAAGCAGTTTGCCTATTACATTAACAGACGGGGCTGTCATGGGACAATATTGGCGTATGCATATTTCATCTAATCTGATTTCATGTTAAAAGAGGGAGCGAAGAAGTGTTTCAAGTTGTGGAAACAATGACATCATGCTGTATGTTCATGTGGTGGCCCAACCCAGTCATGCTAGCAGGACTGAATGTTTTTTGAGGCATTACTTCAGAGTATAAGTTCAAGAATTTAGCAGGTTTACTGCTTTTCAGATTTTTTACTTTTCCTTATCTCTCCTTCTCTTGTACAGTCTCTATTTCAGTATCAGTTTCAGTTAAAAGACAGGAAATCTTTTTTTTCCTGTCCAAGACAGATGCGACTAAGTCAGACTTGCAGAAACACCCTCATAAATACACAAGAAGCACAACCACATTCAGCCACAGATGTACTAAACTAGCACACACACGCAACACATTACAAAAATAGACTGCAAAATTCTGCTTATGATTAGTGCATCTGGACAATGTTATTATATATTGAAGCAATAAATAGTTTTTTTTTTATTCTCCTCCCACAATGGGGGATTAGAAAAAAGGATTCCACAGGATTGCACTGATAATGTTTCTTTTTAATAAAAATCAAACCAGCACTGAGTGAGAGCTCATTCAAACAAAACACACCGAGCTGAGCATGAAATATATAGTTTCTGTGCCAAGGAAAGAGACCTGGGGAATATAGGACAAATGAGAAAGAGCAAGAGGAGGAGGAGGAGGAGGTGGAGAGGAGGGGGCAACTCCTCTCAACTGCTTTGCCTCAAATGTGATCGCCTCACTAACTTTGAAAATACTGTTCATTTAAGCTATGTGCACACAAGGGGTGTTGGGTTTCTGAATGGGTGGAGGGAGGCTGGGGGAGAGGAAGGTCAGCAGTTTGAGAAAAAAAAAAACTTCAGAATCAGAGAAAATGGGAAAAATGTTGGTCATAATATTTTCCTTAACACACGCCCAAACGAGTGGCCGTCAAGATGCTGCGAAGCTCTCTGATGTGCTCCTTGTTTAAATATATCATATACAGCACCTCTAGGTTGAGCTTACAAATGTTTATGTTATTGCTTTGTCACACATACAGTATCCGTGCCAAATGAATGTGAGTAATACTCGACAGAACCGTGACAACTAATAACAAAACCTTGAACCGTGTCAGCTGTCATTCAGCGCTGCGAAGGCCTGCCCACTCAAACTATTCCTGGCTTTTTTTTCTCACAGCAGAGGAGCCTTAGAAATGCCAATATTATCATAGTACAGAAAAGGATGTAAAACCTTCTTTGTTCTTGGGTTTATTTAAGAGCTTGTTTTTCATGCAGTTTATTAGCAATGTGCAGAGAATAAGGGCAGTAAAGAACAAGCGAGCCAACGAGGTCTTGTACTTTACTGTCCAACTTTCTTTTTCTTGGATTGTGCAATGTTAATATTACTTTTCTTCAGGCAAGAATTAAATTGGGGACACAAAGTTGCATGGGTATAATCAATCCATGCTGGCAGAGAATGCATGATAATTATAAACAAAAACTGTGTCATTCCCCATGAGGAAAGCAGCTGCAGGGGTGACAGGCGATGCTGAACATAAATATGGATCACAGGACTAAAGATCTTGTAACTGACGCAACAGCAGCTGGTTGAAAAAGCACGGTGATGGTTATGTGGATGAGAAAAAAAAAAAGAAAAAGAAAAAAGGATATAGGTCGAGTTGAAAAAGCACAGCAGCAGTACCAGGAACAAACTTATGTCATCGAGTCAAGTCAGAGCAAATATTGAAGATATCAAAGTCATTATGTACACAGGAGCAGCCCCAGAGCGTGCTAATGTTTCACCACTCACCTCCAAAAAATACAGATAAATCAGAATGAGAGTACTCTGGACATGCTCAAATTGAAAAAAAAAACAAAAAACAACATATGCTGCTAATTATACAATAAATCTGTGCATGATTATGCTGTATATACACAGACTAAAGTGCTGTGTCGAAACTATAACCAGGCACCCAAGAATAGACCGGCTCTCTCCACCAGGCTTTCATCTGATGGCTACATTTCACACAATACTGTAACAACAGGCTTGCTGAAAATCTGCAATAGCACTTTTTTTTTTTTTTTTCCTGAGGCCTCTCCTCTTCTTCTCTACCCCCCGAGGTAGCCTGACACACTTTCATGAATTAGCCTAGACAAGACGGACCGCTATTAGAGCTGCCACAGCAGATTTGGCTGAATCCAAAAGGTCAGAATTAGCATTGAGAGAAGCATGGAAGAAAACCTGAAATTGTTCCCAAGATCAATTTTTAACTTTTTAATATTTCACAGCTGCACAGTTATTACTTCTTACGTATCCACAGTGCTGGTATTTATCCTAATAAAGGTGGATTTAATATGGCGTTTATTGCTGCTTTTTGATATGGAGCCTGTAAATGGCAGGAGGAATTTACTCAGCAGTTGTGTATGTTTCTCCGTGTGCATGTGCGCAAACGTTCATGTGTGTGTTTTGTGCCTATAAGTAAGACGCCCCTGAGGCCTTAGTTCACTTGGCAGAGTGATGGAAATTACTTGGCTGTGCTGTTTTGAAACAAATCACAAACAAGTCTCCTAGCAGCAATTCAAGCAGAAATAAAAGCCTGCTTCAAACCTAGTAAACCTTCATGTGAATAACATTAGAAATCTGCTTGCCTTATAGTTAAAAAAAAAAAAAAAAAAAGCAGAAAAAGTATAACTCCCTAAGGCTCTGAAAATAAACCTTTAGCTTAAATGTGGCTCACACAGGAATGGCATTATTGAGCCAAGTGAATGAGCAACAGCAGCCACAGGATGTTAGCGTTACTATTCATAACTTATTTTCCTATGCCTAAAACCGTTTTCCCTTCTGGTCTCACCTCTGCCGCTCTCTTAAAATGCAATTACCTACTGGCAAATTTACAGGAAAAGAAAAACAATGACTTTTGACCAGAGGAGCCGTTACTGTGAATGTCAAATTGATGCTGCACAAGAGCCCGCTGAGCTCCACTGTGCTAGCGAACAGAGGAAATATAAAGAGAGATGAATCACATTATTCCTTTGTTTTAGCCCAGCTCGGGGTTAATAAAATGTGTGGATTCATGAGCGGCAGGGAAAGCACGGTGAATGGCAAATAGACATGTTCCAGCACTTCAAAATTCCTCACTACAACCACAGAATGCTTTTCGTAGGTGTGACTGGTGAGGGAGTTTGAATGGCAGTCACTTGTGTTCGTAAACAAAAAGATCCATCTGGGGACAAATGAACTGAGACCAAATGAAAAAAGAAAAACAGATTGAAAAGCAAATGGAGAACAATTGTGCTGTACAGAATTTTTTAATCTTAGCTTTTTTATTTTTTTTAATTAGCCAAACTAAAAGAGCATCGATCAAAAGCCTGGTCTGTTTAATTTATTTGGGCATTGAAAGGTCAGAAAGGACGAATACAAGAGCTACGACAGAAACAAAGGAGTGACGAGTGTAATGAGACCACAGCACACAAGCTAATGAGCTCCACACAAATCCAAGTTACAGCTACGGAAGAGCAGCATTGACTTTGAAACGGACAACAACTATGACTCCCAGTTTCTCTTATAAACACTGTTTATCTGGAACTCTTTAACATGTCTTTTCCTTAAACACCTAGTGAGTGATATAATGAGTTTTTTGTGAAAATTATGTATCTCAAATTTGATGATTTTTAAAATATTTGTAGAAACACTGAATTATTAAATTCACAATATGAAATTTCTGCCACTAGACTTCTCTCTCTATCAAAACAGTCAATTTACGTACTTAGCTACTTCTTTGGTTAAAAAGTATACTTAAAGGATTACTCCACTGATTCAGCTCTGCACTTTACCGCCCCTTTAAAAACTCTGAGATTCAGAGAAAAGTATGTTGTCAGACTGACGTGAACGGGGCTGTTTTCTCTCAGCTCATGAAGTGCTGTTGTTTTAAAGATACATGTTTTATAGAGCACAGCCACTGTATTTGGCCTTTAAACCCAAATGATACAGTAGCTCTCTTCTTTCTGCCCTTAAGCAAATTAAAAATTTTAAATGGACTCAAGTACATTTACTCAAATTTCACACAATGGAAGCTAAATTGCTTTGCCCATAAAGTGCAAAACACTGTCCATTTCCCACTAAAAGCAGACTTGAACAAATGGTCAGGGTGACCAAAATGACATAATTGAAAGTTTGAGATGAACCGGGCTGTAAGAAGTAGTTTTAAGTGCATGATTACATTCAGAGCTCAGGACATGAAGAGTTTGATGTTTCATGGGGCAATGTGCAACACTCCAAAGGCCATAAAACTGCCACTGTAATGGCTGTTGGCATTTCAGATGAGCTAATATGATAACTTATCTGAATGCTACAATCAAATCTCCAGCTGCCACACTCACCAAACTCGTCACAGATGCTCTCGTTCTGCAGCAGGGTGGGATGTTCGAAGGTGTCCCGGCAATAAAGGATCCTCGTGCTCCCGCCCAATGCAGCGATGCCGCCCAGCGCCAGCACTGTGTGGTCTATGAGCAGAGAGGACGGCTGCTCTCTGAGCCGCGCCAGGACCGAACGGTAGCGGCAATACTGGGGGTAACTGAGGACCAAAACCTTGCGCCCGTCCTCCTCCTGGCCTGAGAAACACACAGAATACAGACACACAGTTAGAAGGTCCAGAGAGATTATAGTTAAATTTGTCATTCAAAGCTTTGTAGGGAAATAGGGGGACATTTTGTATTTTAAGTGCCCCTTAAGATTTGTAGAGAATGGCTGCAATTAATTTTACAGGACACATTCGCTCTTCGGTTTCTCTGCAGAGTTTTTTTAGGCTCTTTGCCTTTATAGGATGGTGACAGCTGAGGAGAGGCAGGAAAGGGGAGAGAGACTCGGGATGACATGCAGAAATCAGCCTCACCAGGTGAGCTGCTGACCCATTCTCTGCAGGTTTTACTACTTTATTCTCTCATAGATCATTCTTTGGCTACGATTATATTCTGGCACATCTCCTGGCAGTGTACTGTGAAAAAGGATCCTTTTACTTTTTACTGTTACACTTAAATTGCAAATTTTCCCGTAATGTTGGAGATGATAGACTATAAGTTTGTCCGACTATAAATTTTAGTGAGAACCAGATATCTGAAGAAGGTAAATATGTGACTAAAACAATCCAACAACAGCAGAAACTTTTCACGTGTCTAGTAAATGATGCAAAGAAACAATTTTATTGTCATGCATTTTGAAAAATTACAGGGCGTAATTCATCTTTTGCTGATTTTTTCACACCTCTGTTTTTCACATCCAACCTTTATTAATCTCTCTGGTTACCTGGAATCCTAATGGCATCCTGTTTTTTTCGGGAAAAGCATCATATTAAGGAAGTAACACACTCTGATGCCACTGTCTTATTGTGACTTTTGGAAAGATTTCAAAGTTTCCAACCCTGTCCTTTTAGTAATTGTACATCTGTAATGTTGTTGAACTGCATGTTTGAAATCACTATTGGTGCAACAGGAAAGTCAAGTACAACTCCAGATAATTGCGTCTTTGATTGACAAGGTTTTCTAAACAACTGAGCTGGAGGTGTTTCGGGTGTGAATGGGCGTTTGCACACATGCATGCATTTGTGTGTTCCTGTGCATGTGTGTGTGTGTGCTTGTGTGTGTGAGTGTGACAGCTTGTGGTGTGGCTAAGTTAAGTTGGACGTCTTCCTGACTGCTGACTTGTTGTTACCCTGCAATCATCTACATGTATGAAACTATTTATATCAGCTGGGGAAACTCAAATATATGATATTTTATGAGTAAAAAAAAAACGATACTGAAAATATACGAGTGCATATGTAAGTTTCTTATCATGGTTTAAGATTTACAGCCTTTTGTTTGATGGTATGTGGCACAGTTGGTCGGTAACAAAGCTTTAGTTACGTAAACTTCCAATTTGAGCCAGACGTTGCCACCACACTGGGCGAGTTGTTTTTAATGTGGGTGTTTTATTAATATTACACTGACAGCGTCTAAGTCTGACTAATACATCATCACCTGTGAAAACTAACTGCCAAAGAATATTCTTCCGTTATTTAGAGAACTTCTGGACAGGAAGTGCAGACTGAGGTGACACAATAAACTGCCACTAAAACCAAGACTGATCTGCTGACAGAGAAAAAAACAACCACGTCTGCTTCGATTCACTGCAGAGCCACAGCTGCTAACATGCTCACAGCGTTCACTCACTCAGTTTAGCATGTTATAATGCTAATATTTGCTAATTAGCACTGATAGCTGCTGAGCTATTTCAGGCTGGGCTTAAGAGGCAATCAAGCTGACAGATTGCTTTCAGTGGCTAATAAAAATACACACTCACTGTTGAATAGTTAAAGCATAAGGTATATGATGATATGGTGAATTAAGAGTGGAGAATAAAGTTACTGGCAACTTGACATGATACGCAGAGTACTCAGGAAAGTATTTAAGTATCTGCTCATGACATTTAACCTGCATAATAATTATACACACATAAGCAGCAGACTATACAGCTCATTTTAATTAAATACAGCTACTTTACTTTGCTTTGTAGAAACCTTTTCTTGCAGAATATTATCTTCTATAGGTGGATTTTATGCAAACAACAGAGCAGTCGAGGCTACAGGTCACTGATAATTAAAATTTGTTATGCAGCTCTACCTAAATAAAACCAAACGTACTTTCTGCAAACTGCAGAAGAGAAATATGTTCATCTATATCTAATTACATGCAAATGAAAAAATGACTATTTTCATTTGCAGCAGTATGTGGAATTGGTTACATAAATACATAAATGAGTAAATCTGAAGGTTGTACAAGAGACATTTTCTGATTTTCTGCCAGACTTTGGATCCAGTGTTTCCCTTTGCAGGAGATCTGTGTGTGGTGATTAGATTTGTTTGCATACAATGTTTAACATTCTCACCATAAAACACAGCTAAATCCCACTGAGTATTAAAGCTGAAAGGAAATTATTTCAGGTATGAATATTACATGTTATGACTACATAAAACGCTGTATAATAAAGGCCTGCAAACATGTTATTATTTCCACTATTATTTAGTCTCAACTATTCTGTGACTGAAAAATTGTGAAGTCAAAAGTCTAAAGTACAAACTTTAAGTTAAAGAGGACTGAGCGCCCTTGAAATAGCGAGATAGAATAATTGCATTTCTTGGCATTTTTGATTAAAAAACTATATCAAATAGTCATTTTTTAAAAAAAAGATTGCACTCTCATGTTCAAAATGATTTACTGATTAAATTAACCAATTGTGTCAGCTCTAATACAATTTGATTAATCGATGCAATGTGACTTTAAATCAAAAATACATTATAATGATCACATTGTGCCTCTAGCTCAAAACTACAGTGGATATTACCTAGGAATCTTCAAGTATGGGGATAACATGATAATAAAATGACATATGACCTCAGCATAGGTAATAAAACAACATACAGTATTTGCCAATTAATTGAAATCAGTCAAATTATAATAAAAAGACAAAATATTTGAGCTCATTGTTCCCTAAAGCTTCAGTCAATGTCACATTTTGTAGACTGTTGTTCGAAAGTCGAGTGCTAATATTTTTCCAGCTTACAAAGCCGACTACACGGTTCAACAGTTGATGAAGCAGAGTCAGGCAGTTTGAAACAAGATTTTTACATGAATTATTCACTGTCCTGTCTGCTTTTACAAAGCCCTTGGACATGACATTCATGGGGAATTTCTGCTGGTAAGTTAATATTTCAGGGATGGCTAACTAGCGAGCTTTTCACCTTCCAAAAGACAAAACAGGCAGTTTTTAAACAGGTCTGTTTAAAAATGCATTTTTTTCTCCCTTTTTTGGTGTTATTTCATCAAGCTGGAGGCGGATAGGATCACTGAATTGAGCAGCAGAAACAGGGCAGGAAGGACACCATTCATAACATATTTACAGCAGCTGCATTCCCGACAATCAGCGTAATTAGTTCCACTGTACTCCAATGTGACGACCACTTCAAAAGAAATTATTAAAACCATTTAACAACACACACACACACACACACACACACACACACACACACAGACAGCCTTTGCAGAAGTAGTCTGCTGCAAAGCCCACAGATGTCATAAACACACATGTTCCTGCACATGCATATCACACTGCAGACACACACATTTATTAAAGATTGCAGCAGTTGTCATATGCAATTACAGCTCAGAGGTAGAGCAGGCTTTGTTTCCAAATGTCAGGGTTTTTATTGTAAGCGGTCACCGTCAGACCTGCTCTTTCTCCCGAGGACCCTCACAGCATTTCACTTGATTAGATTCAATTTGGAGAAAGAGCCGCAGGGCATTAATAACTGTACAAGGCGTTGCAAAGCATGCATGTCAGCGTGTGTGTGTGTGTGTGTGTGTGTGTGTGTGTGTGTGTGTGTGTGTGTGTCGGTGCGTGTAATGTACATGGAGTGTACGTACACTATAAAAAATTCTCTTTGTTCTTACAACCCGACCTTTCAAAATAAAGGACGTCCTTATCTTTGCGTAAGCTTTCTAATTGGTTGGGGCTGCGGCTGCCTCACTGGAGAGCTGGAAGACGTTATGTGAGAACATTATGCAATTTGTTTCCCTCTCTCCAGATCTCTATTCTATTTTCTCCGTCTGTCCGTCAGTGCTCTCTTGGTGCCTGTATAGCGTGTTGATCAAATAGCTGTGGTGTGAGAGATTATTTTCAGAACACACTGTAAAGCTCCTGACCTCATAAACTGCAACAGAGTCAGGGTCATAACTGCTCTACAGGACGTTATAACCACTCAGTAAACTCTAATGCAATGCAACATGCAGTCATACACACTTTCCTTGTTTAATGTGATATTTGAACTATAAATTTTATGTTCTATTCAAATGTGTTACACTTAAAGGGGCACTCCGCTAATTTCCCACATCAACTTGCGGAGCATTACTAAGCCTGTGAAAACAGTTGTATAACTGTTTCTTTCCAAAGTCTGGAAAAATAACCCTGATGACATCACTATGACATAATCAGGGTTATCTCAGCTTGAGCTTTCACACTACAAATGTGTAACAGAAAACATGTGTTTAAGACTTGGGGGTGTATTGGTTTATAAAAGACACAAGTGTGTACGAGCCAAGAAAGCCCTAATGAAGCACACTATCAAGTTGCATTGTGGGAATTGTAGGATTTTTGCAGCGTGACTCATTCTGAGGATTAAAAAACAGAATATTTTTTTAGACTCTGTTGCTTCAACTTTGACCATCAGTTTTTAAATTCAAACTTCGTAAAACTGCAAAGCAAGACTTGCTGATGGAGCAGCTTCCTCAATATTGTGCTTACATTGATTTAAATTCTCAAAGCAAAAATTTACAAGGAACTGCAGAAAAAGAAGAAAATGGAAATAGAAAATATATACACAGCTATATAAATGCTGATACAGGGAAATAGATGCAGATATTTAAATAATCAGTGATACAATGCAAAACAGGAAAAGAAGATATATGCAAGAGTTTTCAAATGTTATTTAAAGCACGTTTCTGACAATAGACTGTTTCATAGTTTTAGTAGTCATGGGTTCTGTAGTTCAAGACACCTAAATCAAAGTACTGTCACCTGCAGCTTTGCCTTGCAAGTCCAAGAAAGTGATTAAATAATTTTAGAAATGTGCTGATGACAGGAGTGCCTGTTAGCATACATCTAGTCTTATTTAGGAGTATGACACAAAAGTTTATTCGAGCTGTAAAAACTTCAGGGATGACTGATTAACTCAAGTAAAAAGTGCATAACAATAATGTAACCAGGATGTGACAAAGATATGGATGAATCTCATTGTGTCTCAGATGACAGGACGCGGCTCATCTGAACATCCCCAAGATTAAAGAGGAACGACTGAACCAGTTTTGCAATATGCAAATTGAAATATGCAAACAGGAGTCAAATTTTTACATTTTTTAGACTCAGGCATTACAGCAAATGCAGCAAAAGGTCCAGAGATTATTGAGCTGCTTGTGCAAGGAGGGTTAAGACCAAATGATTAAAATGTATGTTTCAACTTAAGATCCGAGCCGTCCGCCCCCTGATGTCAGGAAGACAATTATATGAAATGAATGGTTGGCTGAATTCATTTCTGGCCTGAAATATAATAAATTACATCAGTCACATTGAAGTTTTACACAACCACACTTTCCTTCTTATTCATAGAAATGCACTCGTGTTTCAGGAATTGTTTTGACCAAAGCTGGTATAAAAGAAACTGCACAGAAAATCAATACACTATGTTACAAGTGTGGCTTTGTTTGATTGGTGCTTTATAATGAATCATGACCTGAGGGATAAGAGTGATGCCACACATAAGAAAAAGGACCTGAACTCAAAGAAAGCTACTGTATATCTTTTGAATATCAGAAGACAAAATCATACTAACATCCGTCACTCAGCGATATTATTCTTCCAGCACCTCTTTTAACCAAAATCGTAACAAACAGAGATCAAGAGCAGAGTGTTAACTGTGAACAAAAGGAGCTCTCTTTCATCCTATTGATTTGACTGTGAAATTAAACAACTATGCAGCAGAGAAAAAGTCAAAGGCTTCTTTTTCTAAGCTGCAGTATTTCCTTCTTAAAGGACCATACCGCTAGATTTGATTGTATTGATTTCCTGGCTTCCAGGCAGCCATTGTTTTCTATTCACAGCAGTACGAAAACCAACTTGCAGAGACTTTTAAGTTGCTAATAATACATTTGGTAATCCATCACAGAGAATGACTGAAATTCCCTCCTTGATGTTGTGTTTACAGGAACAAGGAATTTTTTAGAGTTGTCTGCCAAACAGCAACTTTTTTTAATGGGAAACATGATGAAATTCACATAATCTTTTTCGCAACATCTGCGTCTGCTTCCTTTTTGTCTCCCTTTTTCTCAGAATAACTCCTGATTTTACAGCTGACTCTGCTTTCCCGAAATTCTCGCACTACAAATTATCCTTTAAAAACATCACTGCATTCCAGAACAGACAAATCATTCCCTGTTCCCTATCATTCCCGCATCAACAACACCAGATGAGTATTTGTTTATGTGTCTTTTAGAGTAATAATTCCACATATAAACGCCTCTATCCGGTTTTTCAAATATGAGAATTTGCTGCTACTTGTCATTTGATTCAAAGAAAACAGGCAAACAGATTTGGGTTGAAACTGTCTAATGCATTTCACACTATTTCATGAGATTTCATAGGATTTCATTGGGTTAATAAAACAATTAAGTGTTAAATCTAAAAATAAAAAATCAACAGAATAACTAAATACATAATAATATGTGATTACCGTTAGTTTCAGCCCTCAAAGAAAGAAAATATGTCCAAAAAATTGGTTGGTGTAGCATGTTTTAGGAGAATATTTGTGATGTCAAGTTTAAATTCAGTTCTTTAAAGCATGTAGGAGCATGTGTAGTCCATTAAAACACTAGTATTTCATTAATGTATCAGTCTGCACTGTAAGCGACACTCCTGCAGCCTGGTAAAGTCATTAACCACAGTAGCTGTCATGAGACACTGCATAGTGAATTACAGACCTCACTCTACTCCAACATAGTAAAAGCAACATGCCGTTATATATGTGCACAATATTTGGTTCATAAATAGCAAAATTATATTTAACAACACAGGATGGATTAAATATTTGTGGGCAAGATATAGCAGCGAGCCAGCATTTCTTTTTAAGGAAAACACTCAATACACTGAGGAAGAGAGGAGACTGCGGATACTATATCCTCACAAGGAGAAACAGGAGTAGAAATAAAAATGATGGGAACAAGCTAAGACATTAAATTATACCACAAAGAATTAAAGAATATTCTGTGCAATTACACCAAAGGAAAAACTTGTGCCTCTCCTCCACAACAAGCATGATAAATTACTCGTCGTAATCAAAATCTCTGAAATGCCGCATGCGACATGAAACTCATTAGTTTTGGTTGAAGCAGCTGCTCCGCTGGATGAATAGCTATTGCAATGTTAGATGAAACATCATTGATATCATTGCATATCAAACAAGAAAAATAAAAAGGGTGATCTACTGCTTCATCTCTGAGATCCTCTGCTTTTCATTGCAGAATTTTCTCTAGCGGCTGTGAAGTTTGGAGTAAAACCAGCCGTAATAATAAAAATGTGGGCTGCTGACAGTTAAAAGTAGATCTGCGCTGGCTAATTAAAACCCAAATGTGACTCATGTAAACTGTGTCGTTTGCATTTAACCAGGCTTGAAAATATCCAAACTGCCCACAAGCTCTGACAAGATCTTTCAGGCAAGTGTGCTCGTTTCTCTTGTCACAGACGAGCAGGAAAAGGCTGAAAACCATTACTCTCATGCTCTCTGTCACCCGCTGTAGTCCTTAAATCACTCACTCGGCTCAAATTTGCTGTTGTCAACATTTCCACATTATCTGCTCGGCCAAGGAATTTACTGGATCCCCCTGCTGCTTTTGTGGGGATGGCGAGAAATGGCAAGGCATGTAACCCGGAGCCAATAATGTAACTTTCATATTTGATGTTTTTCTTTCTTTCTTTTTTTTTTCTTCCCCCCCTAAACACTAAAACTTGTCTTAAAGCTTTATATAAAGACAGAGAGCAATACAGTGGTAAGAAAAAGAGGGAGAGAAGAGAAGAAAGGAAGAAAAAGAGGAGAGGAGAAGCTGCTTGTTTGGTATTCTCACTCCATCCTGCAGGCTCTCTGCTCTCTGCTCTGTATTGATCTTTGAGGTTGCCCTGTTTCCATTTAGCCTCTTCTCATAATATATAACACATCTCTGATTCATCCGCCTTTTCTCCCTCTCTTTCTCTCTCTCACTTCTCATAGAGGGGACATGACACTGAGAGGGGGCCATATAAGCAGCAGCAGGCGCCCGATCTGGCTATTGGTTTCATGTTATTGAAACCTGACCAAATAAAGAGGGAACAGCATCTGTCAATGACATCAAATGGAGATGATGCGTAGTGGAGGGGGCGGGGGGGGCGTCACTTTCTCACTCGCGGGCAACCTTGTGTTTCCTACGATGAGAGAATTACATGAAACAAAGAGATAAATTCATTTGCATGATTCATCATCGCTCGTCCAATCTGTGAATGACTGCGCCATCGCGGATGAAACAAAATGTGCCGGGACATTTCGTTAATTACAAGCTAGTCTGTACTGTAAACAACATCACATTAAATACACAGAGGACGCGGCATCAATAAATGACTGAGTTGGAGTAAAACAAAGCACAAGCAGTCACCCGCTGTGTCACTAACACTCAGCTTATTTTGTTCAAAGGGAGCAGATTTGGAATAATATTTCAAATGTATTTAATGGACCTGAGCTGGATGACATACTGTGTTTGAAAATGACTCAGTGGCTGTCCGTCATCAACATCACATCAGTCACAGACACTGATTCGCCTTTCCTCCGTTCA
Organism: Acanthurus leucopareius; assembly: GCA_029814765.1. Classification (NCBI taxonomy): domain Eukaryota; kingdom Metazoa; phylum Chordata; class Actinopteri; order Acanthuriformes; family Acanthuridae; genus Acanthurus; species Acanthurus leucopareius. The sequence continues at coordinate 18,710,664 of JAQMCX010000003.1, read as the reverse complement.
TCATATCAGCCACAATCTGTGCACTCGCGTATAAACACACACAAACACACACACACAATGTACAGAGCACACATTCAACCCCTTGAAGAAAAAGTCCACATAATCACGTCCTGTGAGGATCAGAATGAGACCAGCTGACATGGCTGAAATCAATATCATGACATTATTTTTATGTTTGGGAATTTTCCCCTTGAGATCAATTACGTTTATCTGTCCAAGTTACATTTTCTTTTTTTACTTTAGTCATATATTACATAATGGCACATGTCACGCATAAAAGGATTAAACTGCTGATCTATTCAATGAATTAATGAACTGAATGAATAAACTGAATTAATAAATTAATACTTTCTCAACAATGTAATAAATGACTGTGTGATGCGAAATGGTTTACTCCCACTCAATTATTGTTGTTTGTTTTCCACTGTTTTGATTCAATTTCATTTTCCTCACTAGCATAGTTTTCAGCAGAGCTAAGAAGCCATTCGCAGAGGAAAAGCCTCAGAAATCTGGCTCGCACTTCCTGTTCAGCCTAAACAGACACAGTTAGCTTATAGCTGGTGAAGAAAGTGAAGCATTTAGCAGCTTAAGAGTCAGATATTTTCCCTCAAGCTTTCAAAAAAGACAAAAAAAAGGAGAAAAGTTATGTGTTTTAGAACTTGGACTCCAAAATAGTCATTATGTTGCTTCATGCCAGCTGGATGTTTACAGATGCAACTGTTGATTAGCACATTTGACATGTCACTTTTATAAAACAATGAAATAAGATTATTTCACTGCCACCAGGCTACCACAAAGATCCATTAAAACCAATTAAAATTTCCTTAAATCAAAAGTATTTAACAATAACAGAACTATTTCAACTCTTGATGGTTACAACAGATTGTGTCAAGAGTCCTAAGAAACTTTTTTCTCAGCAGCATAGTTCACTTCTTTGCTATTTATTTGAAACTCAGCTTGTTCAAAACATTCATACTTTCAAAAAATATTGTAAATTTGAACACGCAGCTCTGTTTAACATGGCTGTCTTGAGTTTGGTTGTGTTTATTGAGAAATTAAGTGACAAGCCCCGAAGCAAACTACAGAGGAATTTAAAACCAAGAAACAAGCCAGGGACAAGGTTGAAAGAAAAGTGGGACAATAGCAGGGTATTTAACTACATCCTGGTTAAAATATAACTATTCTGAACACAGTTAGCTGACAGATGGAAAGTAAAGACATTATTTAAGCCTCGAGACTGATTTGAGAATATTCTCTGTGATAATCATGAATTAAATCTCATCAAATGTGCTGTACAAGATATTTAAAAGATTCTGACTTAACATAAAGACTCGGTGGAGTGTGACTTTAAAGATATATCAGGCTTTTACGTTCTCAGGCCATTGCTGTGCGCTAATTCTTCTAAGATAATCATATTCCCACAAAAGGGCACTAACACCCAGAGGAAATGTTCTATTGAAACTGTACAGAGGGCTGAGAGAGGGAGAGTAACACGCAGAGAGAGTACTACATAGAAAGAGAGCCCTCCATGCATGCTGGCTCCTGTTCTTAATTATAGTAAAGCACTAAAGTGCCTCATTCATTTCGGCAGGGTGGGGCAGTGGCCTGTGACAAAGAGGGAAAAAAAAAGAGAGAGAGAGAAGAAACATTTATATAATTTTCACCTCAATTTATTCAAGTGTGCACAAGGATTGAGGACACACAGCTATGCATACAAAAACAAGCATGCACGGACACACACACACATGCACATGCACACTGGTCGTGACACATATAATAACAGTACGAACACACATACACACACATAAACACACAGAAAAATTCAACTTCCCTCAACCCTAATTCCAACCCAGATGTTCCTGCGGTTGACAGATGATGGGGGGGTGGGGGGGCGCGGGAGAAAAAAAAATGGCCGTACCACATTTTCAAAAACACACACCCATATTAAATGTTTTCAGTTAAACAGAGGGTAAGAAGAGACGAGAAAAGAGGAGAAGAAACAACACAAGCACTTTCCTCCAGTTGATTTATGTGATTCTATTACATTAAACATTCTTTCCCCTGAGCGGGCTCGGCTCCCTAGCAACCGTCGCTCGCAGCCCTAATGTGTCTGGCATCGGGCCAGGCGGAGCTGCCTGCCTTATTGATTGCCAGATTGAAAAGTTTGCATTTAATAGGTCCTGTAATACATAAAGGAGTTATTCAGAGGGGCTCCTTGTCAAAAACCCAAATTGGTTCTTTTGATTATCAAAAAACAACAACAACAACAACAACAACAACAACAACAACAACAGGGACTTCAGAACAAATGAGCTATCAGAGGGCTCTTTTCTCTTTTTTTTCTATGTGCCGGAGATGAAATTAAACATCTCTTAGGCCGCTCTGAATTATCAGGTTATCAGGGTGTCGAGGAAGGAAAGTTGAAACCTTGATTACTATGAGGTTAGAGGCCGCGGTGTCGTTTAAGATGAGTGGGACAAGTTTGTGCCACGCTGATCCCCTTTTGTGTGATGGATTGGCCCTAAACACTGTTCGCTGTCTGGTCCCTGGCTGCATCCTGACTAATGAAAGACTACTGCTGGGTTTTGGGGGTCAATCCACTTAAGGCGCAGTCAATTCAGAGAGTAAAAACAAGCTGCTCTGCAAGAAACCCGAAATGTGCAAATACCACAAGGAGCAAATTTAATCAACTATCTTTGGTTGCAGAAATATAGCTGCCCTTTGACTGTACAAACAAGAGAAACCACTCTCCGTGTTTCTTTGGCTCTCCTCAAACGAGTGTGAAAGCTTTTGCACCCAGGTGATGATACTCTATCTACTATGACGGCCACTCTCATTTGTCACGCAGCTCTGTCCCACACAAACTCAATTGAGCAGCTGTGATCAGAGATCTCAGAGGTTGTCACCAAGAGAGAGAGAGAGAGAGAGAGAGAGTCAGAGAAGGAAAGATACCTAAAGTTTCCTCAGCACAGCCTGCAGCAGACAGCATGGCCAACCTAGCATACTCATCCCTCCTGCAGAATGAAATGGATGACATGTTTGGCTTTAAATGTATCTTTAATGGGACAGCAAGTTCCCATTTGAGTGAGTTGTGCAGGAAGGTTAGAGCGAAGGAGGGAGAGGGAGAGGGGGAAAAAAAAACATCTTATCAGGAGATTGGGAATTGGGTCAGGCAAGGAATTACATGCCATTCTAGATCAAAGTTGCAGTGTGTATTTCCTCAAAGAAGGGCCCCTCATTATCAACTCAGACTTATTTCTCTGGGCGTATACTGTGTAAAAGGAAACATGATTTAATATTTTTTCTGTACAAGAATGATGCAAAAAAAAAGAGCAGGAGGGAGGAAAAAAAAGGAATAATCCTAGGGGCTATTTGGGACAGGCAAATGGTAAAACTATAATGAGAAAGAATGGTAGGGGGGTATTTGTCGGATATGTTTGGATGGTTGGGGGGGTTGTCATTCAACATGGTTCCATTGTGAATTCCTGTCATTATATAAGAACCTCTCTCTCTCTCTTTCTCCATGTCTCTCTCCTTTTTTTCTCTCTATCATCAGATCTGTACGGAGGAGGAAGGCTTTAAATAAACAGCCAGTTGAGTTAAGCCAACTGGAACCCTTTTCAATAATTACATCCAGCACAATACTCAATTTACATTGCTTTATTTAGCTGGGGGACTTGACAATGTGACAAAGAAAAGAGTGACATTAGCAGCGGATGATAACAACTAGAGCGGTGCGCTCCCCGAGGGGAGACGTTTTAGTCTGTGGCTTAGAGGGAGACTTTACAGATAGCAATATGTCATTAAAAACCAGTGCCATCTGTTCAGATTTCTTGTTTATGTGCTGACATTGGTATCAAGCGTATTGAAGATACAAAAGCAAATCCCAGAAATGCACACTGGAGGATTTTCTCTTGCATATTTAGGAGTGCAATTAGTTGTGATTACACATTCTAAACATACCAAAGAATTAAAAAAAAAAGAGAAAAGAAATCAACAACCACAAACAATTGTTTTCTATCCACAAGCACTAATGATCTCTGTTTGAAGTTCCCCAGCTCGGTGCTGCACAATCTGTTTTCACAAGGCTGCTGTGTTCTTCATGTGACACGCACAATATCTGGCTAAACAAGCAGGTAATTTCTGATAAAACTGCCATGAGTTTGGCAATAAAGTCATTCATTCCAGATTACAGAACACGCCCCATGATGTGGCAAAACCTCCGTTTGACCAAAAGAGCTGCAATCATTGTGATGCAGCACATACTGTGTCTGCTTCTCTCACTTTGCACAGCAAAGATAAGAACTTCAATGGAGAATATGTACTTGCTCCGATAACAAGTTTATGTTTGACTCTCACTCATGCCAAAAAAACTTTTATTCCCTCCTGTTATATTGCTGCGTTTTCTTTACAACCGCTCGCAATAAAACAGGTCAAATAAGTTGAAAATGACACAGCGAGATATTTTTTGTTTATGTGCCACTTTTTGTTTATTCTTCTTTAAAACCCATCCACGTACTGCTATGTGTTTTGTATACAGTATAATAACACGGTGAGAAGACACAACAACATGAGTCATAAAAAATGATCCGGCTTTGTCTAAGACACAGCGGTGACTCGCCACATGTGTATGACATAAGACGGAGGTGGTAAATGAAGAAAAACGCTCCTCATTAAAGCAGATTACTAAAATGTGAGGTTAGTTTATGGCGTGTTTATCTATTTTATCTGTTTGGAGCATCAGCTGCTCTTTTTCACATTTATTGAATTACGTAAAGTTTCACCTATTACACTGGAACACGGCGGGTCTATGACTCGGCTGTTTCCGTGTCATCCTGCGACTCGTCGAATGAAACAACAGCTTTTCCTGAGTTACGGTTGAGGGGGAAAATCGGGGGGAAAAACAAGGCTGGCTGAATGCCCCTCATTTTGCCAAGTGCTCCTCGGGCCAGTACATAACAAGGAAATGGACTGACAGGTTGAGAAAGAGGACAGAGAGGCATCAATGATCTATTGTTTGCAGCCAAGGCGCGCCTTCCAACTCCTCTGGCAGTCAATATATCAAAGAAACCAAAATATATTACACCATCTGCACAGAGATGTTTTACAAATACAAATTACGTCATTTGTGTTTTTCTTTGGCTTAATAAAAGCATTAAGAGCAGTTATGTACCCAAGCAAGTATGTATGAGCATGCAGCATGCACGCACACACACACACACACATCTCTCTCCCACCAAAGGTCTGGAATCTATCAAATCTCCCATTGCAATTACCTTTCAATGCGGCTAAAATGCATTACCTCTGTGCTGTGAAATGAATAGTATGTTATTTCTTCAAGGCTAGAAGTCTGTCTTCCACACTGCGTACTGTAGTATGCTACATATCCTGCGGCCTGGCTATGTGACCCCGTTTGCATCAGATCTGCCTTACAGATTAAGACAGATATTAAGTGGTTGCAAGGAGCTGATCTGCAATCAGCGGCAGGAGCTATTTTTACCTTGGCATGGATCTGACTGAAAAGTGTTTTTCCAACACTGTAATGCTAAGGTAGAATTAAATGGCTATTTAATGTGAGTTTTGTAATGTTCACACAGACTAACACACTGCAGGATTCAAGTTACAGTATTATTATCAGCAGGGACAGTTCAGTCTTATTCAATCATTTAACCACAAAGCGTGAAAAAAAAGGGAAGCCATGACTGGAGCTGGATCTTTTAAAGTGACACTTAACTGAGTGTTTGTTTTAAGTGTTATTAGCAAAATGTACTCTAAGTATCACAATTAAAAGTACTCACTGGCCCAATCAGCACTCACAATGCAGAGAAATTGATCCTGTGAGTACACACTTGTATTTATGTATAATTAGCATTATACTTTTATACCAGTTTGAAGTGGAGCTAATTTTTACCATTTTACAAATTAGTTTCATTTTACCACTATAATATTTCCCTTATGTACAAAAATTAGGGATGTACAACGTTTGTAGAAGAACAACATAATTGCAATTTGCTAAACATGGGAAAAAGTAGCGATGTTAGCTAGATTCGGTTAAGTCAGAGAAATGCAATACTGAATCATCACTATACCACCACACATTAGCATTATTTCTTATAAAAAACAAAAATCATCAGTAATGTTATAGGTATTAGCCACCATTTCACCAAACCGCTGGGAAAAGTACATGTGAAGAAAATCTGATGAGCTTATATGTTACGTTATATGTAATAGAGATGAGATTTTAAATGTTTGTAAAAAGTTTGAGACATTCAGTTACCAGATGTTGCACTAAAGCACAAGCTTCTCTTTTCCCTTTTATGTGTCTAATGAGTAAAATGGTTGGAAAAAGTTACACTTTTCATGAACAATGCCATGGTACAGGGTCAGTACACTTAGCAAGCAAGAGGAAGTAAATATTGGCCATTATTTTGTTCATTGTAATATTGATTATTTTACAAAAACAGAGTCAATTTAGCAACATAAGTAAACAATATAGCTAATAAACATATTTATTAGCTTGCTAGCTATCCTGCTAATGCCAGCTACCAAAAAAAATTAAGAAATATGCATTAAACAGTTAAAGTTTGATGATAATTCTAATGAAATATAACAGTATATTGTTGTGAGTGGAGTCACTCTTGTAGCCACTTTTTAAACACAGGAAGGAGCAACAGTCTGACACTGAAGGACTTGCATGCACTAACATGAACATGTGGCAACCACAGCAAAGAACAGAGAGACTCAGATTATAAACACACAGAGAGGCAACAAACAGTATGTTGCTGCAATTTGTTCAAAATCTTATTTATAGACCCTTTAATCTGTAAAGTAACAGAGTGTTAAATAACAGTCAAGTAAAATATTTCCTCTAGAAGTTCATTAGAGTAGAGGCACCTTGAATCTGCACATTCCTCCACTGTTCACATTCCTTTCACAATATGTGTTTTTCTTCATGTGGATTTAAACCTCAAATCCTTTTAATACGCACAACAGGACGTCTGGAAGAGGACAGTTTTACATGCATTCATAAAGCAGATGGACCGGCATGCTCATAAAATATGCAGAGTTATTAATTGTAAAATCTGTGATGTCTAGAAAGCCGACTGAGCAGCGCAGAATCATCCATATCTATCTGTCTGAAGGCAGAATGTGAAACCATCAGGAAGGAATAAGCATATCAGAGACATGTACAAAAGGCAGCTCTGTGCTGAAATATTAATGTTGCTGTAATACTTGAAATGAGCATCATCTTGACAAAGACGGATATAGAAATCTCTTCAGAAAGGCGGCTGGTTGGGTAACACTTAAGCATGAGTCAGAGTGTAACTGGAACTGGCAGGCAATTTGTCGAAGAAAAAGAAAGCAAATGTTCTTCAAATCAATAGACAATCTCAGATGAAAACCTCCCGTTCAAGTGTGATTTCAAGCTTTTTAATAACAAATAATGAAAAATAACATTTTAATATAAAACAAATGTGTCAGGAAATTTGAGTTGGAAGGGAACATCGCTCCCTTTTTTTTTTTTTCCGAGCTGTTTAAGATGCCTGGCAGAGGTCACATCAATAGCATCTCTGTTGTTCCAGACCTGACTAATGGAGAGAAGAGAGACACAACTGTTGTAATGGAGAGACGGAGCTCTTCATTTCCTCTGAGGCCATTCTCATTGTTTAACCATCCACCAGCCATCGGCCCCCCCTCCCTCGCCCAAGTCGGAAAACACATTATGTGACATTCCAGAAATAAAATAACACAAATTATTAATGAATATAGCTATCCAAAGAAGCTGAATTTGATTACGGTGCAAGCCATAACAGGATATGGCTCGGGTGTTGGGTGGTCTTTCTCTCTCTCTCTCTCTTTCCTTCTCTCACAGTGTGTCTTTCTCTCTTTCTCCCATTCAAATTCGAGGCATGCTCAAACATCTAATAGATTTTTCCACCCCGGCACACAATTTACTGCTTACAGATTTAGAATTCTTTGGCTTCCAGCCAGTCAGAAGTGAATTAATGATATGAGCACATCGGTGAGGAAAAACAGCTTGTGATTCTCTCTCCTACAGGTCTGAGCATAATGAAGAAGATACTGCCATAAACCCACCCACTCCCCCGCCGCCCAACACCACCAAAAAAAAAAAAAAAACATACCAGAGAAGGGGAGAAAGAAGGGAGGGGGTGTGAGAGAGGCACATAATCAATACAAACACTCCATTAAATTACTTCAAAAGGGATTTTGAACAGTTTGTAGAATTAGTTCTGCGGAAAAAAGCAGAAGGGGAAGCAAATATGTTTGAGGGGCGGAAAGCAAACAAGTGCAAACGCTACAATCTGCCACATATTCTGAATGGAGGAGTACAGTGTGGTGTGTGTGTGTGTGTGTGTGTGTGTGTGTGTGTGTGTGTGTGTCTTACAGAAGCATTCTCTCTCTGTCAGAGTCACAACATGCCATTACTCTCATAACACCGCGACATTGCTCGCTTTATCTTTTCCAAGAAAAGCGCTTACTCCTTCCCACGTCGGAGTCGAAAAAACATAAAACATTTTCATGTGTGATAGTGAGCCACAGTCCCAAAATATTGTTCTGTATTGTCACCATGACAAATCAACCATGAGAAGACAGCATCTGTCTGTTTCCTTATCACCAGCTCCTACCCGCATAAACATTCAGAGACGCTCCAAACAGTCTCTGAAAAGGGACAGAATCTTACCTCTACATCAAATTGAAATGTTCCAACTGAAATATTGTCGGGATATCAACTCAGGTGTATGTGCCAAGTCTGGCATACAGATCAGATGTTGCATCAGAGGGATATACAGTGGTTGTATCCCCCCGAGCGAGCGGCCGAGGCTGTAAAGAATCTTGAAATGTAGTGATATTGCTCTGTGCCTCACTGGCCTATTGCACCTTGCAGCTCAATCAGTGTACATTTAGCTCAGGTCGCATACAGTGATGTTTTGGGTGTGTGTCCCAATTCTAGGTGACACACTTACTCTAAGCAGGTATAAGCAGAGTATTAACACCGCAGCCCAGCCTGCTCCTGATGCATGTGTTTGGAAATAAATACAAATCTTTCTGCACAAAATCTACTATTTATCCTAAACAGCGTGCAGATTAACAAATGGTCAGTTATTATGAATCATGGGGGGAAAAATAATCTATAATGTCATTGTTTTACTGCATATAATTTACAACAAAGTGCCTTTTGATTTAAATATATTTTATGAAATGTAACTCTGGGCATTAAAAGGGAAGCTGAGTCAAAGTCAAAGCCATCTGCAGCTTTTTTTTTTTACAGCAGAGATATGCATGAAGAACAGGTCTTTCCTTGAATGATAATAGATGACCTTCATTAGCATCACCAACTGAATATTTCATATAAATGCTCACATTTTCTGATATCTGATGCATTATGCACCCTTGACTTTAGTCTGATCTACTGTACAAATGTGGCGGGTCAAAGAGCAGAATTCAATATGCAGCACTGTAGGAAGAATTTAATATCTTACACAAATATTTGCCCGAGATTACAATAAAACCTATTAGTATTATTTTTGTAGTTTTATGGTTTCATTTACTTAAATTTCCATGATGTGCTGCAACACAGAAATGGTATTAAAAAAAAAAGTCAAAGGGAAGGTTAAACTGCTTTTGAAATACACTGTATATTTTTCTCCGCCTGCTTTTGGTTACATTTTCCTGTCAGGGTGTTTCCTCAGAGAGCCCTGATCCTGGCAGGGCTGCGGGATTGAACCAGCTACAGACGATACTACAGGTGAGGGCAAGAGTCAGAAACACTATCTATGTTCTTTGAATGCAGAAGTCACAGGCTATGACCTTGTGTAATCCTCCACAACATCTCAACTCACAATCTGCTCACTGGTATCCACACTGAAGACAGACAAGAAAACCTATTGAGCTTTTTTTTATCCTTTTTTTTTTTTTTTTTGATACATTTTCATATTATTTTCTGTCTGCAGCTCTCTGTTTCTCCCAGCACAAGCCGACAAACTGTATCAGCAGATACAGCTCTCCAATGCTCGGCCTCCTTGTATACAACCAGAAACCAATTTCTGCAGGCAGCAATGAAAAAGAGGAAAAAAAAAAAGGAAAAAATCAGGCCAGTTCTCCGGGGAGAGATAGAGGGGCAGAATGTAAACTTCCCTGGCAATCCATCCCTGGTGGATTGAATTGTAAAAAGAAGCTCTAATGCTCACTTCAATACAAGATAAACTGAGTGGACAGTTTACATTACCTGATTAAGTGAATAACATTACAGATTATGTAAGAACTGCAAAATACAAACAGGCACTAGTAGAAATATGCTATTACCGTTCTCTTGGCTCTGAGTGCCGTATGTGGGAAACAGTAATTCAGTTGAATCATTTTTAAATGGTATGTTTAATGTAATTAAATGCCTTATGTGTTTGTGTTATGTGGGCTACAAGAAGACTAATCCTTGACAAAACAAAGCACAGTACATACTTAAATAAAAACTGAACATCTTTAATATTGCCAAGAATAAGATAAAAAAGATTGACACAACTTTCTTCTTGAAACTGCCTCCAGATAACAGTTAGCTTAGCTTAGCTTAGCACAAAGAGTGGAAACAGGGGAAAACAGCTAGCCTGGCCTTGTGACAAGAGGAGGAAAATGTTATTGAGAGCAGCCAAGAACCAGTGCACCACATTACCCCTGCAAAAACCACAATGTGTTGTTTATACGCTGTGTTTGTTATAGGGATTAAACAAAGAGGATATAACATGTTAAATAGGAAGCTTTAATTTTGCTAGAAGGTGGATTTTGTGACTGTTTGACGGAGCCAAGCTGGCTCTATTCAGTCAATATGCTAAACTGCTTCTGGCAGTGGCATCTCTTTTTTTTTTAACTGTACCGACACAAGAGTGGTATTAATCTTTGGGTCAAATACATTAAAAAAAAAAAGAGCAAAGTGATGCCAGTTGTTTGTATCGCTGTGCAAATCGAATAATTTGTACTTTTATGAGGAAGAAGTATCTTTCTGGAGGCCTGTTTAAGTCAGGTCAGCCAGTCTTTCAAAACACTGTATTTCAAAAGCATTGCTAAAGCTGGAACTTGAAAAATGATGCTAATCATCTCGCTGCCTCACAGGTTTTGGAGAGTCACAGCTGTCGATGCTGCAGGACAGCAGCAAAAGGTCACTTGTTTCGCTAATTAATTACTTAACTTCGTGCGGGCATCTTTGGTTTCACTCTTCATGCATTTATTCTAAGAACAGAGCGGAGCTTTGTTCCCCAAAACCGTAACGCTCCATGAAACGTAGATCAAGAATATTACGATTGTTATTCTGCTATTTGGGACACATTTGTCTTAAGTATTTTTCATATTCTGCCTGCGAGACACAAATCCATAACAGCACGCTTAATTCACAGAGGCAGCGTGCCAGGAAAAGTTAGGATATGCACTTGGAAAAAAAAAAAAAAAAAAGAACAGTTTCCCTCGATAACAATGGCACACTTTATTGCTCTTTAGCTCACAATGGTTTTCTGTGCAGCTTGTGGTATTGCTGCAGTATCCTGTTATGGGGAACAATCCAATTCCTCTGACATAGTTACAGATCAGCCTGAGAATAACAATCAGCAAACACATCATTCAAGCAATACAGCAAGCAGCCACCCCGGGCTATTCTGTTTATAAATACAATCAAAAAAGAGAGTGTAGCTTTATCATAAAAAAAAAAAGTCAATGAGCCAACGTATTACACAAAATTACAGACATTCAGCTACAAGATGCTTTAAGGGTACTTTAATATCTGATCTGCTGATGCCGTGGCATGAATATTTTATTCCAGCAGTGAGCAGCATTGCAGTGGCATATTTCATATTTCTATGCAAACCCTTCCTCAGAGTAACATGCATTTGACTTGATGAATAAATGATCTCTCCCACTCTCTCCCAAACTATCTGCCACTCGCATATTGTTAAGACTGTCAACAACTGACACACGCCAAAGATGCCGCGAACAAACAAACAAATGGATAAGTGAGTGCACGCCACTGATTGTCGGTGTGTAGCATGTGTGCACGTGTCCATCTACGTGTGTATGTGTGTGTCAAAGTGTGTGTGTGTATGTGTGTGTGTATGTGTGTGTGTGTATGTGTGTGTGTGTGTGTGTGTGTGTGCCTGTGTGTGTTTCATTGGTGCCCTGCCAGAGTCTGAGCCGGTTCTGCTGAGTGGGCAGATTCTCTGGCGGAGTGTCCCATCGGAGTGACAAGTGCATTTAGAAACAGCCTGATGGAGTCATTAACAGCAGTGCTGCTCATTAGCAACACACGCACACACACATACAGAGCACACACACACACACACACTCACATTCACACACACCACCCCTCAGTAACAATAGCGTCATTGTCAGGTTATTACACTGACAACGGATAAATCTATGAAATCTGACCGATGCAGCACATTTATAGAAAGCCGTGATATGAAACATAATATCATTTAAGAAGCAGGCTGACACGTCTGATTATGAAAGCAGGCAATCACACACACACACACACACACAAGCACACACCAACAACAAGCCCGATCAAACTATATTGATTACTGGAATAACAACAAAGCATCCATTATTGATCCTCGTGTCCCTTCTTCGTATGAGATTCAAGCAAAGTCGAGTAATCAAGGGGAAATTACAGCATTCCTGGAAGATTTCGAGCAGAAAACAGAACAAGAGTCATCAATAAATCACTATTTTCTTTTACAGAAAAATGGCTCATGTTTTTAAATCTGAAGCAGTTTCACTTCCACGTAGGCTTTAGGCATAAAATGATTATTAAAAATGAATTAGTAGAGGATAAAACATTGTGGCTTAAATATCCAGAATCCATGCTCATAACCTGACAAGACATACTGTAATTGTGATGGTATTTTTAGCATGTTTGCTAAGCTACATTATACCATTATAATCAGCATTAGGCATTACATCACAGCCATGTGAGAGTGAGGCAAATAAGTGGGAAACGGCTTCAAAGGGAACATTATGTTCTTGCTGATTATTAAGCTTAAATGCCAGTTTCCTATTTGCATCGGATGAGTCATCTGCAGAGACATCCAGCTTTATGTTGGGACTGATTCATGGGTAATGCTCTATCGAGACCCAAAAAAAGCCCGGTGCAAGAATCAAACAATCAGTGACACTTAATGGCACCGTGTACATGATGAATACAGCCATTCAGACACACATAGCAATGATCCTCAAAGCTCCTGAGATACGCAGCCAATTAGGATCTGAACCGAGGGCTACGAAGGTGTCGGAGGTGCTGTGGCCTGCAGTTTGATGTGACTGGGATATTTAAAGACATTACCAGCTGAATAATGGGATGCTGCGATGCTGCTTCTCTTGTTGTCACACTCAGAAAACAGAGCTGTTACAGGATGGTAATGGCAATTGGCAAACACGCTGCCATTACCTCTAGCCTGCCTCGATTAGTGTTATTTTCAGCTCATTATATCGGGAAGAACTCCAACTACACACTGATGAATTACTCCAGTCGAGACAAAACTTGTTAAATCAACCAAAGGACCATAAACATAAGCTGATTTATGGACACAAACATGTAAACATTCAACACAGCGGCACTGGAGAAACCGGAGACACTGCGGTAACCTTTTGAAATGAAGAAATTGCTTTAAAAATAACTTGAAAGAGACTTTAAGAAATTGAGGTTTCTGCAGGCGCTCACCTAGCTGCGCCCTCTCCCTCTGGACATCCTTGAAGTTGAGTCCGCTGGTCAGGGTGCTTTCTCGGTAGCGGTGGAGGGCCTCCCGCCTCCCGTTGGTCCCCAGCTCCCGGAGCACAGAGGGTTTGAGAGGCTCGGCCTTCAGACAGTGGGCCCATCCTGAGAAGTCTGGTACAGTCCACTTCACCAGGTCCTCCAGTCGCACAATCACCTTCTCAGACACTGCAATTACCTCATGCTGAAAGGAAGCAGTGCAGAATCAAAATCACAATCAGGAACACATAAAGGCAGTTACGTAAATGCAACCGTGCCAAGGTCACAGATCATTTACTTGTGCCACAAGTTTATGGCCCTGTTTCAAACAGTCATTTGGAAAATAACACCTCAGCATGACTGAAAGTGAAATTTAGAAACTGAATACTGTTTTCTTTTCCATAGATACCTGAACAAACAACAAGTAATCAAATAAAACGACAAAAAGCTTTGGTAGGCTCTATAAAGTGGGTGTGTTTGTAGCTACGGCTCTTTTTTAAAGTAAAGAACTTGGATTAGTATGAGTTGCACCACACTTCCAAACAGTCCGTGAAAGTGTTTGATGAAATATTTTGAGCCTTTTTCTTACCTAAAAGTTAAGAGTTATAGTTCAAAAATATTCCCTTAGAAGTTATATTTAAATTCAAAATGTTACTTCAGAGCACAAACATAATATCAGCAAACTGTATTTTAAAGTAAAAGTACTCCTCATGCAGAATAACTCCTTTCTCTTGTCATATAGTATCATCACAGTTTAATATATCATGTTCTTTTCTTCTAAAAATAAGATGAAGTGTTTTAGTTTTATTCTTTTTCAATGTGGAGCCAATTGTAGATACTTCACTGTTTCTGCAAGAGAGTACGGCATCATGGCTGCATCATTATAAGTGAATTGTATGTAAAAACTAATCACTGTCAGAGTAGTGAGAGTAAAAAGTACATTATTTCCCTTAGTAATGTAGTCGAGTACAAGTATTAAATATCACTAAATGGAAACACTCAGGCTGAGTTTAAGCACCTCACATTTGCACTAAACTACTTTAGTAGATGCACTCAGTTACATTTCACCATTGATAAGAGATATTTTGCAGAGATAATTGGTGATATTTATCCGGTTCAGAGGTTCAGGGATGAAAATAGCAGGATTAAAAATAAATAAATAAATAAATAAAAATAGACGAAGACCAGAATCAGAGTTAGTCGAGGAAACAGGACAAACAACAGAACGTCCTTATTTATCATCTAAATTGGTTTGTGCGTCAAGTAGCATTACGGCTGTGGATGCACATTAATGTTAGTAAATTATGGCACCATGAATATGGATGATGTGGATGATTGCTGAATTGAATTTATGCCAGCAGTTAAATCAATGTCAACGAGGTCGTGGATGTTTTGAACTTTTTCCGATTAGCATTTAGGAAGTCCATCCTGCTGATATTCACCATGAATGTTGAGATTATTTTTGTGCTTTTAAATGACAAGTTACACTGTGGTGGTTATGATTTCATCTTTAAAGCATGGATGAGTTTTAGAAATGTGACTTTTCAAAAGATGAAGAAACAGGAGAGAAGCTGTGAGCCGACAGTCTGTCTAACACTCACTAAACTAATGTCAGGAAACTGTAAATGTAAATCTATAGCTGTGATGTGCATGGCTGACACTGGGGCTAAGCTGGAAAAAAAAAAAAAAAGCTGTGGTGGTTTTGTCTACATGCTATTGGCTTACTTAATAAGCTTTGCTCTCTCCCCAGAATGTGCTTCAACCGTTTTTTATCCTGAGGTTGATTCAGACTCTTTTAATAACTCCCTCACTCAAAGAACTACAAGCCCAATGGAGAGGGAAGGAAGCAGAGATGGTTAAATGTGTTTCTATTTGAAGGGCTAATGGCTGAAGTACTTGTTACCAACAGAGTGGAGTGGTGTGCTGGAAGATGGCTATTACAGAAACGGGGGGGAAATCTGGAGGGCAGATGTGTGCAGGCAGAAATGCAGACACACTGAGTCGGTCTCTCATGTTTACCTTGGTTATCTCCAATTTAGCATGCATCTGTCTGACTGTACACATTTTCCCCTCAGAGAGCCGGTGCATTACTGGCATTGAAATAGCATTTATTTATTCTATATTGAAACGTTAACGCACCGTATGTATATAAGAAGCGAGGGTGGACAGTAATAAAAAGCCACACCTATAAGATTTAATTAAATCCAAAAGAACAACTGTGCAGTAAATCCTTCCTTTGTGATGCTTAAAATGTCAGTTTTTTTTAAAGCTGCTTTTCAAATGTTGTTATTTCAAAGTGTTCCTCTTTTTTGTCACTTTAGTCTAAAAATGAACACATGACTTTTCAGCGTTTCAGATTCTCTCTGAGTGCTCTGTCTATACAATTACCCATATTCAGTTCTCACATCATCTGCAACTACAGGCATATCAAATCCCAACCAGTTGGAGACAGTATTTCCTTATAAAGGAAAAGCCTGCGAGGGATAGCTTGATATAGCTGTGCCTCCCTCACTAAGTAGAAACATCAAACATGGGTTTTCGGTCTTCTTATAATGAGCTGTCTTCAGCTGTCAAGTGGTGGCGGGTGGTTGTAACCGGCTTTCCATGCAATGAAAAACTGACTGCTGTTCCTGCCTTCAGAAAAAGCAGGCCATTTGAATAATGTAGAGCAACAGTAAATAGCATTCAGCCTGCAGCCAAAAACCACATTGTACTGTATCTCCACAGAATAAGCTACTGTACTTTGATGCGATCTACTGACAGCACATTGTGAAACAACACCGTGAAACATTTCGCTTTTTTAGTCCATTCAAAACGAAAAAAAAATTATGCACTGAATGTTCTGCTGCTGATGCATGAGTCAAACGGCAGTACTTTAAGTAATTCAATAGCACACCAGAGCATACAACCGGCACCGGCAAACCTTAAAACACATCACCATTCCCTCTATATCAATCAGTCGAATGACATGGTGCCTTGTGTGAGTGTCAACAGATCCTGTTTGGGGACTTGTTCGGCCTGAGAGCAAAACACAACAGGTGAGAGCAATTCAGCAGCTGTCAACACAGTCCAGAATATAATCAGTCTATGAACGGAGCCAAAACCGGCTACAGCTTTCCGTTTCTTTTTATTTGTTGTTGTTTTTTTTTACTTTACCAGCCAACTTTACACCAGCTGAAGTCTGTGGGCTGCTGTGTGATCCAAAACATGCAGACAGGAAGTCGAATACTGGTTTGTGGTTTGCATAAGTCATGAAGCGAATATTTGATTGAGAAATGTTTAGGCAAATACTGTAGAATTCAGAACATGTGCTGCGTGGTTCATGAAAAGTTCTGGCGAAACAGGCAACCCACCCCTTTTACTGAGAAAAGACAGCCTGGTGTGTAACTATGATGAAAGAAACGAAAAAAAAAGAAGTATTTCTGCAAATAATAAGAAGAACACAAAGCTAGGGCTGCAATCAATCATTGTTTTTTCACTTTTTAACATCCTTCAAACTGTTGATTCATTTTTTTTTTGCCTGGAAAAAATCAAAAATAGTGAAAAATGAACTGAGGAGTTGACTTTAAATTAATCCCTTTAGGCCAATTTTCTTTTATTGTGTAAACTAATCCTCTGTAAACCTCAAGTACACAATTGAAAGATTGACTGATAATCAAAATAATCATTACTCGCCTTGCATTTTTTGCTTTAAGTGGCTTAAAAATCTCATCTGTTCTTACAATAGGTGTCGATTCATTTTCTGTCAAATAAACTAACTGTTTAATCCGCCATCATTAATCACTGTTGGGCATTCAGCGGCATCGCAGGGGTGCCTCAGCTCGCTACTCGGATTTTTTCAGTTTTAAATATGTGATTTTAGAAACTCGCCCATTCACACTGTCCTGTCATTTTGAGTTAGGCAGCTGATACTTTAGCAAAGTGGCAGACACAGCCAGCAGGCCACTTGATAATATAGGTCAGAGGACTGCAAGCCCACAGCCAAGAGGTGACACTCCACATCAGCAACATACCAAACGGCCTGGTGTCATTTCAGCGACACTTCCTACACAGAAGCACTAAGAGCATTTACACACTCCGAATCCTGCACTTAATGTCTTAATGTGCTACTATAATTTTATCTCGCCTATGTCAATAAAAATGCACATACTCTCCAACTGCTTATTTTTTCTGTGACTGAGTTAAAACGTGAGATAACACGCTAACAGCTGAATGTTACATTTTGTCTCTGTGCTTCTATCAATAATTCATGTTATTACTGCAGCAGCATGATATCTCCAAAAACATTACTGAGTGAATTTATTGCAATGACTGCACATAATGGCCTGCGAGCAGAGAAAAGCAGACTTCTGCTGTGAAACTGTAGATATCTCTGTTCCAGCAACCCACGACTCCAAGAAATCTCACCGAAAATTAAACTTGCTAAAATCCATATCATTCAATTTATATGGATGCTGCAGCGCACTGGTGGCAAATCAGCACATAAGGGACCGTTCCCAATTCTATATTTGGTGATCCAATTAGAAACAATGCACCCTGAAATATTCCATATCGTTCCGGACAATTCCCCGCGAGAAATCCACGCCACTGTGAGGGAGACATTCCTGACTGTCAGCGTTCTGCGGCCCGGCGTCTCATCGCTCGGACAGGACTTTCAGCTTGGGAGTCGAGGGGTGCATGCTCCCAGTGGGTGGGTGTCTTTCTATACTGTGGGTACACACAACACAACACACACACACACTCACACATGCACACACACACACGCACGGTGCTCCTGTCATGCTGGGAAGGTTTCAGCCTGCTGCCTCAGAGAGGTCAGCACTGGAATTCCTAAGGCCAAAGGAGATTAGTAATTGAGTAATGGACATGGTGACATGGACAATGAGGAGACAGAGAGGCAGAGAGAGCAGGAGAAGGAAGGAGAGAGAAAGAGAGAGAGAGAGAACGAGAGTATGAAACACAATATGAGTTCATTATCTATCTCCCCTCCACATGACTGACCT
This sequence comes from Acanthurus leucopareius, assembly GCA_029814765.1. Taxonomy (NCBI): domain Eukaryota; kingdom Metazoa; phylum Chordata; class Actinopteri; order Acanthuriformes; family Acanthuridae; genus Acanthurus; species Acanthurus leucopareius. Next base: position 18,691,911 of record JAQMCX010000003.1, on the reverse strand, counting down.
TGGCTTCAGTGTCCCAAAACAAACTTATCTGGGAATTAAAAAGGAGCTCTGGGGAGTAAGCCAGGGACAATTAAATTAGGATATGTTTTTGAGACTGCCTTAAGACTAGAAAGAGTTCAAGGTACAACATTTAAAAGGTGAGAATTATTGTACATAATGTTCTGCCACTTAATGCATGCAGTTTATTCATATGCATAAAAAGTTGCTGTAATATCTGCGGGGTGCTGAACTCATCTTTTATTCACTGATTCCATTAAGAGATTGCGCTTGCATGAGCTGCCGTGATATATGAACTTTGCATTCTTTCGCTGTTATAATGACAGAGAAAAATAGCGAGATAACAGGAGATTTCAAAGCCTCTCTGAAAGTGGCTGAGGCATCCATCATGTAAGGTGACACTGCAAAAAAGCTGTGTCAGCTCCCTCCAATCGCTGCATCTCTGTACCCTTGTGTTCTGGCAAACGCAAACAGGCAAACATAAAAAAAACTAAATGCATAATGATTCCCCTTTCTCCATCTAAGAAACTGCCATTAATAATAAAAAAAAAAAACATCAGCTGGGGTATTAAGCAAGAGCATCTCGTCTGTGGTTGCATTCTCCTCAAAGGTTATAATAACGATCCAGTGTAGCTGGGGGCGCTGGAGTCATGCATCAAGGCAAATGTTTGCCTGTTTAAGTGGTTAGTCAATGACAAAGTGGAAAAAACCGGAGCTAAAGAGCACCAAAAGCCTCTTTTGTGTTGACAAACCATGGGCTGCTGTAACATATCATTACTTAGGCAGCAGAGACACAAAACAGTTTGGTGAAAAGAAATCAGAAGATTGTGAAGGACCAGGATGACAACTCCAAACCGAAGGGAAATGTTAGCTGGGGTTTTTTTTTTTTTTTTTATAGCCTTTGAAGTCCAGGGTATTCCATTTTAAAGGTTTTAAATTACACTATCCTAAAAAGCTGGTAATAATTTACATGCTATTTCAGCAATGGTGAGGAATTCACTTGAGGGCAGTGTTCAGAGTTAATGACTTGTTCTGCGGCAGGAGGAGGCACACATGCGCGCACGCCACACATGCACACTAAAAAGCACCCCCCCCACACACACACACACACACCTCCTCTCCCCTCACCTCTAAATTCCTACCATTGTTGTGTGAATGGGGAGATTTGGTATAATGCACAGACCGTCCAAGACAAGGCAGCGGTATGGATGCTCTTAAAAGATCACTGTAAAAATCTGCCATATCACATTTACACTCAAGTCATTCAGCAGAACGACCTTATCCATCAAAATGCTGGTCGCATATCTAAGCCACTTACACTTAATTCAACTAGCATCCCAGATGCCTGAATTACCCATTCAGGGTTTTTCCCTTAGGAAAAATCAAAGAAGCAGCAAATGAATACAATCTAATTTCCCTACAAGCTGGCTTTCCAAGCACTGAAACACATGCATGGACTTCTGCCATGCACTGAAGAAATGGCTCTGGATGCATGCCAAAGTGTTTTCCACAGCAATCAATACTGGCCTACTGCTGCAGTCCCCAACCTGTCAGTGTGTGTGTGTGTGTGTGTGTGTGTGTATATGTGTGCATGTGTGCATGTGTGTGTGCCAAAGCCTTGTCAGCTAGAGGGACAGAATAGAGGAGAAGAGAGGTCAGATGAAATCAGAGGTGATGATAATAGCACATTAATATAACATGATCCAGAAATATTCTCCGCGGTCGTGAATTCCCATTAAGAGCGCCCTGCTGTATTTGCACTAAAGTGGGATATATAGTGTAAGATAAGCGCACGCAATTAACCGCCTGAAGCCAGAGTATACAATAAGTGGGTGTTTGTGTGGGGTGAGTTTTTTTATCTGCACATCCTGTACAACAAGCTCTCTTACCAAAATAAGAGAGTGCAAAAGCAGAAAGTATTACAGCAGGACAGGCAGGGTGCTCAGAGTGGGAAGAAATAAGGTGTCACTCATTGAGTTTTAAAACACATGTGACTGTTTAGTCGGCGGCAGTTTGCAGGCAGACAAATAGAGCAGAGGCCCCATAAGAGGGTTTGTCATAATGGGTGAGCAACTCGACACAAAGCCTGTTTAAAGAGCAAGCAGAGCTCAACTGGTGGGGGTAAACACTGCGTGTCAGGCCGAGATACAATGAAAAATAAATCTTCCTCCACATATGGACTTAATAATTAACTCAGAATAAATACATTAATAAATTTTCTTTTATCTGTTTATCAGCTATTAAAGCAAATATGGGCGCCTAGGTAGGTTTATTCAATGAATCATTATTTCTATTTCCAGCCAGAGCTGACTGGACTTAAAGCTGGCTGCGTTTAAATAGGAATTGACCTCCAACCCTGTGACAGAAGAAAAACAAGCACAGTGGGTCATGGGTTGGTTCCTCTTGTCACTGCACAGCACAGCAAAACACGGCAAAACACAGCGCGGGAGAGGCTGAGAGCAAACAAATACCTGAGAAATAACCAGGAAATTACATCATAGCTCGACGCTGAGAACACAAGTGAATCAGTAATCCAATTCCAGTGAGCTAGTTCAATATACGGCTGTTCTGATGTCTCGAAAAAAAAAAAAAAAAAGTAGTGCCTTTTGGTATTTGGAGGATATTGGCTCCAGGCTTGAGATAATAGCTGTCGTGTGAGGGGGAGAAGAAGCAACACAGCGCTGGCTGTTTACATGTCAAGTGTCAAACACTGTGTCTGTTTTATGTTGTGTGAAAATATTCAAGAGTAAATCTAACATGATCTAAGAATAAATGTCATGTGCCTGCTGTGGTTTTAAACTCTCGATGCAGCCTCTGCTCATTTGACAGTAAAAGGTTGTAAAAAAGAAAAAAAGAAAAAAGAAAGAAAAAAAAAGCACACTTCCTGATAGCTGTTCGTTATCAGGTTCATATCTGCATGAGTCACTGGGCTAATTTGAACTCCTGATTTCCAGCCAACCTATTGCAGATTTGCAGTTGAGTGTAGCTCCACATGCATCAATCTGTCTTTAAATACTATCAGAGCGGCTGAAGAAAGAAAATGACTAATGTGAGAAATATAAACTCTACTTCCCCACAAAGCTAAAAATGAACCCTTTGCTAATGTTTGCACTTGGAAAACAAATCACCTTTTTGTACATAAATCACTCGGGCGCAGAATTTAACAGCCGATGATTTTAATATCACAGCTTTTTGTGAGGCTGGTTTACCCTTCCTGTTTGTTTTATGGATTATGGGTTGCGTCTGTAAGCGCTCCTAGCTGACTCATGCAGTGCAGATTAGTGTTATGGGGCAAAGTCAGCGAGAATCTGAATGGGCTCAGTGAAGGTCATAAACTGACTTCAAGTTGTCAGGGCAATTTCCACTGTGTAATATACTTTAAGTAGTCTGATTTGCTGAGAGCAGGAGGTTTGACAAGCCTTCTAATTGAGGTCAACCTGCAGGCACCTACACCGCATTTAGACATTTCATAGTCAAATCATATTATTTTATTGTCTGGTTTATTCTTTAATCACACTGCAACTTCAAAGCCAGTGCAAATGTCTCTGGCGTTTTGCATGATTGTGTGGTGTGATGCAAGTGGCTGCATAATTCATGCAGAAAAAATTTCTTTGATTTCTCTGATTTTACTTATCCAATGAACAAACACAAACTGTATCACTGAATGTTTCACTTTATGTCCCAAAAATTCTCTCATTTTGATTTGTTTTGGCAGCGCTGCAGCCCGTCTGCTAGTTAATATAATATTTTCCAGATAAACCCAATGGACTGGAATGTAAGCACTTTGCAATGCAAATAAGTCTTTGGGAAAGGGGCGGAGCTGATATGTTGTTGCGCAAGTGTGGCCTCAGAATCGGCGATGCATGCACTAAAAGTAATTACTAAATAATTGCAGCGTGTTAAAGGCTAAAGCGAGGGGGCTTCAGGTGATGATACCAGCTCATAGGAGAAATTTTGCAACAAAGATGATAGCTTGTCTAAGCGGCGGGCCATAAATAGCCACCTTTCTCATGAAAGGGAAATGTGATAGCCACTCTATTACTCAAGAGGAAAGAATGTAAGTAAACCATCAGCGGAAGAGTCGAGTACAAACACGGCTTTGTCCTTCCCTATAAACAATATAACAGCAGCAGAGAATAATTTCCATCCAGCCGCAAGTGATCAAAAGCACAGAGTAGTAATTAAAGTGCTGTTGTCGCTGGCTGAGGAATATAAGGGAGAAAACAACACATCATTTGTTTCATAGCCGGGGAGAAAAACTCTCAATATCAGAGCATTGCCATTCAGTGCAACGATGTAACCGGATCACAAGCGCCACATATGGCCACAGTCAATCATAATAACTATTGCTTTTCTGTGCCAACAGCGGCGTAATGTAACACAGAGGCGTTTAAAGTGCTGCCTAAAATGTGAGCTGACAACATCACATTGTTGAGGATGGAAATGTCCACATGGAAAATTATGCAAAGCTTGGAGAGTAGTTAAAACGTGTCAGCGCTGGCTTTGCTCTGCCACGCTTTATGACTCGCTCTGCCTCTTTCAACATCAGGCGGCATTACAAAATATCTAATAACTGTCGTACCGACCGATCTGAGCCAAGTTGACCCCATGCATTCATTACCGTTTCGCAATTTCCGCCCATATGTCAGTATTTGACACGCTTTACCAAGAAATGAAATGACAGAGCCTCGGCGCAGGATTCTTGCGGATTTTCCCCTTTATAACACAATTAACCCCATAGAGCGCAGCGGCTGCCTGATTGAGCGCAGCTGGACAAGTGCACATTCAGCAGTTGACACCACAATAGGCAAATAGGCTAAAGTAAAACTCGAGAACAAACACCGCCGTAGGTCAATCGCTTTGCCGCTCGGATACATCAATGTCAGTATCAATACATGCGTTTATGAATGGCTGCCAGCGGAGACTACACATCCACTGCCAGCACTTAATGCAGTAAATATGCTGTTTAATAAAAAATGCCCGAGAACAAGGGGAGAACACAGAGAGCAAACACGAAAAAAAAACACCAATCATTTCCAATTACTGAGCAGGTGATTAATATTCCTACCTCTCCGTGGGTGACTGTCCGTCCCTGGGGAGTATCCTCGGGTAGAAAATAAAGTTTGGAGCTTGATAAAAGTTGCTTGCTTGTTCTTTCTTCCCAGAGCAACTGAAGCTCCGCTATGCAAATAGGATCCTCCGGTTTACATCTGACGAAGAAAAAGTCTCCGAGAGACAGAATCCTCGGTTTGCCGTCCCGGTTAAATTTAAAGGCTTTATAGAATATATATGGTCCATGTAAACCGCAAGACGAGCCCACCCACTGTAGAGGGGAAAAAACATAAATGGAGAAATGAATTAATGGTTTATCAACTCATTTGGTAAACAAATCGCAGCTAAGTAGACAGAAACATTTCAAACATCCCTGCGTAATTACGCACGGTTGGCAGATATAACATTAGGATACCTCCGTCTTCTTCTCACAATTAGTAACTATTTTTAGATGTTCAACATATGACACAGATGTGCTCATACTAAATGCAATGTGTCAAAGTTTTGTGGATTAGGCACGTGAGCACAGTTTACAGTAGGAGGCGATTAACGCGATGTGAAAATAAAATAAATCGACGGTTGATAACAAACGTTACCTTCAGTGAGTTCGGCTCCATCTCGACGTTATGAATTGATTAAACTCAACACGCTCTCCAAACTTGCTGGCTTGAATGGATTGCCGAAGGTCCTGCAAGGGAGCTATTTCAGCAGAGTTTGAAACGTCGTGTATCAATCGATTGAGTGCAGTGAAAAATGTCTTTTGTGCTAAATACACTGCAAGAAATATTGTGTAAGTGTGCGTTTTTATTTATTTAGGTTAATGTGTGACGGTGTTTTTTTGGCGACTTTTTATTAATCGTTTTACGGTGTTCAGACAAAATATTAATACATAAGTATAAAAATATCAAGAATTTTCAACCACCAGTGACTATTAGTTGTGTATAAAATATAAAATGTCGTTTCTGTAAAATGATCTGCCTGCAGAAGCGTGATTAATGCGAATATTCTGCGTTTATGGGCTTTTCCGAGACTACGTGCCTTCCAGGACTTCTGTAAAAGACGTTCAGTATGAAAGCACATTTCTCACAGTAATGACACTGAGGCGCTTGCTGTGGATGCCTTCAAGAAACAATGTTACATGAAAGTTAATAGGGCTATCAAATGATTCCTCAAAAGGCAATGTGGGACCCGTGAGGTGCCGGCTTTGCTTTGAGCGGAACTTGCTACGCGTTATGGCTCAGGCGCGCCGCTTGGCTTTAATGCTGAAATTAATGGCCTTTATGTATTTTGAGGCGAGCATGAAGAGACAAAATTGGCCGAGTTAGAAAGCGGGGCGTCACGAGACAGAATTCACGAGGCGGTCCATTATCCAGGCATAAATCATCTTAAAACGCTGCGATGACCTTGCGAAGACAGCGGGGTATATTTGACAAAGGTTAACACATTTTCACGATCAAAAGCCTCTTATAATTACATTGATGAATATTTATCACTATACACAAATGGGGAATTATAGAGGTGTGAGGAAACCAATATTAATTTATTCATTTTTAACGATAGTCGTGGTATTTATGTAAAGTTAAACAAACTTCGCGGTTTCTATTTACATCCGTTGACTCATTGTCCTTTCAGCCTCCGCGGCTGAATGTGTCAGCTGTATTTTATCGGTTGTCTGGAATTATTCACATATTGAGCAGTACCCTCTCCGTCCACAGGGCTGTGCTATTTCATCACCCTCGTCCACTCTTTACCCTGCATTTATCCACCACTCAGATCACACAGCATGCAACAGCAACACAGGCCTACTTCTGACACCAGCTATTTCAAGTACAGTATTACGCAATGCGCTTTTTTTTCTCTCCTAGAAACGACGGGCAGACCATACAGGCGCACTGATTCACATCTAGTGAAGTGTTTTCCTGTCCACCAAACGGATATGTTTTCATATCCAGGCCCTACTGCTGTTATGAATGGCTGTCTGATAGTTATCTTAAATACATAAAGAGGCTAATGACAAAGATTCAGTGGTATTAAGGCTTTTAGATAATGATTTCCACCAATTATATCAACGGGGTTTGATATAATAGACCTATAATATATAAGACAGAACATTTCGGAACAAGATCATAAATTAAGTCCTCTAAATAGGGCCATCTGTTTCCCTTCACTGCTCTCTATTCAAGTCAGCAGCAGAACATAATGTATTAATATTAAAATAGCTGAGGCAATGTTCTGTGACACTCAGATGTTTTAGTGCATCGGTTTTGGAGTAAAAAAGGTGGATTACACAAAGCCTCATTGTCTTGCACACGGCTACAGCAGTGTTGGGATCCTGCAGTGAATCTAATATAAACCGCAGCTCTTAGTGTTATCTTTCCTGATTTCTCTCCCAGCCATTTTAGTGGCTGAATCAATGGGGTTGCATTGTTAATGGCAGCCACTATAATGAAGTCCCTGGTTAATCAATTGCACCACTCGGGCTCTTATCTGGCAATTGCAAGTGTTTGCTTGTCAACAGCAAGAGAGCCCAGCAGTGACTGCAACATTGTGATGCAGATATTGATGTGAAACGGTGTAAATTGAGCTCCATGTTGGGAAATATTTATTGAGGCATTAATAAAAGAAGTGTGTTGAAAGACCTGATGCTGCACAAGCTTTTATAGTCCATGTGTTCAGTAAAAAAATCAAAAATTGCAACCTCATCTGCTTCTCTTTATCTCAACATGACTTTGTGATTAGATAAGATTTCAAAAAGGAATCAATAAGATGTATGTGCATGGTTTAACCTCATGAGTCAACTTGACACATGACAAGAATGATTCAATAGAAGGAAAAAGGGCTCTGTGTCTTTTCTACACTAGCCTATAAATGAATAAATAGCTGGAGAAATATACAGTAATCCATTCTGATCAATTGAACATGAATATCAGGCACACTGTTCAGTATCAAATGTGTTTGATAGTTTCCACGCTGAGGTGTGGCAGCTCAAATCCCCCTTTTACACACAGTCTTTTTTCACTTCAGACTTAGTTTACATTCTCAAGCAGTTTTTTCCTCTTTTGCAATCAATGCTCACAAGTTTGTTTATCTGAGCATTTTTGCTGAGTGGCTGAGTGAAATAAGATCACTCCCTATTTGAATATCCTGTGCTTTGTTTTCAAAGCTCTGATATATAAAAAACCCACTTCTAACATGTGTCGAGCGCATGAGTGAGCAAAAAGAAGCCTGGAATAAAAAAATCTTAAAATGGACGAATAAATATGTCTCAGGCAGATGCTTGCTTGTTTGTTGCCTATAGCACAAAAGCACGATGCGAGGATAAGTGGTGCAACCTTTTCTTTTCTCTCAGCACAGGTGTTCCACATTCCCTGTAATGAGTTAGTCTCAGCGGGGAGCCACAAATGTGGTTGGAAAGTTACCTCAAAAAATGGAGAACTGGAGTTACAGTTTCAACCACAGCAAAGCAAAAAAGCCATTAAAACGACATATCTCTTCCTAATCCTGAACATATGTTGACATGTCATAATGATAAATATGAATTTTATGTAAAATGACTTTAAAGTAGTATTAACTATTTAACCACCTACAGTTAGGAAACAGATTCCCGTAAATTTAAATTTAAATCAACCCTTTGATGCTCAAAGGGATGAAAAAATTCCTAAATAGCCTTTTTTTTTAAGTTGACCACATTATATTTAATTAGGCCGTGAGCCTCCACCAAATGTTCATGAGTTTACTTTTAACAACTGAAGCCTTTATATATATCATTCCCCATTAAACTGCCATAAAATACATAATAGGAGAACCTGCAGTGGCTATGAAACTCACAAAAAAACATGACAGGCTCTCAGTAGACGCAGTGTTTGGTTTGTTTTTGAGCTACTGTAGAAACATGGTGGACTAAACAGAAGAAGACCCGCCTTTATTGATACATATGGCTCTTTTATAAGATATTGACAACATAATAAGTTTTGTATTAAGGTGGTATTTGTTAATGAAAACTAATTATATGGATATTATGTTCAGTTTCTGCCTTATTGAGCCAAAATAGGACAATTCTATATTACATGAATATATACACAGTTTTGTGTCTTCATGCACAAAAATTCAGCACTTCATTGCTGTATTAAGACAAAGTGGAGCTGACCTACTTTTTACCACTTTACATGTTTTTTGGAAAGTGTGGTCATATTTTTTATACAAAAACTTTCAGAGTACATAGTAGCTATTGTGTTTAGTTTAATGTAATGGAGCAAAAAGTAAATTTTTCCCCTCTGAAATTCAGTTTGAATAGAGGTAGAAGAAAAAATGGAAATACTCGTGACCGAGCTCAGTCCTTCAGTAAATGTGCTTCACTGTTTTTTTTTTCTTTCAACAAGATATCACAACTTAAAATATGCTGTACCACAGAAGAGAAGATCATTCAAGGATAAAACCACCTGAGGCCACCTCATTTAGCCTACTAAATTAGTCATCTAATAAAGTGTGAGAAGCAGCCTTAAAGGGAAAACACTCAAATTTATTTAGCAGCATTGGGAAATAAGGGGATCTACATACGGCCAAACATAACTTTTACTTACAGTAAGTGCTCTCAGTGTGTTATTTGGACTCACATCTCCAATCAGACTGCCAGGCATTATGAAAATCTACAGATATCTTAAAGCAAGAAAGCTTCTGAGAAATTAGGGCAACGCACTCATCTCCTGCTCATTCCACATGCACAATTGCATTACCCGGTGCATATCCATCTATCATCAATGGAAAGCCCTGGGACATTAAAAATCCATCAAGTAAATTTGTCCACAGGAACACGTTTCAATAGTAACTTTACACCTGTGTCTTTGTGCTGCTGTAATCACACGACAATGGCTGACGTCTGCAGCGTGACTTGAGGAAAGGTAACAGGAGATCTGTGTGATGTTGCCGGGCTAATTTTAGCCTCTTAGACTCATTATAATGTGGTGTTACATTTCTCTCCCTTCAATCACATGTGAGTCCACCTACAGTGGACAGCCAATGCACACAAGAAATCCAATTAGTTTATTGAAAAGGATCACTTTTAATCAGGACTGTAGTTCGATATACTCAGCCGGAGGCTATTTGAGATGATTTCTGTGTATATTAGCAGGTGTTAGCCAGTGTACTGCCGGCTGAATATTAACAGACTTAGCTCATAAATATCTGTGATGCAGTGATATCCTCAGAACATCAAAGGAGTTACCGCATGCAGTGAACTGTGAGGAATATTACTGTTCACAGCAGAATAGCAAGCCTCTCGAAAATAAGATACATTTTTCCCCTCTTTGTTCTTATCTAATATCACTCTTATTTATCCGAGCCAACATATCTTGTCGTGTTGATGCATAATTCATGTTTTCTGCCATCCATCTTTTCAATTATAATATTCAACGCTGAAGTCCCTCATTTCAAACAACAACCAATTATTGTATCCATTCATGGCTGCGGCCATTGATCAGATCTAATACTATATACTTATATGTGTGTTGGGGATAGTAATTCATGAGGCAAACATTGGTTGGCCCGGTGTGAATGACTGCCATGACAATGAACTAATTGCCTGCAAAACACAATTTCACATTCATGGCCACTATTACAGCTGAATTGTTTGATAATGTCAAGTGAGTCATTTTATTAAGCGCCACAGAAATGTAATCATGCAGCAGGGCAACGTGAATTCGAGTGTATACAAGTGTTAACACCACTATGGGTTTTAGGTTATTACTGCCGCAGCAAATGTAAATTTGCCTCATTGATGGAGAGTACTCAGCTGAATCAGAAATGTGCAAACCACAAACAAAATAGGCTGCTTCATTCCCCTGCCATCTGCATACACATCGGGACACACACACACACACAAACACACACACACAGTTGCATTTTATATCTCCCATCTGAAACCGGGATTAGAACCATGAATAATGTATTTATGTAAATGTCTGATGGGTATAACTATAAAAGATGAGAGTGATTGAAAAGGCATTTTGTTAGATTGAGTTACAGCTGCCTGTGAGATGTGGATGTTTTCAGAGCAACGAGACTCTGAATCTAAAAATAAAAAAAATAACATTTATATATATATATATATAAATATATATATAAATGGATTCTTGAAGCAAAGAGGTCACAGTGTCACCTCCACATCTGAGGAATCCATTAATACAGAACCTGATCTCAGCAGTTATGATTTGCTCTGCGCTTTTCAAACATCAGTCAGGTTATTACACCCAGTGGTCAAACCATCATTGACTATGAAGCCGCTGAGGACAGTGACCTCAGCGTTTACCATCTGTGTAATGCATCACCGCCGCCTTTTCTGTCAAACACTGAATTGTTATAAAACGGGCATAAATGTCAGCAGACATCTATGATCAGATTATTCACTGGAGCGAGTCACCCCTCCACCCCCCTCCCTCCTCCTCCATCCGGGCTGAGAGCGCTGCATTATGTATATGTCAAATAACCGTGTGTGTATGGGCAATTTACAATGCAGCTATGTTACACTGGCAGTTTTTTTTTTTTTTTTTTCGAGATCTGTCATGAGCTATTCCATTTTAAAAACCGCTTCAGTTGCCATGTTTGCAATACTGTTGTAATCTGCGTAATCCCTGTGATATATCTGCAGATCAGGACACAGAAAATCAGCCCATTCAAGAAACGCAGACAATGGATAAGTTTTCAAATATGACTGACAGCTGCTGAATTGTTCCATTTACAGCAGCGAAAAGGGAAAGGAAATGTTTTGCTCAGAGCTCAAAGCCCGAGCACACATATAAAAGTTAAAAAAAAAAAAAAAAAAAAAAAAAAGAAATTCTCGGCATTAATAATTTATCACATTTTATAAGGCAATTTAGCAGTCACTTGAAGTTGCTATGGTGACAGGGGGGTATTTTGAGACAACTAATGACCTATGCAAAACCCACTCACTGTAAACTTCACTCAAGCTAAATGAGATTGCTGTCTGTGCTGTGTGTGATACATGGCTGAGAACTTAATCCCCACGCTATGCTTGGCCTTTTTCTGCACAGGACAAATTAAGGTTCTTAATATCAATGTAAAACATCTGTGGGCTGTTTACTGTACGGGGAATATGAGCCAAGTAGCAACCAGGGGCCAGCACTGTGCTGCATAATAGTCTTTTGTTTTGATTGCTAATGCAGAATTCATAACAGTTGTCAGGTTTAAGGTCAGAAAAAAATCCAGCGAGTGAAAGGAAAATGAATACTCAAGATATGGTTTGAATGTAACTCAATATGTTTCACACTAAATCCCCTTCAATATCTTTTTTATTTTTTGGCTTACGTCAAAGATTCCACATTGGAAAAGCTTTGAAGACTCGCTCTGTTCTGAGGCGAATCATATTTGTCCAATAACCGCTTGGCCTGTTGCAGCTGTCGGGGCTGAGATACAATGAGTCATGTGTTACCCATTTAAGTCCAATTTCTCCCATGCAAATGCCTGACATGTGTGACTCTGCAGGGCCCTGAGTTGAAATGGTATTTTTGAAACAAGGAGAGAGAGAGAGAATCAAGGCCAGAGCTGTGTGACCGTTTAGCCACCTGCTTCACCCGTGACCTGCCGCTGTTTAAAGAAAGTTTATATTTGTGAAACAATCCACTTGTGTTGTTTCTGACATGGCTCTAAAGCCGGCGCAGCTGCCATGAAATTAAATGAATAAACAAAGCAGGAATGGATTCTGTGGTTTGTCCTTACAAGGAGCGCTTTTGGAAAATATGACTTATATCCACCCAACTGCTAACTGTGTGAAAACATTTTTCAGCCCTAAAAATATGGCTGCTAATTTTAACAACACCTCTTCAGTCTCTCCCTCTCCTTTTTTTTTTTTTTTACACAGAGTGCTGAGCCTTTTGTCCATTAGCATAAATGGCAAGCTGACTAATAAAGGTGTGACTTTCAGAGCTGTTAAGCTCCCCTTGCACCTGGAAGCCGTGGTGTTGAGTGCCACCTGTTGGTAAACATGAGCAACGACACTGAGCAAAGAGCCAGCTGTCAGGACTACAGAGGGAAATTTACAGTGTAAACTAATCACCAAGTTATTAATTAGCCAGTCTTGAGCTGTGTGGGACGCGAGCTAACGATAAAAGCTGCACTGTGACTTTTACACTACAAAAGGTATTTTCCAAGGGCAGTTTGCAGCTTTGAAAAAAAATAACTTAAAACATCTCTTAATGCCTCTAATCTTCTGCTGATTCCTCTGATTTACTCTTACATTATGAAGCACCCAGACCCTTCAGGTCATCTGGGACAGGTTTATTCAGAGTTCCCAGGATTGAAACCAAGCGAGCGGAAGCAGCTGTTAGTTTCTCTGCCCTTCCACCCCCCCCCCCCACCCCCCACCTGTGAAACAAGCTTTCTCAATACCTGATGCAGTTTTGACTGATCTTTCATTTTGTAATTTGAGATCCTAAGTGTTTATCTGTTTTTGTTTTTATTGACTCCAAATACCATGTTAATGTTTTCCTAATGTCTTATTTTTAATGTCTTTTTTCTGCCAAGCACTCTTAGTTGCCCTGTTACTGAATTGTGCAATATAAAATAAACTTGCTTCGTGTGCTTTTAATATCACTGTTTCAATGCTTGGAAAATATTTGAATGCTTTTCTTATTAGGTTGGAAAAAGGCCCTTTCGACAGCTGTTGAGACATGCAACACTTAAAACTGTAACCTGAAACCTAAACAAATGAAAAATCTCTGAGGGCTTGCAGGTTATTAAAGCAAGATGACTCAACACATTTATTGAACTGCAGGGGAAACTCAAAGTTATATAGGTCATTAAACTGGGAGATAATTTACAGGAACACAAGATGACAACGATGCACAAATACATTCCTCTGGCTGCTTTTAGCCTTTGAAGCCACACAATTAAAGCAGATGCACAACATATGAAGCATATAGAGTGGTGGTTTACCACTCATAGGGTTTGTTATTGACAGCAGTTAGTCCATTATATGGTTTAAAGGGAAATGACTGATAACAAATGATAACAAATTTGAGGCCATCAAAGCCACAGTGTAACATAATGGTGACTGGCCTCAGTGCAAATACTTCTCTTGTTTCTTTCCCTCTTGCTAACACACTTATGCACACATGAACAAAGAGGATACAAAACATTAGTGTAATACAAGGTGACAGAGTGTTTTGAATATCTATCACTTTCATGTTAAAATAGCATTGATGTAAAGTGAGTGAAGGTTACATGGTTTTATGGTCTTCATGGTCCTTGTTGCGCTGCTCTGGTTGCACACACAACACACACACCAGTGCGCTCAGAATATAAACCTTTGGAAGAATATCAATAAAACTTGTACAGCATTAAAGGGAATTTAGGTGTGTGAATATCATAAAACTTCTCTTCAAATGTCAACCTCAATAACTTCAGACACCATCGTGATGAAGACAAGACAGCTGAAATCAATTGGTGGACATTAAAGCACAAAATATATTGGAAAAGAGTTGTGCAATGTGTTTTTCTCGTGTCTCAAAGTTAGAAATGTAGGGGAACAGAGTGCACGCCCACAAAGTGAACCAAAACTATGAGGTTCTGCTTCATTCTGGGGGAAAGAAAGTTGGATCGAGCCTCCTTGATATATATGACTACATGATGGTTTGTGATTTATAAACCTTAGTTTGAATAAATCAGTTTTGATTTTATTTTGGCCTCAAGTTTGAAGCTTTTCTTTATTCAGCTTCCTCTGTAGTTTGTAGGAGATTATAACCAGCGACATTTCAAACTGATCTCACGGTTGATGCAGATTATTGCTCTATTTTAATCTCCTTTACATTACAAAGATGTTTTATTGTGTGTGTGTGTGTGTGTGTGTGTGTGTGTGTGCGTGTGTGTGCTGACACAGCAAACAGCGAGCTCTACATGAGCTTTGTAGCAGTGCTGATTGAACACGCAACATAGAGAGAATCACTGTTCTGTGATCAGTGACCAGAGCCCCTCGGCCATCTCTGTCATCATCACCTCCACACAGCCAAGAGCTGAGTCTTGAACACACACACACACACACACACACACACACACACACACACACACACACACACACAGAATCACTGGGTAACACCAGGCCGAGGGGACGCTGTGGATGGCCTTTCAGTCTCAGTCAACAGAGCAGCGTTTGTTTCCCTTTATGACTGACTGACTGACTCTCACTCTGTGGCAGAATAAGCTGTTGTAGTCAAGAGGGATCACTCTCGATTAAAATTGGTTTGATTTTTGTTTCAGTGCCACTGTTTTGTTTATAGTTTATTCTAGACTTCAAAAATTTGGAAACCGGGAAACAGGATAAACACCAGGCACATGTTACATGAATACACCAGCGGTTTCTTAAAAAACTCAACCCACAGTGTTTTTTTTTATGCATGATGGGACAGAAATCTGTTTTCCCAGCATGCAACTGGATATTCTTTACTCTACTCCACTCTTTTTTTTTCTTGCACTGTCTGAAATACTCATTGTGATTTCATGTGATGCAAACTGAAGGATGATGATAGACAGTTTGGAACAATGACAGGAAAAGTCTGTCTCCTTTCCAAGGTTACAGGCTTTTTCTACTGTTTCCTCTCTCTGCCCAGACTGTTTTGAATAGAAATCTACTCAGCATGCAGCCAAAAGAGGCAAAAGGGCTCAAGACTGTAAGTATGTGTGTGTGTGTGTGTGTGTTGAGTGTGTAGGTTTCAGTTGGGGTGGATTTTGGTCTGACGTGTCATTTCCTGCTTGGTAAGATAATAAGACATGTGAATAGACTACGTGATTGTGGTTTTATGTTGGAAAACTGCAAACCACTTATGAGACATGTTAACAACTAAGTAGCGTGTATTTAAAGGTTTCAGCGAAAACCTTTGCTGTTGCTCAATGTAAAACTCTTAAGTGGGCAAAAACTGAAAGAATGGTGAGGCATGTTAGTTAAAAATACACAACGGTTTTTCTGTCTTTTCTGTGCACTCTCATGTTTTTGTGCACATAAAAAAAGGTGGAAAAAATTCTTAGTAATCTGTATTCATATTTTGTATATTTTCAATTATATTTTTTTTCTTCATTGTTTGGTTATAAAATGTGTGTATGGAGTTGATGTGTGTATTATGTAAATGTATTTGTTTAACTAGTTTGGGAAATTATACATATAAATGAGTGAAATAAACTAAATTGAACTGTGTGAAAATTTAACATTGCT
Source organism: Acanthurus leucopareius (assembly GCA_029814765.1). Lineage (NCBI taxonomy): Eukaryota > Metazoa > Chordata > Actinopteri > Acanthuriformes > Acanthuridae > Acanthurus > Acanthurus leucopareius. The sequence goes on along the minus strand of JAQMCX010000003.1, from coordinate 18,675,647 downwards.
GCATGTTTGCATTGTTTTAAAATGCTCAATACATGAACAGAGTTCAGGTCTACTAAGAGTTTAACGCTTTCATTGCAGCACGTCAAACTTTGGCTTATCTCATTTAGTCGGCATCTTACATAAAAAGATGATTACAAGAAAGAAAAAAAAAGTGAAATTAAGAAAATTCTAATAAAATATTCTGAAAAATACTCCAATATGCAATTCCCAAAATTCAGATATTAACATGATGCAATACTGGAATGTGACTAAGCAGATTTATTAGAAACATTTCTCAAGAATTAGTCTGAAATATGTGTTTTAACTGTAGTTTCACTTTACTTATCACTTCTACTTTATTACGAAGTCCAAAATTTATATTTTAACATTTAACTTTAACATTTCATTTGCTTGTTAGAATCTACTCTAGTTACTGATTACTTTTCATATTAAGATAATGAGTAGATATGTGTTTTCTAAGCTTTGCATCTCATTGAAACAATAAGATTTACAGTTTATTAAAGTAAATTAAACTATTAAACTAATTAAACTAAGCTTGCATCACAACAAATGCTGCTTGTATGTTTATACATCAGTAATAACACTCCAATGATACAATGCTTAGTTTTAACACTTATTCTTTAAGTATAAGTGTAATGTGCTAACAATGCTCTTGTACTTAAACTGAGAATTTTTTATTGCTATGGGGCATTTAAAAAAAAAAAATTGAAAAAAAGAGGGCATGTCTATTTATAAATAAGCTTTATAAAAAAAGATATCCAAAATGAGTTTAAATTTGACGTGGGAAAGACGTCCATGACGACTACAACTGAACTAAATTTTGACCTGAGCCAGAGGTCCTCAGGAAGTCAACACTGGATGTTCAGAAGATATCATAAAAACTTTCATTCTGCACCCTCAGGGCACTAAACTTCGACGTCAAAAAGACGTCTTTTGGACCTGTCATTGCGCAGTGAGTCCTGGTATTTCTTCTTTAAGGATGTAACACTTCCTCCACCGCTGGCGCCTTGTGATTTCCCTGAATAAATCAGCTCTGCGTTGGAAGTACAACTGTGCAGTCATCAGTCTTTGTACTTTTGCGAAATGCCAGACAGCAGCGGAAGTGCACTTCATGTTGTTATTACTCGTGAGTGCACGCGTGATGCGATGCTGCCCTCTCCTGTACACTCACCGAGTCTGTGATGGACTCATGATGTAATACATAAATCATTTATAATTATGAATGAGACCTCTGTGCAACCTGCTTTGTCACGTATTTGACTGCTGCTCATTGGGTGAGGATTTGACCAGCAGCGCCATTTATTCTTCACTATCTGATCCCCGATCAGGTAAAACTGGATGGGACTGTCTCAGTGGGCGGGACTTAAACTTTGGGGACTTTGTTCAAAAAGACCAAAGTCAGCAGTCAGAGCAGAAACCACCGGCTCTCTAGGAACTAAACTTTGAGGAATAACGGAGAAGCTGCGGCGCAAAGCATCGACATGCAAACAGGCAGCGTTGTGAACATGTTTAAGTTCGTGTGTGCGATCATCACCAGGGCGTTATTCATCCTGGTCTCTCTGACCGGGGTCTGGAGGGTGACATGGGTTAAACACGACCCAATTTACTGGCTCCTGACATGGCTCTTCCTACCGCTTGTGATTGAAATGATTATAACACTGAAGAGGAGGAAGGGACAAGATTACAAATGGTAATATAAATTCATGCATTTAATCTGAAAGTGGCACATTATATATCACTTTTAAACTCTTGTCATTTTGCCTCCAGCCCTCCCCCCTCCATGTCCCTAAATACCCCGAATCCTGCTCGTCCCTCTGCGGCTATTGTTTTATCAGTCCTGGGACAGTGAGGGTGGGGTGCTGCCCCATAGCTCTGCTGCAGGGACTGAAATGTCTCAGTTTTCCTCCATCTGTGAATAATATTCTGTACTCCATTTTAATGACATTTAAAGTAATTTTTTTGTTGTTGCTCTTGTTGAACCTTTGATTCTAGCAGACGTTTTATTGTGTCACACAGTTAAAGCAAGTGTAATACATGATGTCAGATTGTAAACTTGTTATGAAGAGAGACATCCACCCATTCACTTCCTTCTTCCAGTGATGTTTGAAACATGTGTTTGGTTTTCCTGTTAAACTAATAAACCCCAAAGTGTTCTTAAAAAAAAATAGATTGAAAGAAAAGTGGTAATAAAATCTCAAATTGTATGATTACGATATAAAACTATTTGTTAACTATCATCAGCTCTGCCATTCTTTTCTTGCTGAGTTGTTTGCAAATGATTGCATTGTTTTTTTTTTAATTTAAGTTTTGTACGCATCCCAAATTTTGTGGGGAATTTGGGTTGTACTGATTATCCTATAAGACAAGCAAAAGCAGCATTCTTGCTAGAAAGTTTGCTAAAATAATCCCCTCTAAACTGATTTATTTTGATCAATCGACGAATTGTTTCAGCTCACAATTGTGATGTTTATTAGCTAGTAATAATTCAAGTATAAATATCAACACAGAATAAAGCAAATTTTGTCCTCAGTTTGTCTACATTGTACTGACGAAGTTGGTTGCTGGTTGTCTTGCAGGTTTTCTCCTCCAATCTTTCTGTTTCTTATAAGTATCATTCCCTCCATCTGGATCCTGGAGCTCCACCACCGGCAGGACAACAGCAGCGACCCAAAGGTACTCAACACCAGAAACACAGAAAATTGTTTCAATCGCTTAACAGCTGTGCTTTCCAAACAATGTAACCTGATGACAGATGTTTGTGGCTTGAGGAGGGTTGCAAAAACTTCAAACTCCCAAACTTCTCTGCACGTGTAGCTGCAGTTCAGCATTCATTTATTTGTTCATTCCCGCGAAATACTGCAATTGCTTTTAAAATCAAAGCGTTTAAGTTTTAATTACAGTAAAAAGTGCAAGTAGACCAGTCTTTAAAAAAAAAAGGCTTTATTTTTTTCTGCTTTCAGTGCAATAAGCTGGACTCTTGGGAGAACCTGCAGAAACTGGTCACTCGGAACAAGACTGTGACAAACCAAGACTACTTTAAGGTGAGAGTGACAGACTGGAAAATTCACCCTGCTTCACTTGCCTCCTGTAGCGCAACATTTTCCCTTTTATGATGTTCCTGCAAAAACAGAAATGAGCGCAAGTGAGAAAAAGGGTACTTTTTTCATTTTGTTGATTTATTTTTTGAAAACCGCTTACGTCATAGCGTTGTGTATTTTACACAATAACTGATCTTTCTAAAATTAACACAGTCCAAAAAGAGTACTGCTTTCTCAAGAAATAGGAACGCTACTGGTTCACTTCTCTTCAAGCACTTTTTTTTCATTCGTTTGAATCATTTGGTGTCACATTGTTTCGGCCTGATTCAGAGTTTAATCACAGCTCTGCCTCGCTGTCACCTTGAGGCTTCCAGCCAATCAGACTCCAGGAAGTCACTGCACCCAAACTGGAAATAGGAAGGCACATGACCAACTCACTTGAAAATCAAAAAAATAGAAGAATTCAGTGCTTTTCTCCTTAGCTTTTTGCTCAGATGAAATAAACTAGAAACAAAGTGTCGATCAGTAAACTTTAGAGAAGCTAATTTGCCATTTTATCTAAACATAGAGCACGGCTATCTGATCCCTCCACTTCCTCTCTTTTTGTTAAGCTAAACTAATTGCCTGCTGGCTTTAGCGTCTTCCTGAATGGACAGATACAAAATTGCAGTCAGTCTTTGTCAAGAGAGAGAATAAAAATACATCCCATCATGTCAAAATAGTTCTTTCTCATAAAAATCATCCAAATCCTCTTTAAAAATATTGCTTCAGTGGTTCAGTGTTCATATAAAGAACGATTTGCTTGAAACTTCAGTTTTTATGGGATATTCAACAAGTTATTGAGGGTTTCATCATGTACTCTTTGGTCTCTAATTAAAAGAATTAAAAGAGAAAAGTACTCTGACGTTGTATGAAGTGGTGTTGGATTATGGGAGTTGTTTGCCTTCGTTGTTAAACAAACATTGTTGTAGATGAAAATCTGTCTGACATGACTCAGACGTGACTCCTTAATATCTGATTTGTCTTCCTGTGTTTCCGTCGTCTTCCTAGAAGTAATTGCAACTAGAGGCATCAAAGGGGTATTTGAACCATTGCAGAAAGTGAATATTGCTATAAGCTCCACCAGCCCCTCCCAGACATATTCACAGCCAAACTGTGTCTGAGCTTCACTGTGATAAAGAGCTAGAATGCAGTTGTGCGAGATGGTTATCCAAAGTCTGAATCTGATGAGAAGGCAGCACTTAGTGACTTGAAATCCCTGCGGAAACTTCCTTGGAAATGTAGGAGTGTTGAACAGAATCGCTGATTGCCTGTTAGGAGTGAATACAGAAGAGAAAAATATTAACATCAGAGTTTTGGAGAACTGGCTGCGGCCCCTCAGGGGGTCAGAAAATCCAAACCAATGGGAGTGAGAAAACATCTCGCCAAGGGAATGGGCTTGGATTCTCTGAAGAGCCGGCCTCTTCCCAGATTCCCCGAGTGAGATCATGAGACAAACAAGGCAGAACGAGTTAAATTTGAATCACTTTATTGTTCGTAATTGTCTTGTCTTGGCACAAATCTGCAAGACATTTTCAGATTTGAGAGATTCATCATCCTTGTGCTTCTCTGTTCAGAAGAGTCAACGTCCTCATTGAGAGCAGACATTTAGGATGCATTACTCATGCCATTAGCTGGGTTATTATATACTCTAATGCTTCAAGAGAATTACTTTTGGCTTCAGAGTTATCTGTAGGTATGTAACTTCACATTAATATTTTATAATTGAAATGACAGAAGTGAATTCCTGATATGTTTGTGAATACAATCAGAGGTTTGTTCAGAGGCAAAAACAATGTCAGTTTTGTTGTGATTTCAAATAAGTAAGAGACACAAAATGATCAGAGACATCAAACAACCACATAGAGACTTAAACAAATACAAAACAGGGCAATAAAAGGACACGAAATAAGTACAGAGATGCCCAATGTGACCACAAACAGAATCAAAATTAATACAGAGAAACTCAAAACATCTATAAAACGCAATAAAATCAACATAGAGAGACACATATCCACAGAAACATGCGAAACATCCACTAAAAGACACAAAATGATGATAAAGACGTGACAAAACAACCATTAAGAGACACTAACAGGCACAAAATGGCTACAAAGAGACATAAAGAAGCCAAAACAATCACAAAGTCTATGTCTTTAGCTTCTGGATGTAAAAGAGATAATAAGGCCTTTTACACGTCTTTACCCAGAGGCCAGTTATCTCTTCATCCAACCATCCTCTAAGGGAAGATCTCCTACCTTTTATTTTACATCAACTTCATTGTTTCACTGGCAGCCATCTTTTAAAAAGAACTTGTACGTCTTGTCTGAAATATCCCTGCAGCACATTCTTTCTTTTACGGATATCAGTTATGTGCAGGGAAAAAGGCGTGCGAGTGGTTTTTGTGCTTTCGCATTGTTTACACATCTGGCCTCAGCTATTAAAGGAAATTAATAAGCTGATTTAGATAAAAAGTTCTGACCTTAAGATTTACGTCCTTGGGCGGCGAACCACCGACGGTGTGGGAATGTTTGAGAAAGTATAAAGAGGAGATGTGACACGTTATTGGTTTTGGTCTTTTTTATCAGATTTTTGGCAGTAAGAATAAAATAATGACTCCTAATCGTAATAAATGGATGAGGACTCAGACCAAATGTTACAGGATCCATAAACGGAATAAAAAAAATTAGATTTACACAGAAAGAATCACCAGTTTAGGTGCATACTTTAACTATTTGATGATTTATTTCTAAAATGATTTTTTAGCAGAATCTGGTAGCAACACATGAGTTGAGTTCCAGCTGCATTTTGAAGGATAATATGAAGATTTGTGACTGAAGAAACGCAGCCAACCTAAACAAACTCGTTGTTGTTATTGATGAAAAAATGATTTTCAACCTCTCTTCCTTTTCCACGACTCGAGCCAGATCTTTTCGGCAGTCTGCTCCAACGACTGGATCCTGGCTCTTCATCAGATCCTGCTCATCCTCCTCATTGTTGGGAAGTGGCTTCTCCCTCTGGGAGGCGGAGTCACAAGGGACGAGCTGTCGCAGCTACTTTTGATTTTCGTGGGCACGGCGGCGGACATCCTCGAATTTACCAGTGAGACGCTTTCAGACGTCAAGTAGGTGGCTAAGTTGAAGTTTGCATGTCTGTGTCACCTAATTCTGTTGATATCATATGAATGTATTAACTGATATAAGCAGCATCACAATGATAAAACTCATGGAACTGACTTTAACAATATCTCCCATGTGTCTTTTCCAGAGAGAGCAACCCTGTGCTGGTTTACATCATCTTAGCCGTGTGGACTTGGAGCATGTTGCAGTTCCCCCTGCATCTGGCGGGTCAGTGTGTGTTTGTTTAACCAATAACTCTGGTGCTTATTAAGCAGTAACAGCTGTGTATTGTTGTGCATAACCATAACATTAGTAGAGTCAGCGGCAGAATAAGCTAGTTTGGCTGATAACACTTGTTCCTCTATCTCCAGCTGTGTCAAATAATTAACCAAAAAAAATTTGGTTTTTGCTTCCCAAATGAAAGACGAGGGCTTCGAACTGGGACACAATGAGGTCCTTACTTTCAGATGTGTCGTTCTAAAAACAGACTCGCCTTAAAATGAATTCACAGACAGGAAGGGTGTACGTCAGGGGTTTCCATAAATATTGACAGTCTCACAAGTTCATTACATAAATAGACTTGGACCCACAGAGGGTCTTTAGTTCTCAGCTTGGCCGTTGAGAGGTAACTCTTATCAGGAAAGACCCAACTGGTGGATGTTGGTCTTAAAGTTACTACAACAAAGCACAGAAAAGAATTAGACCTTCATGTTTCAATGTGAGGAAACACACAAGAGCTTCTATAAGAGAAAGAAGCAAAGAAAAAAACATTATAAAGTGATTGGAAGCAGCGTAACTTTGTTCTCTGAAATTGCAACATGCATTTATGATCTTAATTATTCATTACCAAACCTTTAAATGGTTTACAAACGGATGAGATTCTTAATAATGATACGTTTATGCGCAGCTTCTTCCATTTAGAGCACTTAGGGCTTGAATGCAAGGTGAAGCTGCTGAGTTTCCTCCTGAGTGAACACACTGTTTGTGTTTACATTTACGGGTGTGTCTTTTTAAAAGTGTGTGTCAGTGTTTCCAGTATGTTTGGATGCCATGTGTACACAGGAGGTGTGAACGTACGGATGTAACATGTTCAGCTGAATTTCAGAGTCCATCCATGACTTTGTAAACAGCAGCTGAGTTAAATAAAGTCGATTTTAATAGCAGTTCTGGAGCTTTTAATCATATGACGTAATCTTTTTTAATGCTGGTGGAGTTTGCAGTTGTAGATGTTTGAGTTTCCACTTCTTTCTGAGCACATTAAAGTTGTCTCTGAAATGGATCCCTGAAACAGTTTTAAAGACTTCTACTTGCAAATTTATGATGGTCAGAGCAGAAAAAATTCTAACCAAAAACTCTGTTTGAGGGCCGCCGTTTAGCTCAATCGGGAGCGCGGGCGGCCCATGTACGGCAGGCTCAGTCCTCCACGCAGTGGTCGCGAGTTCGACTCCGGCTCTGACCATTTGCTGCATGTCTCTCCCCCCTCTCTCTCCCTGTTTCCTGTCCGATATCTCAGCTGTCCTATCAATAAAGGTGTACAAGCCCGAAAAAATATTATTAAAAAAAAAAAATAAAAAATAGATAAGTGTGCTGAAAGGAGGCTGATTTTTATTTTTGTTTTGTCATCTCATTAATATGATCATATTATCAAGACAAAAGCAGGTTGATGCATTGGATAAATTAGTGGCAAAAAATGTCACTGCACTTTTGGACTGAATTAAGTTGCCTATTTGTTAATTAGTTTCTCATGTTTACTTCATGAGGCACACAGCGGATGCAATCTGTCCCTGTTACTCTGCAAAAGTTTAATATCTTAACTCACTAAAGGCACAATGTGGATGAAAAAAAGAAAAAAAGAAGGAGTCTTGTAAACACAGCGATTACAGAGGCTCCTGTGGGAATAAAAAACCTTGGTGTCAACTCAGAAAGGCTCTGTACACAGTGCTATGTGGAATAAAAAATTGTAATATTTACAATACAGACTGGCAACAAGTCAGTGTGAATAAAGTTAAAACAGCTACACAGTTTAGATTAACTCTTAAATTTGTTTATGGTTTTTTTTTTTTTATCATGAAAAGTATTGACTAAAAAAGACATCAGCTGGATCTATTAACCTCTCTATTGATTGGCCAAAACAAAACAAAAAGACCCCCACCCCACAGAATCGTCCTCAACCAATACAGTTTCAGACTGAATAATAAAGTGAAATGTCAAGTAGTCACTCTGATTTCCAGGCAGTGAGTCTATGTGAAGGCTTAATACCTCACTCAAGATACTTTACTTTTTGTATTTACACAGTTAAACATATAGTTTTATCTTCGCTTTTGGCTTTGCTCTCTCTCCCCCTTCTATATATCTCTTTCCCCTCCCCCTCTTGCCCCCCAAACCCAACCGGTGCCGTCAGATCCCGCCCACCTCTGAGTCTGCATCCGTCCGAGGTTTCTGCCTGTTAAAAGGAAGTTTTTCCTCGCCACTGTCGCCAAGTGCTTGCTCATGTGGGAATTGCTT
>JAQMCX010000003.1:18591521-18666846 GCA_029814765.1 Acanthurus leucopareius | reverse complement strand
CCCTGTTTCCTGTCCGATATCTCAGCTGTCCTATCAATAAAGGTGTAAAAGCCCGAAAAAATATTTAAAAAAAAAAACTCTGTTTGAATTAATAACCTTTCAGTCTCATTTTTTAAGCCAAAATGGATGATAAATGCCCAGAAAATTTTAGTGGAACTAGATTCTTTTGTGAGCTTCTTATCAAAACCCTTAAAAAAAATCGTTTGATTCAGCCACATCGTGCCGGAGTGGCATCATGTATTCAGGATATCCATTAAATTCAGTGGAAAAAAAAAGATCTAAACTGAGATCTTACTAATGAACACGACAGATTGTTCCTTTGTCTTTGTTGCCATATTTGGGGTCTGAGTTCTTGAGTTTTTGGCAGGTTGGTCACAGGTTTTTTCATAACAACAGGATTCGGCTGAAAAATAACAGGAAGAATTGCGGTAGAGAGCAAAAGTGCAGCGTTACAGACAAACCACGCCTCCTCTCATTTATCTTACTTATTTATCGTCTTGACAACTTCCTGAAATAATTTTCTAACAATAATTGTCTCTTTGCTTTTAAAAAGTGGTGAACTCCAAGCCAGGCAGCGAAGGTGAGGAGGGGGTCCAGAGGGCGTCCCTCTTGACCAAACACAGCACCGACATGTGGAGCATCGCGGAGGCCTTGTTCATCCAGGACGGGCCTTTCCTGGTGGTCAGGCTCACCGTCATGATCTACTTCAAAGTCTTCCACCAGATGCTGGTTTTCTTCGCCATCAAGAACTTCCTGGTGGTCATACTGAACTTGTACAGGTTGGTCGTTCTTTGCCAGGACTTCAGAACGTCCAGCAGAGGCGTCGACAGAGCCAGCAGTGGCGACCCGGTTCTTTGAGTTTGTGGAGTCAGCTCAGGAGGAGGAGGAGGAGGAGGAGGAGGAGGAATCAGGGAGATGGAGAGATGTTACACCTGATGTTTCACAGTTACTGTAGTAGGAAAATAAGGGAATGCTTGATTTTTTTAAATTTTACGATGTACCTAACTCTGTTGAATTGGATGCGAATAGTTGATGCCGTTGAGAGCTGAAAACGATGAGGAGTCATTTCGCTGCACATGCAGGCGGATGAAGTTGCTAAGTTCATATTCCACATTTACTTTACAGCATCCGACTCACTGAGCTCAACCTTCACCTCATTGATATTTCATTACAGTCCCTTTGGAAGCTCCAGCGGTCAACTCAGTTAAAATGGCTTTTTTTTTTTTTTTAGTACGTAAATGTGATTGTGTGCACGAGCATGCTGACTTAAGAAAAAGAAGGAAGCAGAGTAGAACAGGAAAAAGGTGTGTGGGGGTCCAAGTAAAAAAATATATCCTGATATAATCACATGTAAACAGATAAAGCACATTTCTAAGCCCGTCAGCCTGTCACGGTAAAAAGAAATGAGGCACAGCGCCTCCAGTAACCGAAGCCAGGCTACTGCTTAGATAAGGATTGGATGGATTTCTAACAGTGTGATGCCGAGCGTCTTGTCGAGCGGAAGTAAAGATGGGGAGAACAGGAAGACAGACGGAGATAAACTGGAAGACACAAAGACTGTGAAGTGTTGACAGAGGCAAAGATCGATCGAGAGTGATCTTCCTGTCTTAACCCAGACAGGAAGTTAAATCTGACTGTAAAAACATCCCATCCTTTGGTAGTTGGCAATTTGATGAAACCAGCATGCCCACGCTGGTAAGATAAGGCTGTAAATCCAAAGTGTTTGTGACATATAGAGGAGAAATAAATCAGAAGGGAGGAAGAAGGAAGTAGGAAGCAATTATCATCCAAACTTTGATAACCTTCTTGGATAATCCACTTGTAAAAAAAAAAAAGGAGACTTACACTCCACAGGTCTAGAAATCCTTGTATTTATTAGCTAAATGTTATTCTGTTCTCATTGTTATTGTTGGTAAGCTTTGACAGACTTTTTAAAGTCTTTTTATTGGGTTTTAAAAGACAGGTAGTGTGTATATTAAATGACAGTACTATATGTTTTAATACAATTCCTTTACAGAGTTCTGTGTACTTTATGTGCAGGTTAATGTTTTCTTTAAGCCGTGTTATGGAAGCACAAGAGTGTATGGAAGCACAATTAAAGTCGAGTGAAAGACATGAAACTGTTACACTGTGATTTGAGACACTGGCAGCTTCTGCAAAAACGAGGAATCCTAATTGCAAGACAATATGGGACCTTAACATTAAATACTATCATTTATAGTGTTACCCATCAATTAAGAATGAGTTGGATGATTTAAAGAAGATTTGACCAAATTTTTTAGCCAACAAAGTCATGAGGGTTTTTTTCAGAAACTATAACTTGTGCTTAAAGGTTACACAAAGCACTTTTAAATTATGAGGCAAGAGTACAGTAATGTGCAGTTAAAACAAAGGACAAGAATTGAAAATTATATACAGTTGTAGCAGAAAAAGTAGCCAACAACAAAATGATACTTTGTTCAGGAAACAGGAAACAAATAACTCAAGAAAAAGTAGCATTGATTACAGCAGGGGGCCCAAACACGTAAACGTGATACATCTCATCCTGTCAGGCAGTTGAGGAATATGAGTCAGGTCGCCTCTGCTGAGATGTCGTGTTTCCAGATTTTCAGGAAGACATTTTTGCTTGTTGGCAGGTTTATTTTGGAGGCCTTTTCTATGAATTGATGAGCTTTGACTGATTGTTGGAACTTTAAAAATGCTAGAAATGTATTTCCATTTGTGCAATAGTTTTAAAAACACAGAGACTGAAGACATAAAGTTGCACTCGGGTGATCAACTCAGTGTGAGTTATGTGGGTGTGTGTGTGTGTGTGTGTGTGTGTGTGTGTGTACGTGCGTTTGGGTGTGTGTGTGTGTACGTGCGTTTGGGTGTGTGTGTGTGTGTGTGACCTTTAGAACCATTAATCAGTCTTTTCTTTAAGCCATAGAATCATTTTATGCCTCCCTGTTTATGTGAATGTGTCCTGAAAACAACGTCAACACAAACTGCATTTTAACTTATCAGTGTTAAAATGAAGTTAAAAAGTTAAAAACATCTATTTTTTTTGTCACGTTATCTTTATCTTATTTTATTTCCTTTTTTATTTTTTGCATAAATGTCCTAAAAGCATTGTATCCAGAGTATAAGTGTCATTTTTTTAACCAAATGTACATTGTTACATGTTAATGTGGCTTGGCCCAAATAAAACGATCCAAACTCTCATCAGTGTCTTCATGTTTATTTCTCATTGTTTTTGAAAATATGTCTCAACATATTTTAACAGCAGCTGTTGTTAATCGCTTTGAATGTACATGCAAACATTTGATCAACTTATCGAATATGAAGTATCTTTATTTAAGGCCCTTTACCCTCATAAGTGGTTTTAGAAAACTCCTCTAATAAACCTTCACAAGTTTAACTAGTGCAAAGCCAAGCTGAGGTTTATGGGAAATCATCATGTGTCTCGGCAGCGGTGCTTAAAAAGAAAGATAGTAGACACATCTCCACTTTCCCCGTGTGAACAACAATCAAATCTCTAATTAAAATCCAATTCATCAGACAGAAGAACACTTGAGGCCTCATCAGCATGATAAGAAATGCCGAAATGAAAAAAAAAACTTTGTGAATAATTTTTTTTCTGACATCTGTTTATTTACTTTGAATCACATCCAATCTGATAACATGGAAGGGCTGGATTTATGACCTATACTGCAGCCTGACACCAGGGGGCGATCCAGCTCTTTTGAGGAGCTTCCATCCACTTTTTTTTTTTTTTTTTTACAGTCAATGGTTTTAAGAGTGAGTGAGGGAGATCAGCAGGGGTGGAGAAACAGGCACAGTTCAAACATTAATTAACAAAAGTGAAGGAAGAAGCTTCCAAAAACACAAATTTGAGAATGAAACAAACTGAAGTGATGGAGGGAAAAGATGAACTCAGGAGGAAAGGTGGTAACTGCAGGTAATACGATGCAGCAACCTGAGAGCAAAATTTAAGCCACAAAGCAACCAACAATGAGGAAAAAGAGCTGATTTATGTTTGTGAGGTTACAAGGCAAAACAAACAAGACAGACCTTAAACCTCATCTGATATCATGTAATCATAACAATATGAAAAACTGCACTGCAACAAATCAACAGGAAATGGAAAGTTCATAAAATCTGGATTCTCATTTATCTTGTTGTCACTGATGGATTTTTATGATTAAGAAAGTATTTTCTTTCTTTTACTTGAGTAAAGGATCTGTGTGATTCTTCCACCACAGATTGTTGTCAACGTAAGCAGGTTGAACTTTTCACCTGACACCAAAAACAAAGGCTCAGCTTACAGGAGCAGCTGCTCTCTACAGAGAAATACACCTGAGAAACAAAATAACATTGTTCTGTCTGGACAGCAAATATCTAAAACTATGGAATACCGACTTTCAGCTGCTGACATCAGAGCATTAACACCCAGTTTATTTTGTCTTCTAGTGATGAGTGAATCATTGACAGGGTTTTACAGGTTTAATTTCTTTCAACTGCAGTATGATTACAGCCTTGAATCATAAAGCGTCCAGTAAACTCACGTGTCCTGCTAACAAAGTAACACCAGTTACTCTGTAATCCACCGCCTGTGAAGCACCACACACGCCTGTCCACACAGACACTGCAGCTTTTCTGTGGACAACAGGAGTAAGTGAAATTGAGATGATTAGTCTATTAATCAGTCCATCACTCTACAAACAAAAAATTCATTTCAAACCACATCATTGATTGTTAAAGTCATTTACAATACAAAAGCATTTCACAGTTCCAGCTTCACAAATGTGAAGCTCTGCTGCTTTTTTGTCGGTTTGTACAAAATAAATGTCATTAAGGTGCCAGTTTGGGTTATTATCTGGGTTATTATGACTGCACTCTTTAAAAACTAATTTAAAAACTAATCAGTTATCTATCTGCCAAAATAATCAGCTGATTAATCTATGGTCATATCATTAATTACACAAGGCAAACCATACATGTGGCTTTTCTTTGCATTAGGTAATTTTTATTTGAATACTATGCAAGTACACAAAGAACATTTTTCCTCCCTTGTTTCTGTAAAATTTTATTTAAGAAATATTTCAATGCAGAACTTTTACTTTTATCTACTGATAATCTCTGAATATTGGAATAAATCAAGGTATTGAACCTCAGTGTGTCAGTATCTCAGATATAAATGGCTAAAAAAATAATCTTAGGCTTATAGTGCAAAGGGAGGAAACGATTTACTGTATAAAACAAACGATGCATGAAACTAAAAAAATAAATAAAATACAATATTTGTTTTTTCTTGTCACCATGACAATAGTTTCCACTGGGCTGCCATCTTGTGGCCACTTTAGGTACTTCATTATCTTACTTTCTGTCTCATTTCTCTTTTCTCTTCAACCTCTCACACTCCTCCCACTCACAGCTCGCGCACAGCTACCTGTTGTACCCAGAGAAACTAAAAAAATGATCATTTTAACTATTAAAAATCATCTGTTAATCAACAGGACTCAAACGCAGCGCCTCTGTGGATGCAGTTAGTGGGTGTAATATGACACAGTCAGTGGGGCCGGGCCTCATTCAGCTTCTATAACCGACAAGCCCTGCCCTTTATATCCTCATACAGGTTGCATTACACACTCGGGTGGGGTTTTTATCTGGTATCCACACCACACCCTGTGACACTGCCTCTCCGAGACGCGCAAGCCTCTACATAACCCGACGGACTATCCCGTGTTCACGCACATCTTCGTCCCGCTCCGATCCGCTCCAACGCAACTCCGATCGTCCGTCATGTTCCGCTGTGGGATCGCTTACCCCCGATGCAGGTGGATCGTGCCCCTGCTGCTGCTCTTCGCCATTATTTTTGACATCATCGCCATCGCCGCCACCTCCGGATGGGTCGAGGACGAGGACGCCAAGACTCACTACGCCAATATGTGGAACCATTACCGAGGCAGGAATGACCAGTGGGAGGAGAAGTCTCTCATGGAGTACTGTAAGTGTCACAATACAGTGTAGGATGACATGAAAACAGAGAGAATATGCGGCTTCACGGAGCCAATGACCTAATCTGAGTCTGTGTCTGTGTCGCTGAGGTGTAAAATTCAACATTCACATATTGTGATTCAAAGAATTTGACCTCTGAGAGATAAAAAAAGAAAAAAGGTCCAGGCTGAGTGAAGGAGGGAGGCCTGCAGCATGAACAGCCAGGCTGACTGAACTTTGCTCCCTCTTGCTTATCATTTCCAGCCTGAGTGGATGTTTCATGCAGCTGCTGCTTAAAAAAGCCTCAACAGCCTCTTGTTAAAGTGAGCTTTCCATTTTCCAAGCTTAAAATTCCTATCTGTTTTGCAGGCCAAGTTTATTTTACAGCCTGATATCTCATTAATTGTTTAATTGGACCAACAAAATTAAAGTTCCTATCAGACTTATTAAAAGCCGGAAGCAACTTTTAAAAAAGCATCCAGAGAAGAACCCCCCACCTTAAAGTGCAATGAGGTGAATAAAGAAAGTAAACAGGGACTTAAAACAAGTTTAAGAAACAGCAATTCAACCGCCTTTGACTTTTCCCTTAAATGTGACACCTGTCAAAATATTTTAATCCAGTTTAAAGTGTAAAAAAGCTCCTGTAGAACCGGTTGCAAAGTCGGTCACAGCAGCTCTGTCACCTGTGGCTTCTTGTCTTACATCCAGGAAATACGATACATTTTCTTCTTTTTATCTGATTTTTATATTTTAAAAAAATGTACTATAAGCTGCAGGCGGCATAACAAAACAATTTAATAATACACTGGATAAAATCTTATTAAACTGACTGCCGCAGTGCATTTGCAGCCAGTAAAGCTCCCTTCATATACAGAAAGTCTTCCTATCACTGCGTTAGGTTCATTTTCTTTTCAACATTTTACCTTTTAAATTTGCTCACATTGTTTCCACAGGCAAGAATCAGAATATATTTGCCACTACAGAAACCAGCACCGATACCAGTGACAGTGATAAGGCGTGAGGTGTATTTATAGGCCTGAACTTCAGGGAGTCCTCAGAGGTATCCAGTTAAAATGTGGCTTCAAGCTAAAATAACTTTTACTTCTGCATGCAAAGTGCAGTTTGCATCAGTTTGCTGGGGGCATTTTTTTTTTTTTAAAAAACCCCACTTATTCACAAAGCACCTGAGGAAGAGTTTGACTGCTTTAAAGAGAAGAGTATGTGTGTATACGAATATGATTACTTATAAGCAGAACTGTTTTCTTCAGTGTGGAGCTCAAATCGAAAACACACACACATAAACTCTGCAGAACAAAAACTTTGCACAGATCAGACTTCTGTCCTCGCTCTCCCTCAGGTTGTAGTTGTGTTATTTTACACCCACAGTCATCAACAAAGACAGCATTGTTTGTTGCCCTCGTCAGACTTTGTGAAAGTTGCCTGGTGAAGCTAAAGGCATGAAGCTCCGTGCTGTTTTGTCCAAAACAAACAGGCCAAATGTTCCCTGAAACACAAACCTTTATTCTCTTTTCCAATCCTTCGACTTATTGTTCATTTTTGACCAGTTTTCACGCTCCTCCTCACACAACAGTCACCTTTTTTCACAGACCTTGTAACCTGTATTCTTGATCAGAGCTTTAAGAGCACACATATTCTTTTATATTTTACGATGGCAATTTGCAGTATGACTGATCAAAAGACTGCACTGTTTCAGGTTACATAACCTGAGAGCAAACTTTAAACCCCGACATCAGGGCTGATTGAAGTGAGCCTTTGTTGAGCTCCTGCACTTATCAAAATAATGCAGTACAGTGCTGTGTAGAGCTCCATCAATTAGTTAATTAATCAGCCAATTGGTTGATAAAAAGGAATTTTATCCTCAGATCCTTTAATAATCAATGAATTGCTCAAAAGTTGTCAAAGATTTGGTGTTTTGAGCTTCTCAAATTTGAAAATATGCTGCATTTCTCTGTTGTACATGAAGAATTTTTGAGGGTTTTTTGACTGTTATTTAAACAAAACAAGACATTAAATTTCCTCATCTTAATCTCTAGATTATCGTAATTTAATTTTTCAGGGTTTTTTTTACATCTTCTGGACCAAAGGATTGATCTAGATAATAACTGATAGATTAATCAACAATGAAAATAACCTAGAGTTGCAGCTAGATTTGAAATGGTCTGATGTTTAAGAGAACCATCAATGCAAAGAACTATATCTAAGGGTAAAACTGTATTCTGTATATTGTATTGAAAACAGAAGGTTTTTTGTGATTGAACAAACATTTTTTAAGAATTTCACAAAATATTGTCCTGATAAACATGAAACTTGATGTAAACTTCAAATAATTATATTTATTTTTTTAAGTAACACTAATTCTGTAAAATTCAGTACTTTGGATCACCATCAGCTTTCATTCGTTCTGTGGAATTGATTCATCTCAGCAGCCTCAGATACGGCCCCTCGGTTGCTGTTTGCAGATGTTTCTCTGTTGTATTTTATCAGCCGCTCCCTGTAAACCTGTAGAGGCTGAATTTCCAAGAACTGCAGGATTAAACATGTTCTCATGGCTGTGTTCGTCTCTGATAAAATGTATGAAAAGTAGATAATTACTGGTTTGATATGAATCATAGCTCCTGGGCAGGGCCATATAGCGACACCTACCATGAGACAATTAAAACAATTAAGCTACATCAAGTATATTAAGTTACAGCCTTGTGACACCATTTGATTTTTACATGATTTTCAACCCAATGCAAAGAAAAACCCTCATTTTAATTGCTGAATTAGAAAAACAGGCATTCGAGTCTGTGTGTTTTTATCCATGAACAGCTTTTGAATTCATTTTGTTAAAATTTTACTACAACCTAGAATAAAGAGCTAGTAAAATGCAAATGGCTACAACTACAACTAACTGTTAAATTAATAATATTCAAGTTGATTATTCAAAAAAATCTATAAATTTTTCTGTCTAGAATGAAAAATGTCGAGTATAGTCTTCCACCTTTGGGTTTATTCATTTAGATTAGATCATCAGACCACAACCCCAAAAAATACATTCAGTTTAGTAAGTGGGACAGAAAAAAGAGCAGCTCTTCGTATTAACTGATTATCAATTTGATTTCCATTTAATTTTCTATTGACTTACTAATCAATTAATTGAGTGATCATTGCTGCTGTCAAACTATTCTTTACCATCATTGGAGATTTCATTCGTATCCTCTGCACAAACACTCATCATGTGACTGTAAACTCAAATTTTTTCATGTTGTCAGGTGGTAAAAAGCCGTTTTAAAGCAGAACCTCAAACACTGGTCCTGTGTTTCCGCCGTCTGGTGTCCCGGTAAAATCTTTTCAGGGAAAGCTCGGGGTGTCACGCTGATCACTGCTGCCTGCATGAAGCCTTTTTCTAAGAGGTTTTGATGAGTATCCCTCCTGACTGTAACACCAGGGTCGCTCTGAGGACAGGCATTACAGCAAACAAGTGTGTCATGGCTGAAGCTTAATGCAGTGTGGGAGAGTCACAGTGTGTGTGTCAACTTTTACGTTTCATAGGTGTGTTTTAGAGAAAAAGCAACAGTTAAGTCTGTGTTTCTGTGCGTAGGAGTGAAGCTCAGTCTCTGTTAGGTTTGATCAGAAGAAGAAAAACAGATGTTGAACAGCTGGATGACATTAAGTCAGAGCGATCGAGGGGGGGGGATCTAGTTTTGAACCACTGACACACACCCGGATGTTGCTTGAGACAACAGCAGGAGTAAGCCTGATTTCGAAAGCAAGCAACCAAAAAATCCTGTAATTTTCATACAGGCCTCCACCCAAAGTCACTCCTCCACCCAAATACGCCCCACCAAAACACATGAACACATGTCCTGAACGGCTGTGGAGGCGGGGTTAGTGACAGGAAGGCAGTATATCGCCATCACTAACAGTTTTACAAGTTTTTTTAATCTCATTTAGATAAAAGAAAGATTCAAGATAATTCAATAATCATTGTACAACAAGGTCTTACAATTGAATACAGCTAGTGTTCCCCTTATGCTACAACTAAAGAGAGGAAACTATGTGAATACATTTATAATTTAAAAATATAATTAAACTAAATTATATTTTTTACAGTTGAGTGTTGAGTCTCATAGTTTGAGCATGAAAGCTGCACTTTAATGGAGACGGCAGGTTTCTTTTGTATCTACAGTTTGTGGCTCTGATCAGTCATCATACTGATACCTTATCACAGAGAACATAAAAAAAACAAACAAGACTATTACTACTGCTCAGCCGTCAATACTGCAGCACTGGGAAAGTCTGGTTGCACTTTCTCTGCTGATTATGTTCACCTAGCTCACTATAGTTTTAGCATCTATCTGCCTATCTGCTTATTACAGGCCTGAAAAAAAACACAGGTACTAGATTTGTTGAATTTTGTTGGGATGTGAAGAAAATCTCAACAAATCTGTCGTAAAAAACATTTTAATAATACTTAAACTATCTCGGCTGAGAGCGAATCATTTCCCTGAATACAACAGAAACACACAGCTGTGACACAGACATGTTAACACTGAGGAAGGCAGAGCCGGAAGCGAGCGAGGGTGTAAGTGGATTCTTGCTAATTGTTATGTAAAAGAAACAATGTCGGAGGAAAACTTGGTAGCACTAGAAAGGACTTAAACAATTTCTGTACAATAGAAACAAGTTGAGTTCCTTCCTTCCTTTGTTTTTTTTTCATTTTAAGTTGGAAAACATCTGTGACGTTTGTCAGAGTAACCAAATCGCTCACATGTCTACAGGCAGGTTGAGTTTAAATCACTGCCTTTTTACCAACAGTTTTACCAATATAAAAATCTATTGATGATGTCGCTCAGTGTCACAAAGCCAGAAAGTGCTGGTGTGATAAACTAATTGATTTCTTGCTAAATTAGAATGAAAGACAACTTAACGATTTAAACAGAAAAGCTCTGAAACTTCAGTTATGATACAATATGATTGTTTTTAATCAGAAACCATTATGTTGCAATCACTCAGACTTCCAGGACGACTGATATTACTCACATGTTGCTGTTGGGCAATCTGATCAGGAGGAGGGATAGTTCAAACAAACCATGATGAAGGCTGCAGCTTTTTATTTATTTAAATTACAGAGGGCTTTTGTGTGTTTGTGCGCGGCTCTCCTCCAATTTACTCCGGTGCCATTATATTAATTTGTATTTTGCAATAATCTGATTCGTCAATAGAGAATCACTGAGTAACGACGTGACGGCCTGACGATGTTCGGTTGTTTTTCTTTGTTTTTTAAGCTTCGGATGAGACGCTCCCTCCTCTGTCACGCTTTAAGTTGAAAAAGCTCAGGATGAGTCTGAATTCTGGTCGTGACACGATAACGTCTAAGAATCAATCAGAGGAACATTGAACCAGTCGAACTAGTCTGGTGTGTGTGTGTGTGTGTGTGTAATGAGAGAAATACCTCAGGCTGAGGTGGGTAGGGCTGAACACACACACACACACACAGGCACACACACAGACGCACACACACACACTTAAACACAGGTATGAATAATTTAGGGTGTTGTCCGATCCAGTAACAGTGAACTGGGTGTGGCTGCGTGTTTCACAGTGTGCTTGTCTGTAGGCTTGACATTTAAAAAAATGTTCAGATTATCTGCATTAGTGTTTTGTTTTATTACCAATAGTTTAATCCCTCAGGGCACGTGAAACCTGTTCAGAACACAACAAATGTGTAAAAAGTGAATTTTACAGAGACATAAGGTGTTCACTTACAGAATTTATCACACAGAGTGAAAGCTGTTCCACATACAGCAGCAACGTCCCCACTGAAACTCATTTTATCTCACTTTGTGTCTCATTTGACGGCTTGTTTAAACAGTGAAGTATACAAAACCCTGTCAGGCATTTCATTAAGGCTTTTTTGGCACAGACATCTGCAATAACACATGATAGGATCTGCTTGTTTGAAACTGTATTGGAGCTTAAAGTTCCTGTTAGAGGTCGTGTCACCGGAGCGACACAGAGAGGGAAAGTGTTGTTGAAGGTGTGGTGGGTGTGCGGAGCGAGAAGACAGCTCGTCTTTCTCGCCGTCCATGACAACTGGAACCTCAGTAACCTTGTGAAATGTGCCGTCAGCGAGCTCAGCAGGACAATGACGAAAGACTCGTTTCACAAGACATTGACTCATTTCTGTCCAGAGAGCATTCAGTAAATTACCAACAACCTGATCAAACAGAATGATGTTTTAAACTAAAGGTATTATTAAATCATATGTAAATATAAATATTGCTTCTGTGAGGAAACTTAATGTGTAAAAGCTCAACATTTGTCTGTTCAAAGAATCTATGCTTACTTAGAATGAGGGGCAGTGGATTTAACAAAATGTGTGTATATTCAGGATGATGAGATATAGATTAGGATACTGCAGTCATGTTGTTTGTTATTTGTCTTATAGCAGAGAGCCTTACTTATTTTTTTAAACACTTGAAACTGAAAGGTGTGTCAGCTGGGAGAAGAAATGTGGTTGTGTTCATTGTGCTGCCCGACTGATACAGAAAATGAGTTTCACTTTATTTTTTATTGACTAAATTATTTGACTGAAAATTGATCAATGATTTATTGGTTAAGTAATGAAAAAAGGTATTGATTTTGTAAATATGGATTATTTCAAATACTTTTTTAAAAAACTTTTTTATTGTTAAAAAAAATGTAGTTTTACTTAATAATGTGGTATTTTTCTCTTTTATTGCTCTTATATGAATTAAAAGAGGATGTTTGTTTTGTAAAATGGCTCAATGGGCCAGAAATGACCTGACATACACATACAATGAATCTAAAGCAAACAAATGAACTGTATTTTAGCAGCCAGATGCTAATTAAACTTCTGTACTTCAACACAAGGACGAAGGTTTAGTTTTGAAAGCTGGAACACTGAAACAATACTTTCTGAAAAAATGTGACAGAAAACTGTTCTTGACTCTCTTCAGATTTTCTTGTGAAGCATCTTTTTACAAAACTTCCGTTCCAAAGTGCAACAGACTACAAAACACTGACTGCACAACTTAATTCAAACACAAAACAGTTTTTTTGTGAGTATTTCCGACTAAGTTGTGTGTTTGCTTGTGTTGAACTGCAGCTTGGGCCCAGGCAGTGGCTGCTCTGATGATCATCGGCCTCCTTATCCTCATCGTCGCCTTCATCGTCTCCTGCGTGGCTCTGTGCTGTTCTCTCAACATTGCTCTCCTGCCTTTCATTGGAGCACTGTTGATCCTTGTTGGTAAGATACACACATGAACACACACTTTAAATCAGCAGATTTGATCATTAACTGGGAGCTAAAGCAGAATTTAAAATCTACACGTTGTGATTTTCAGAAGAATAAAACCGAAGCAGAACAAGTGACGTGGATCATCTGGAATCACTGTGTTTTAGTTGTAGTTAGTTATAAAACTGCATTAACTCTTACGAGACAAAGATCAGAACTCTGAGTGGTCATTGGATGAGATAAACTGAAACTGATAAGAGAGACGACTCAGGTCTTACTGGTTTAGTTGCTCCCAGGGTTCAGGAATTACCCAGCAATTTTAGGCAGCCTATTTAGGGGAAGCGCATGGCTGAATTGAAGGGTAAGTTTAGCTAAACCACAAAAAACAAATATGTTTTTCTCTACAAATGATGATCAGGAGCACTTCCTGTAATTAAATAGTTTGTTTGAGGTGTTTTTGGACAAGAATAAACGGTTACGGGGCAGATGAGTTCAAGTGGAAGCCAATAAAAAAGTGAAAGTCAGGTTTTCTTTGGAAGTGACGGATCAAAGTGGGAGTGATAAAGAGAAAACCTAAACAAAAAAAAAAAGGGTGAGTAAGAAGATGTGTGTAAATCTGACGTAAAAACAGAGGGAGTTAAAGCAGAGAAAGGGAGTGGAGGGAGCAGAAGTTACAGGGAAGGGTTTTGGTTTTGGAGCGACGTTGCCACGGAAACAGCCGGTTTAGTCTGTTCATCCGACTGACTCACCCGACAAAGAGTCTGAAGAACATGAGACACGCACAAACACACACACAAACACACACAAACACACACAAACACACACAAACACACACACACAAACACGCAGCTTTGCAGCGACAGACAGACGGCTAATCACCGTCGCTGTGATGTCTAAATGAGCCCGAGGGAGTTGAACGTTGTTTGCATCGGCGTCGTCACGCTGGTGTGGCTACAGAGAAAATTGGCACTTGGTTCCCACAGGTGCACAAAGTGACTCTTGTGTGTGTTTGGGAAAAAAAAAGAGAAAGATAAGAAATGAGTCATCAGATTATAGATACATTCACTAAACCTTCCATGGTGCTTTAATCTCACCAGCTAATCTCTTATTAGAAATAATACCCGTCTTTTATTTGTAGACTGTATGATTCATCAATAATCATTGAACCACACTAAGTAATACAGTTTGATGGTCATTTATGTGTATTAATTTAGTGAAAGTAGTTCTCTAGTTTTCTCCTTTATTAGTAAATTTGAGAGAAACTGAAGTTATATGAAGTTCACATTGAATTAAATATTGAAAACAAAGACTCATGTTGTTATTGGCCGTTTCAATCTATCAAATGAGAATATTTAATATCTCTTTTATACACATTTCCAAACTTCAGTGAAATTTAATAGGCTCTTGTGAAAAGTTTGGGATTTAGACAAACTTTGGCTGCAGAACACAAGTTTGTTATGACTTTTGAAATTTGAATAATTTAACAAAAATAGTCAAATATTCTTATTTTTTTCTCCTATTTGAAAAGACCAGTGATGGTTTAAATATGTGCATGTGACACTTTTGTCCTGATGAGTTGCATCGTTTTTCAGTCACCAAACAACTTTGGCCTTTAAAACTGCACGAGTGCTACGACTTTTTGCGTGAGGTCCTTTTAAGTCTTTTTATGTTGCTTTTCATTCCACCCTGACACGAGCTGGGAGCTACTGATGCATTAAAAGACAGAAAAATGTGCTCTAATTACCTTTGTTTCAAATACTTCAAATTTCTTCTCACTACTTTCAATGCAAAACAAAGCCAGTGTGGTCGTTAAACTCCCAGTGGAGTCACCGGTGACACACATTCCTGACCTCACAAAAAAAAAAAAAAGCAGATTAAGTTCTTTGGAGTAAAATCCAGAAATTCTGAGGTTGTTTTCTGATAAGAATCAAACCTTCCCCCTTTTGTGAGTAAGAGAAGCGTTTCAGCTGGGATACAGCAACACGCCTGACTCACCGCCTGCCCTGCCTTCGCTTCAGGGCGTCAAGGAAAACGCTCAAAACACTGTTGGTGACTGTCCTCAAACGTGCATCACAGGCCACATCAGTGTCACACCTTTCTAAAGAAAATCTGTGTGGCCATTAGAGGCAGCGTGCATCAGATACTGACACACCTCCATGCCACAGATGTTGGTATGTTGATGTAACTCTCAAACACTAATGTGAAGGTATTTTCCACACCCTGCTGTTAATGTCAGCGTGGGGTATTGTGCTCTCCAACTGAATATCTGACTGTTTTCTGTGTCCTAGTTTAATCCAGCAGTGTTGTGACTTGTTTTTTTACAGCTTATAATGTAAAAATGTTTCCTATGAGTGAGTTTTGTTGTGTTTCATCCTCCTTCTCTCTGCAGTGATCCTCCAAATCATTGCTCTGATCATCTACCCCGTCAAATTCAACGAGCTGATCTTCGAGGGACACTATTACTACACCTGGGCCTACGGCTTCGGCTGGGGCGCCACCATCCTGTGCATCGGCTGCGCCATCCTCTTCTGCTGCCTGCCACGCTACGAGGACGAGCTGTCCGGCCTGGCCAAGACCAAATACATCTACTCCTCCGCTTAAAGACAGAAAACCTGCACACCAAAACCAGTTACAGCCATTTCCTCCTCTCACTGTGAGCCAGATCTGAGCTGAGCATTGAACATTTTTTTTTACACTGTAACCATTTCACCAAAGATCAACGATGGCACAGCTCAGGTAAATCTGGCTCCGCAGTGGGAAAACCCCTCCTCCAACATCCAAGAACGGAGAAACAAGGGGTGATTCCTGCTGGAAGTGGACTGTGATTGGATGTCACACCTATTAATGTACAGACCTTTAGTCTAGATTAAGTCAGGATTGTTATTCGTTTTCACATTCTGCATTTGAGTGTAACATATTCCTTATTTTATCTGTATTTTTTTAACCTACTATCCTTAATGCAAGATCACCCAAGTGCACTTAACCAAAAGGATGTAAAGTAAATGTAAAGTATAGCTTTAGCTTGATTTATTTGAGATCTCACTTAAAAAACAAAGTTTAAAAGCTGTTCAGACAAAAAAAAGCGTTTGCACAGGATGCAAAAAGAGTCATCACTCATCATACGGTTTGTCCCTCGTGTTTTGGTTAGTTTTGTTTTTCGGTGTGTGTCTTGTTTTCACGTGTTGCTGAGTGAGTGTAAGATGAGAAGGAAGCAAAGGTTTGGACTCAGAAGCTGAATGTAATCTATGGAAATGTAGTTTAACAGTTGTGTTTGCACCTTTTTAAAGCTTTTTTTTTTAAATAATTCTTATTTTTTGATTTTCCTTATTCTTACGTAGTTTTTACTGAAGGGGTGAAGCTGTGGGGGGTTTTCTGTGTTGTCATGTATTTCCGCTGAACACTAATAATAATACACTTCATGAGTGGACGCGGTGGTGTGATAGTTGATGGATTTTGCTGCAGTTGTTGCTTCTCTGACACTGTTAACTGGATTCGAATTGAATGAATTTCCACTGATCTGAATTATTCATCTGTCTTTTGAAAATTTGGTAAACATAGTCTCACTTTGATTTTATTTACAGAGGCGTTATAAAAGAATCTGTGGCCGAAAAAGCAAAAAAATAGTCTAAACTCACGTGAGATGCCACTTTTTTTCAGTATAAAGGGAACAGTTTCATCACAGAAGGTCATTCTGTGTTTTTTGTGGCTTGAAAAGACCAAACAATTTTTCACTCAACATACTTGGAAATTTAAGTTTTCCTTCAGTCACAAACAGGTAATCAAACATGTATTTTAAAAGTTTTGATTATCCTCACTTAAACCATCTTTTGGTTTGATTACACACTGAGTCGAAGGCGTGCAGTCTCCTGTCGTACTGTGTGTTAAACTTGTGCCTTAGCTTCTTCTTCAGTGTCGTGTTGTCCAATCCTAGAATGTTCTATCAAACTGGTCAGTCTGGTTTTACTGACTCACCTTTAATCCATCACGCAAAGACCAAATTCATGCTCCAACAAGTTATTTTGTTTTATTACGAATGCAAAATACGCAGAGCTCTGAGAAGGATTATGACTGTTGAATGAAACCAGATGTGGTGGTTGATCTTAGATTAAATTAGATTTTTAAGTTGTTTATGAAGCAAAACTGCTCCGTGAGTAACTACAGTAATATTGTAATTTGGTAGAAGTTTCAAGCAAGAATGAAGATAGATTCAGGCAGGTTTTAACTTGAAAAATATCTGCCTTCATGTCTGGAAGGAGAGGTGATAAACTTACTTTACTTGCGGGCATAAATCTGTCTTTTAAACACCAGCTTAGCTGCTGTATGGGCATATACTGTACTGTAGATAATGTCTTGTTATCATTCATCCACCTCTGGAAACCACCCAGCTGTTCTGCTGTAGTATGAGCTGATTATTTTTGGTAGATTGTGTATTTTTATGCAATAAAGAATTCCCTTTTTTTGGAAAGTGGTGTTGTTTTCTGACTCATTCTTTCGATGCAGTGACCGTGTTGATGTTCGGAAGAGTATAAAGTTTGAGAGAAAAACAGAAAACCGGAGAAGAAAAATTATAGATGGAGGTGAAAAGGATAAAGGGAAATTACAGGGTTTCATAGTTTGTGTGGACATACATCATAAACCTGTCTTCACTTTACAGTCTGTAAGAAAGATGATTAAAATTTTCAGGAAAGTACGAAATTATTATCATAAAACATCCAAAATGTACTTTTATATGAAAACTGATTGAAATTTATGTGAAAGTTTGAGTTCCTTATGAACATTTTCAGTGAATTTTGACAGAAAATCCTGCTGCAGCCGTTGTGTTGCTCGGGTGTTTGTGCTTACACTTTTATTGACCTTGGCACAACATGCACAAACACAGACTCGCACAGGAACATAGCTGATAAACAACAACGTGCAGATCCACAGGTGTGAGTCATGACTTACGACACAGAGCCCCACCCTGGGACGCGCCTCGGTGAGAATAAGGCTTCGCTCAGCATGTTGTGACAGCTCTGAGTTCCCTGTGAAACGGGTGGAGAGGAGAAAGTGCAGAGGAGGACGGGAAAAGAGAGGGAAAAATGACACGAGGGTGAGAATTACAGTGTGAAGGAGAGGAGGACAGACAGTGAGAGAGAGAGAGTAAAGGAAAGAATGCAGGGGGGAGAGAGAGAGAGAAGAACTGTTATAAAGATGAAGGAAATAAAACAATAACCAGACAGACACTAAAGCTGGTGCTGTAGTTTAGCCCCTGTTATACATGTTCCTGTTGTGTCTTGTATCATTTGACTTTGCAGTGAATCACAGAGCAGCTCTGACAAGGATTTACAAGTTCAAGAATGACGCACCTCTATAAAAAACTAAAGGTACATTATTATTATCTCTCCAGACTCTGAGAGCCAACAGAAAATCTCCACAAATAAATGCTATGACTACTGTTACCTTAAGAAATATGCAGATTATTTTAGTTAAGCCTACAATTTGTAACATTTTCACATTAAAATTTTCAAAAACAGCAATAATTTGTTTTATATTTGTTTAGTTTTAAGCATTTTAAGTTTTGTCTGTGAGGAAGGGAGCCAGCAAATGTGACAACATGTAACTTTAATCAGGCTTTGTTATGTAACCTCCTATGCAAACATCTCTGCCTGAGTCAGTCAGATGGACTTTTATCAGCAATGGTGGCTGTTAAACTGTTAACCATATAAATCCCATGACACCACAGTACTTCACAACATCATCAAACAATGTCTCTTGCTTTTATTGTTTTAATAGAGAGACCTTTAGCAGCAGAAATCACATTAAAAATGCATTGATCTAAAAGTACTTCATTACAAGTTAAAGTCCTGCCCTCTGAAGTACAGAACTATTATCAGCAAAATTATATTAACAAAAGTAAGAGTATTCAACCTTAAAGAAATCCTCCGATTGATAGACAATAATGACATCATTAGATTGTTATCAATGATGCACATGATCCACGTGTGTAAGTGGCATTTTAAAGTTGTGGTTGGTTGAAGTTGGGTAGTTCAGAGCTGTGTTTCCCCTTCAAAAGGTCACACTAAAGATCATGACACTATTAATGAGGAAGGGCAGAAGAACGAGCTCAGCTCTGCAAAGCAAGTTTACACTCTATCTTCTATATTCTTCTTATAAACTTTTTTTATCTTTGATTTTTTTTGGTAAAATATTTATAATTTAATCTATTTGGGCCTCTAACACTTATTTAATTAACACACCTGAGAAGTTTAGAGGGTAAATGTCCTTTTGATGCATTTTAAACAACTCATAGACATCTGAAACTGTTTTTTGTAAGGGCCAAGAAGCAAAAAGATTGTTTGATCTATAACAATTTAATGTATTTAAGAGCTTCTCATATGTTTTTAAAGGTTAAATCTTAATTTCAAAAGTGTGTCTTAGCTATGGCTGTAACACAAGTGTGGCAAAGATAAAGTAGCATACTTAAAGCTGTACTTCAGTGAATATATTTGGTTACTAAATGCATTTCTAAAATTATATGGAGCTGAAGAGGTTAAAGATCCAAGCTGAGTGGCTACGAACCAGAGAGGCATGTAAATAATAGATTGCTAATAGATGATAAAAAGCATTCAGCCATTTTTCTGTTATGCACTCTTTTCGAACTCAAAATTACAGTATCCTCAATTCTGTCTTGTGTCTGTCAAGCTTAGTGTTACATCCGTCTGTGTTTCTACATGATCTCCACTAGAGGTCAGCCTTGATCAATAAATCAGCATAATTTCTCACCTGTCCAACCCACACTGCTTTCACTCTCCAGGTTATCTCACACCATCAGAGGTGTCTGATGAGTCGCGGTCTAAAAAAAAAAAAGACTAAAACTGTCAAACAATGTGCAGTCAATGTTGGCCCTCACCCCTACACAAAGCTCTGTCAAGTGATTGTCAGTGGGGGTGGGTTTCGATCTGCCTCTGAGGTGATTTCCACTGTGAATAAATGCCAGTAGAACATCGAGATGTTCCCCGTCACAGTTCTCCCCAGGGTTCTCCCCACTTTTCTGCCACCTAATATCAGGATGGGGCCCAGAGACTTTTGGGGCTCTGATGGAACGATCTGGGTTCAGATGTCACTGTGAGGGACTGGCCACATTGTCAGAACACAAGAGACGTATGACTCTGGAGGACGTGTATAGGTATGTAAGAAGAGGCCTATAGATCCGCATTGTAAATGTCAAACATGTTCATTATGATCATAAACCCCGAATTTTCGTAATTTTTTTTGTAATGTGCCTTTTTTTTAAAAAAAGAGGAAGGTACTTTGCTGTGCTGTGCTGCTACATACCAACGTATGATCATGTTTATCAAGAGAAAGACATGTGACAATGTGACAGGTCATATACTGAAGTCAACCACAGGCACACAAGTTACATTTTCAGAGTCACAAGATCAAACAACCTTTTTTAAATATAGCAAAAACTAGTGCAGAAGCATGATCACTCACACACAAAAAAGTTCATGTCAGCTTTATTTTTGCATTGTGAAAGTTATTATCTTTCAAAGTGTCGGTGACTCACACTCCTCTTTTAGCCTGTTTCTCAACTTGTTGCTTCTAACCTTCTTTAACTGAAGGATGAATCGAGTCGGTGGCATCCACAGAACCGAGGATGGGCCTTTTTTAGCAGACTCTCTTATCTGAGACGTCTTTTTAGCTATCAAGAAGATTTTTTTTTAGTTCATTGTAAATATTTTAGAAGTGTTAAGCACTCTCATAAAGGGGATCTTGGTTTAACTTAAGTATGTATTTTTAAAACTTTTTAAAAATTGCTGAGCTTTTGTTCTGAAAGCTGTAATGTATGTAAGTTGTACTGTGGTTTTTAAAATGGTAATGATGGAGTGAGTATTCAAATCATATACTTTTGGTATTAGAAATACACCGTAAATATGAAATTTAGTCACAATATAAATTTTAAAAAAGCAGAAAATATCCTCTGTGAGTACTAATAGCTATTTTATGAGTACACAATAACTGTTGTGTTAAGGTGTAAGTAGTATTTCACTGTTGCAGATGGTCAATCCCAACAATATATCATATATTTAAATATTTTATAAGCTTATCATGTTTTTTTCTAAATATTAATTTGTAAAACATCTACAGACATCAAATAAATGTAGTGGAGTAAAAAGGACAATATTTTGCTTTCACTTTGTGGCTAGGTAAAAATGCAAAGTGGCAAAGTACCTCAGATTTACAACACCTGAGTCAGGAAATAAACATTTCTACTTTCTGTTACTGCAAAAATAGTCATGTTTATTAAAAAAATAAGAATTTGTAGCTTTGCCTCTGTAATTATTGTAACAAACAAATTCTGACAAGCTCACTTTTAATGCGTGGAAAAAAAAATGTTGTTTTCCAATTTGAGAAGAAAGTTTCCAAGAAAGTTCTTGACTTCAATCATTTTTATCTCTCTGACCTAAACTGTTCCTGAATTTAAGAGGAAATTCCCAGAAGAGTCCCAGCAGTAAACTTTGATAAAGAGCATTTATGAGGGATAAGTTCAGCTCTATCGATACTTGAGGGGAAGATCAGAGCTCTTCAGAGATTAAGAAGGTTTGTTGTTCTTCTCAGCACGTTGGATCATCCCATGCACAGTCATATCGAGAGAGATTTGGACAGCGAGGAACTTAAAGGATTGCTCATGTTAAACCACCTGGTGATTTGGAACAATGGAGTGAGCCAATTGTCTCCTCTGGGGTTTTCCATGTACTGATGACTGCTGTGTTTGGCTTTCATCGCTTCCACAGCCAGCTGGTATTGATCATCCAATCCTGTGAATCAGCAGACATGTGACCAAGTCGGGAACCTGTAAAAAGTTTGGGGAATCAAATCTGTAGCATAGTTTACAAAAGGAGTCAGGTGATGTCCTGGGTGTTCAAAGACCTTATCTAGAAATCAGCTGACGTGACATTAGAAAAGATGATCTATGTGTTTAATGTGACATGTAAATTTTGGGGTCAGAACTTTTATTTTTGAACTTTTGAAAGGTGAAGTTGACTCAGTGAGGTTATTCCTCAAGAATTCATGCTATCAGGTGATTAGTTTCTGTTCCAGGCTTGAGTAGGTAGGAAGGGAAACTGAGTTCAGATCTGTGGGCACAAACAAACTGAATAAGGAGTCTGTCCACTGGGAAGAAAAAGGAAAGTAGAAAGTGACTCACACAGGACCCTGATTCATCTGTTTGAGTTGGAAAACGGCAGGTAAGTGAGATGTAATGTTGTTTTTTTGACAAGAGGTTATCTGGATGTTTATTTACAGTGAAAACGCAGCATAAAAACTTTTGGCTCGTCCACGTTTAAACATCTGGAAAAAGTTCAGTTTCAGGGTAAATCTTTAAATAACTGTGAGTCTAAACAGATAATGGGCTACTTTTCTTCGAATAACGATATGAAATGTGATGCTGAGGAAGTTGCTGCGGTCTTTCTTCTAGTCCAGTAAAGATAATCTGATTATTTGATGAATCTGTAGGAAAAAAATACAAAAAAAAAATAACTACTAAGAATTGCTGTCATTCTAAGAAGCAACACACCACAGATTAGCTGAATTTAGACTTTCAGATGGGAAGATTTGCTGCTTTTCTCCTTTTGATAAACAGTTTTAATTCATCTGTTGCAGCTTTACACTGAATAAAATTTAAATGTGTCACAGACATAAACCAGAAGAACCTACATAAATTTACATTATATTTTACTGTCACACACACACATACTTACATCTGAGCACATAAGGGAAACTAATATTTGTAGATTCATGTCATCCAGATGCATCATACCTTTCTGCATCACACATGCAACAATAGCACGTCAAATGCGACAGTTGGAGCAAACGTAAAGAGTTGTGTCTGCTTTTCTGTTGTATCTTCTATGTTGGTAGACCGCAGTAAACATTTGGTTCAGCCTACGTATTTTGCCACAGATGCTGTTAGCTTAGCTGCTGATAATAAAACTTGTTAACCACCATAACCCACAGGTGCACAAAAAGTACGACAGAGTTTCAGTGTCTCTGCATCTCCAACAGCCACAAACGTAAGGAGGGATCATCTGTTGACTTGGGTACAAACCCAAATTATGAAAAACAACTACATTGTTGAGCTGCATGTGGGGTGAAATGTAAGTTAAAGGTCTCAGTGTGCACGGATACATTCAGGTTTCATTCGGGTATCTTGAAAAAACATTAATGGTTTGCAGTTTGTGAGACTGAAGATAAAATTCTTTTTGAGTTTTATTGCTCATCATGTATTTCTTTTTAATACCAACACTTTTTAATAAAATATCTTTAATTCCTGATGAATCCTCCTGATCACTTAGTTGTTAAACCATGATCTCTTAACTTAAACCTTTCTCTGCTAAGTTTTATTTGTAGAGCTCGCTATATGAGTCAAAGTTCTATGTCTGCAATGTTATATTAGGAGTAACCACTTAAGTTTCTGTCTGGCAAATATATCACCACCGCATATGTATTTTTTTGATGGCTTAAAAGTCTGTGTGGGCTGAGCGCTTGAATGTGCATGAAGCATCAAATAACATTAGTAACTTACAACCTTATTATTGAAAGAAATAGAGAGGAGGGAAAATATTATATGAATGAATCTTGCACTAAAGCATACAGCAAGGAAAAGAGGCCACATCTGATTCTGTGGTGTCCATGAGCAAGACATCAACCTTCTCTGAGCACCACAGAGTCTGTTTTTTCAACCACTAGCATCATTTCCTAACAGTCAAAACGGTATCACATCATCATGGAAATGCCTGCACTCATCCATACATTAATACACACACACAAAATGCATACATTCAGTCATCCAGTCAAAGTCCAGTTGTGATCAAGAGATGAGTTTTCCTCTCGGTTTCCTGACTCATTTGCCGAGGCTGGACTCATTGCAGGATAATGATTTATTTCTAAGGCTGTCTCATGAAATAGAGACTGACACGACCTGTCTGTCTCCCTCAGTGACGCTCCTTTGTGCAAAGTAGGTGGGATATGCTTTTCATTATTGAGTCAGACAGATAGAGATCCCCCTAGCGGCAATGAGCGGCAACGCAGGTTGTGACTATGAGAGAGAGAGAGAGAGAGAGAGAGAGAGAGAGAGAGGAAAATGGGTGGACGGAAAGTCCCCGTGTGGAAATCCCCTTGAGTTGGGCTTTTCCTTCTTTTAAAACTATCTCTGGCGGACGAGTGTACTCTTTTAGAGGCTTCGCAGGGCTGTGAGGTCTCTAAAATAGATCTGATACTGAAGGAAAGAGAGGGTTGAATGGCGCCGAGGACCGCTGCGGTGAGGCTGAGTGAAGTGGCTGAGAGAGGACTAGCCTGAGCATCCGGGAGGGCTTTGTTATTACCCCGACATATTACACAGGTAAGGCACCCGTCCTCTCTGCCCGTGCCTCCCCATGTGGACAACATTTCTTACCAAGCTGCGGGTGAGACCAGCTGGGCACATCACGCTCGGGCCTTGAGTAATGTATGGTCGTGTTTCGTGGGGACATGGAGGAAGCTTGAAGCCTGCTCACGACAGTGGCTTTGACAGCCATTGTTTACAAAGACGTCACCCTCAAGCGGATAACAGGGCATTTAAAACAGCCGAACGTAGCGATCGGCGCCGCTACACTGTGTCGGTACCCGCGGTGCTGGACGCGATTGAAGGCTACATTGTTTCAAAGGTAGTTGTCATTGGAATTACGTAAGCCTTTAACGTCAGCAAAGTCTCCTGTTATTGTGTTTTTTTGTGTAGCCAGCCATCCTAAACCGCAGCGTCCACCGCTGTGCCGCTGTCTGTCTTGCCGAAAAAGTCTGCCAGCGGTGCCAGCACACCAAACGGCGATTAATGATCCCTGTCTACACGCTCACTGACACCCAGGTGTCTGTTGTCTGGTCCCTCATGTGAGTGACCAGCCCTTTAGCATGGCCTAGTCTGTTGTTGCACCTGCTGCTACTGTTTGGGTAGTAAATGCACAGAGGCCACTACAACCGCCAAGTGCTGTGATGTTGTAGCTTGATCGCGTGAGCGCAGGCAGTATGTGCTGACTGGCAGCTGCTAAGCGCTTCAAATGAGGATGTTGTTAAGTTAAAAAAAAAGTAAGCAAAAACTCCAGGCCTACTTGCTGACCACTACTTTCTACTTCCCGTGAGCTGAGTGTGCGCTGACACACTCGTCATTTTGGTAAAAAAAAAAAATATTTCTCAACAACTCCAAAAGTGACACATATACACAAGTACTCTACTCTTACTGTCACTTTATAAGTATTCATCGTGGTATGGAGGAATCTGTCAAAACTGTCAAATATTTTGAAGATAGCATTGGATGTTTTGTTCATGTCCCTGGTCTTGTTTGTTTTATTCTTCAAACTGGAATTTCCTGATGTAAATCAAGAAACTTCAGGCAAATGTCTTGTACAGCTTCATGTCTTGGGCACATTGATTTAAGTGATGCACTGAGACAAACTAAGGCTTTGTGAAGCAGCACAAATATTAAAAAATCCCCAACATTTGCAAGCATTACTCCATGTTTTAAATACACACACAGTCTTATCCAGCACAGAAAGGTGTTGGCGATGGAGGAGGCCTCAGGGCATTCAGTGTGACCTTCCCAGCAGCCCAGGAAGCCCTGGGTGGCCTTCAGTTAAAGTCTGGAAAACACCGGTTCATTGTTGGGAGGCTTTGAGCTCAGTGGGACACTGGGACGCCCTGTTTGGTGAAGGGACTGAAAAACCATCAAGACGGAAAAAAAAAGGAGAATTAAAAGAACAAACAAGAAAAACAAAGGGTTTCTTTGTGTACTTTATTCCATTTGGCCCACCAGACTCTCCAAAGAAAAAGCACCAAACGGCTTTGAAAGTGCGTTGATCCTGTGTGTTGGGTGGTTTCCCCCGAACAAACTGTAAATTAAGTTGTGTCTTAAGGTCTCAATTAATAAGGAAGGGGAATCTCCACTGAAAATTTCCCACTAGTCCCATCAGTCTATGCTATTATTTTCTCCTTTATTCTCCTTTGAAATAACATGTCCATTCCCCTTCTCTCCATCCAGTTTCCACGTTGTTTGGTCAGCGGTGGTTGGTGCCTCCTCCTCCTCCTC
Source organism: Acanthurus leucopareius (assembly GCA_029814765.1). Classification (NCBI taxonomy): domain Eukaryota; kingdom Metazoa; phylum Chordata; class Actinopteri; order Acanthuriformes; family Acanthuridae; genus Acanthurus; species Acanthurus leucopareius. Next base: position 18,640,507 of record JAQMCX010000003.1, on the reverse strand, counting down.
CTCCTCCTCCTCCTCCTTTCCTTCTCCTTGTTCCTCTTCCTCCCCTCCCTCCAACCCACCTGGCCACACATCCGCCATGTCGCAGGGTCAGAACTTCCTCCCCAAATTCCTGTTTGTCTCCAACCTGCTGAAGGCGGTGAAGATCCGTCAGCGAGTGCCCAACGATGTGGTGAAGCCGGGGACCAGCGGCGGCCTGATGCACCACCTGCGGGGTATGCACCGGTACACGCTGGAGATGATCGCCATGAACCACTTCCCACAGGCCTTCAGGGAGGTGGTGCAGGCTGCCATCCTGGACCGAGCCATGCAGGCCTCACTGGAGCAGGAGAAGAAGCTGAACTGGTGTCGGGAGGTGAAGAAGATGGTGCCTCTGCGTACTAATGGTAAGAAGGTTGATGCTGATGTTTAGGAACTGCTCCACTTAACTGGATGTTTACGATTTTGAAGTTGGGAGACTTTCTTATCACATGAATCTGTTGTTTAGTGGTGTGCATGTGTACTCGTGGATGAATGCGAACGATTGCTGTGCTGGAGTAGGAGGTTTGCGATGGCGTTCAATCCAGAGTTCAACAACAGAAAACAGATTCAACAGATTGGTCACAGAGCTGACTTTTGTTCCTTGATTTCAGGAACTGTGGCGACCTTAATTGCTTCAGGCGGAGGATGTGTTTTGCTTTTGTTTCATTTTCAGTGATAGAGAAGGTGCGTATTTATGAGTCAGGGCTGTTCAATATGTAAATTCTGAGATGTCATTACTCACAAGCAGGGTTACTGTAAATGACAACAATGGAGGGACACGGGTTCCACTTTCACATACACTCATTTCGCAGCCCCCTTGGTTTTACTGTGCCGAGCTGAGCGTTTGAGTTCAGTCAGCCCGCTGCTAAGTCATGTTTTCTGTTACGTGGATGTCGTAACACGGGAACATCCCGGGGTACGCAAACATTCAGACATGGGCCTGATTACTTATGATCACAGCTCTGTACTGGGAATTTCTCCGCCGTCACATTTAGCACCGTTTCTTACTGTCAATGATGTCTCAGACCCGACTCTTTCCATAGTTTTTCATGTACAACCTTAGGGGTACGTCCCCTCTGTTTCTGTGTAGGTGTGTGTCTTTGTGTGTAAGTAGTGTGAATCTTAAAGCATCTCATATAACTTCACCTCAAATTTCTCACCTGTCTGCCTGGTTAACGTAGGTTTCTGTCACTTTAACAGCCAGATGTGTCACAGCTCATTGGGCTTTGTTAAATCAAATGTGACCAAATCTCAACTGTGTCTCATTGTCTCTGCTGCTGCTTTTTTTTTTTTTTTTTAAATCTATATTGTAATAACTTGAGTTTACATCAGACTCGGATCTATTTTTAAATAAAGGGAAAAAACTATCTTTGAAGGGAAACATCAGCCTTTACATTCACAGCAGAAGAAGGAAGCGGAAATCAAGCTGGGTTTCAAGTTGAACTTAAACATGTGAGTTTCCAGAGGAAATAGTTTCTTTATTTCTCACAGGAAGCAATTAACACTGAACAGTGAGAAATTCCTTTATCGCCCTCGTCTCAGAATTTACTTTGAACATTTACCGTACGCTTGAGGAACTGGCCGGACACTTGGCGTGTTGTGTCCTCGTGATTGTTTTTTTTAATGACTACTGAAACTCTTTGTGAGGGTCCCTGGTCATTCTGAAGTAAGTAGTGACTAAAGTAGTTACTGTAAATCTCTGCACGGTTCCTCTTTAGAAAGACCCCTGAATGGATGACAGACTCTACTGACAGTAACTTGGTTGGAATTTCCTGTCTTGCGAAGATGATGTCATAAAGATGAGACAGAATTCAGAGCCAGAGTGTCTAACTCTGAAGGACCCAGACGTGACTTTGAGCAGAGGACGGACAACACACACACACACACACACGCACATACACACACACACACACACACACACACACACATACGGAGGGCTGACTGACTGCTGCTGAGTCACTGGAGCTCAGCAGACGCACACAGACACACATACAGAGAGGGAACGTGAGAGAAGTCCGTCAATGAATGCCCAGTCAGAGCAGGTCATATTAATCAAGCTTCTCAAAGTCGTAACACTGTTCTCAGATCAGTGTCCACATTGTCTGGGATACAAATGCACCCGTTGACCCAAAGTCTTTTTCCTCACATCATCAAAACTGATGCAATTTTTTACGAAAAGATTAAAACCTCTCAGCTTATTTCCATCTCCTGAAAAAAAACAAAAAAACAACTTCATTTCCAGGCTGGAAGAAACACAACTGACCATCATAAAAGCAAAAATAGCTTCATAAAACGCTCACTCCCCAGCAATTAAGATAACTGCTTACTGTTTTGTGCAACTTTTCCACCCAGTAAAGAAATTAGTTATTGAAATTCAGTGCGTCTTCTGTCTTGGATGTCTAGGACGCATCCGAGGGTTTTTCCCAAACAGCATCCCATGTCTGTCATGTGTCCCCAACAGGCAGGATTTGTTCAGCTACAATACACTGACTCTACATACTGTAGTAGCAGAGAAGACACACACACACACACACATAAACACATACACACACACACTGCCACCGTCTTCTTGCCTTATAAGTACAGATTTCAGGTTTCCTCTTCTTATTTGATAAAACATACTGTGATGTAATAATATCTCCAGTTCTTATCAAAGCAGAAGCAAAAAATAGTCTTGGCTAGGACTTGTTTTGTTGCACTAGTTTCACAAGACAGCTTGCGGACAAAGAGTGGGATAGCGAATGATGTGTGACACAAACCTGAAGCCCCGTTGGAAAGCACAACATTGCAAACTTGTGGTAAAGTGTCACCTGGATGGCAACCAAATGAGGATTAAGTCTGGTCCTACACTGGTGTGTTTTCAGGAAGTGTCCCAGCTTGCCATAGAGGAAGTGTCTATATTTAGACAGATGGGACCAGCAGACCGTCTTTCATCTTTAGTCGGCAGGCAGCTCAATCCAGGGTCAAAAGTCTGTGTGTTTTTGTGCACAAGAGGAACTGATTATGCATGCATGTTTCGGCGTTTTTGTGCCTATTCTTGTATGCCTGTGTACATAACATATCTCTGTTGAGGACGGTGCTGTTCAGGATGTCTTTTCTCACTAGAGAGCTGTGCATTTTATGTTTTTTTTTTTGTTGAGAGTGATGCAAGAGTGTCGAAATGCAACAACAGCTAGCTAGTCTGCACTAAGTACAGTGGGATTGTTCCTTCAGTTGAAGGAAAAACAACTGTATCTTGCATTACAGTCATCTCGCACCACAGATAATGTTATTTTTAGAAATCTGATCACAGTTTGGCCTTTGGCATGACACTTGTGCAGGCTAAACTTTAAAAAAAAAAGTAGTATAACCTTTTCTTAGTTGTGATTTAAATAGTTTCCCTGTGGCTCTTGTGATGTGAACAACACTTAGATTAGGTTTATCTCCATCTGAAAGTTTCCTTTTGTATTGCTGCAGTGCACAAAGGATAGCGTGCATGCTTCAGGTGTGAACTATTGCCAGGTAAACATAACTGAAAAGAAGAGGACAGATCATAAAGCGAGACAGAAAGTACACTTTAATGGTACACAGTGTGAATGTGCAGGAGCTCATTAATCACAGCCTTCATCTAGTGTTGATAGCAGTAGTTAAAAAGATAACATTCCACCCTGTCCAAGCCACACCCCTGTGGAAAGTCCAGGACCAGTTGAGTAGCATTGATGAGTTGGGATCATAGAAGGGGAACACACACATGCACAAAAGGCAGAAGTTAGCACAGGGAAATTCCTGTGTTTAGTGTGGCAACAGGGTTTTTCATTGCTGCGCACACTGACAAACATGGGCCCCTCTGTTTCACAATGAGCAAAAGACCCAGGGCTGCCATAGGAGACTAAATAAAATTCCAATGTTTGTAGTTGCTCATGCTAACATGTACGCACGCATTAAAACACTTTATTTATGTTCAGATAAGACAGAAAACAAAAGAAAAGTCTTTTTCTCTCTGGACAGTTTGTGAACATAGAGGAAGTAGTTTACTTTGACATGAAAGTAACGAGGCAGCGTCTTTTCTGACGTAAAGGAGTGTCACTTAATTTTTCAGAAATGCTTGTTAGGTAAATTAAGGGCAAATTTTCTCAGCCAGCTGTGTAAAAGACAAGCTTTGTCTGCAGTGTGTGCATACTTTTAGACATGTGAGGGTCATATAATAGTCTAGACACCAGATAGTGCGACGGCCTGATGGCTTGGAAATCCCCAGACTTTTGTTACGCTTTTGTGTGTGAGCACACTGCACTTGTATGTTGTGTGTGCTGCGTACACACTGCATTTGCATGTGCGCGTGCATGTGTCCCTGCACAAGTTTCTGTCCTGTAGACAAAACCAGCCACCAGCAGTACTAATAACACAGTGTTTGCCTGTTCTCTTGTGTGTCTGCAGGAGATGGGAACTGTTTGCTCCATGCAGCCTCTCAGTACATGCTGGGCGTTCAGGACACAGACCTGGTGCTTCGGAAAGCCCTCCATGGTGTTTTGAAAGAGACAGACACTGGCGTCTTCAGAGCTCGTTTCCAGGCAGAGCTGCTCCAGTCCCAAGAGTTCACCCAGACCGGTCTCAGATACACCACCATGGTACGAAGATTACATTAGGTTCACATCAAACACCCTCTCCATTACTTTGCATAAAGATTAATACTAGATGGAAGAAGCCTGGACTAAAAAAATACAACCTATGTGCTAGTGACAGTAAAATTTCAATATGTGGTTATATGTTTTGCATCCTTGTATGCAACCTTTAAATGTAACTCTGTAAATACTATTGTAAATATTTGTGTGAACATAAACATTAGGTTGAGACATCAGGGGCATTTTTAATAGTAATACATTACCGATGTCCTGTTGCTTTTTCATTTCAAAACAGTTAGAAAAAGTACAAATTTACTGCTTGTGCATTATTTTGCCTCTTTTTTTGTATCTGTAAGCTTAATATGCTCACTTCATGTCTCCTAAGAGTGTGTTGCTTAAACCCCAAACATAGCCCAAAACCATGTCACTCAAATACAGGAAGTGATTTGTTTCCAAACTGTCTCTGGTGTATACATACATCCCTCTCTGTAATTTCCCACTTACAAAAATATGACATGCAAATTTAATCTGTCACAGAAGTGTTACACAAGTCAATATCCTAACTCTGTTTCCTAACTCTGAATGTGTGTGTGCTGTCCCAGAACTGGGAGGAGGAATGGGAGAAGATTGTGAAGATGGCGTCTCCGGTCTCCAGTAGCAACGGCCTCCAGTTTGACTCCCTGGAGGACATTCACATCTTCATCCTGTCCAACATTCTCCGCAGACCCATCATCGTCATCGCAGGTACTCACATTCTTTATCATCTCGGAGTGTGTTTATTGCTTTTTGTTAGCCATCAAAGACGCACTGGTCTTGTTTCGACATGTCTCTCAGTGATAGAGTAGATGAGGGTATCTCATCAGCTGCATGCCCCAACATTTTGCTCTCAGTTGTTTTGAAGTTTTCATAGTGTTTGATTTCACTGTATCACCTCCCATCTACTTTGATCAGAGGATCTAGAGTTGATATTATGGTTTTTAAAATGTATGGAGGGTAGAAATGCAGAAATGTGTTTTGATATGACAAGAATGATGTTGTTTATGTCTTGATTTCAGTCAGGGACATGCTTACAATAAGTCTTTTTTTTAAACATTTTTTAAAATTTTGTTCTTTCCACAGATCAGGTGGTCAGAAGTATGAAGTCTGGTTCCTCCATCTCTCCTCTGAATGTGGGGGGGATTTATCTGCCACTACAATGGCCTCCCACAGAGTGCTACAAATACCCAATAGTGCTCGGCTACGACTCCCAGCACTTTGCACCTCTCATCACTATCAAAGACAGTGGTCCAGGTAAGAAACACCAAGACTCAGGTGTTCTGCAGCTGAGCAACAGAGACTCAGGCCTGACTTGAAGTTGCTCATGTGTTCATTTCGCCGTACTGTCGTGGTGTGAATTTCCCAGAGATCCGAGCAGTACCACTGATCAACCCAGGAAGGGGTGGCTTTGAGGAGCTGAAGGTTCATTTCTTGATGGAGAAAGAACATCAGCAGAAAGAAAGGCTTCTTAAAGACTACCTGCTGCTGATAGAGATCCCTGTCATAGGCTTAGGCTACGATGCTACACGGATCATCAATGCTGCACGGTACCTCCACATTATTACCTCTATTCCATAAATTGACAAAATGCAAAAGTAAAAAAGGTTTATTGCTTAGTTGATATCCCAAATTTCAAAAAACAATTGGTTAAATTTAACTGAGAGAGTGTAAAATCACAAAAAGTGCAGTTAATAAAGTAAAACATTTTGTTTCTCCGTCTTCAGGCTGGATGAGGGCAACCTCCCTGAAGACATGAACCTGATGGAGGACTACCTACAACTTGTCAACCACGAGTACCAGCGCTGGCAGGAGGACAAGGAGCAGGCATGGGCGGCTCAGCCACAGCGCCCTCCACCTTTCTCCGTCTCCCAGCTCTCCCTCATCGAGATCCGCTGTGCCACACCACGATGCACCTTTTATGTCTCCGTAGACACGCAGCCTCATTGCCATGAATGCTTTGAGAAGCGACAGGCCACTACAGGTGGAGGAGCGAGGATAGATGGGGTGGTGCAGACCAAGGGAGGCGGGGCGCAAGGTGGGGTCGGAGTGATAGGGGGATCAGAGACTGAGGTGAACTCCAGAGGAGCCAGAAGCAGCAGCCCCCCATCCTCCTCCTCTGGGAGAGGGGTGGTGTTATCCAGCCCCCGCTCAGCCCCACCCACTGCTCCCAGCCTCAGCCTGTACAGTGAAACTCATGCCATGAAGTGCAAGACACCCGGCTGCCTCTTCACCCTTAGCGTGGAGCATGACGGACTTTGTGAGCGCTGCTTCAACTCCAGGCAGAACCACGGACCCCCTGGAGCTGGAACGGCTGCTACAGGACTCCCAGGTCCCAATGGGGGGCCTGTAGTCCCCCACCCGGGCCAGGGCTCCGGCTGGACCCAGTGGGGGGGCTGTGAGACAGAGACTGAGCGCTGTAGCATGTGCAGACAGGAGGCGTTCAGGATATTCAATGGCCTGTGTCCTCCCTGCATGCAGAGACAGCAGGCTCCAGAGAGGGGGGAGCCACAGCAGAACAACCCCAGGACTGAGGCATCGTCTTCAGCTTGGAGCCAGGCAAGGGACACTGAGCGGCCGTGCCTCACCCTAACCCCAGGGCACACCTCGGCCTGGCAAGCCCCTCTGGCCCGCCCTTGTAAAAGATCTGGCTGCCAGTTCTTTGGGACGCCAGAGAAGTTGGGTTTCTGCACTATTTGCTACGTAGACTATCAGACCAACCACCGTAAGTCCCGAAGCTGAATGGACCATTTCTATCATGTTACAGGGATTTCATTCATAAATAATGTCTTATCAAGGCCTTAAAAGTTATTTAAACAATAGCCTTTGTCATGTTTATCTTCATAGCAGTATGTTTTTTTACACAACAAATCATGTGGGACAGTGTTCATGTTGGTCACTGTCTGTTCCAGACTTGACCCCTCCCCCTGCGCCGGTCCAGAGCCGGCATGGTTTGGAGGCAGGCTTCCAGAACGCCTCACGGTGTCGTGGGCCTGGGTGTGGTGCAGTTGGCAAGGCAATGCTGGAGGGCTACTGCGACAAGTGCTACGTCAAAGAGCAAAGCGCACGGCTCAACCAGGTGGCACATCGCACACCACACTCCCCTCCTTTGGTCATGGTAGGTATCTGCCTTTTATCCTTAACTTTATTCTATTACTATTCTTTTCTGAAACTTCCACTGCCTGTTCTCTTCAATTGCATTGTTCTGTAGCCCACTTTTGCCTTTCAGTTGCTAATTCACCTTTTTCCTTTGCCCCCATTCTCCTCATCTGTACAAACAGCGTGACCGAGCAGTCAAACCCAGGTCTTCGCAGCAATCCCAGACCCAGACCCAGACTCAGTGCCGGCGGAGTGGCTGCAGTAATGTGTCCCCGGGTTGCACAGACCTCTGTCCAGAGTGTCACACTCGCGGCCAAGGCAGAGAGGCGGGCAGACGGGCGCAGGCGCCCAAAGAAAAGTCCAAGCAGCGGTGCCGGACGCAAGGCTGCGACCACTACGCCAACCAAGAGAAACAGGGCTACTGCAATGAGTGTGACCACTTCAAACAGATTTACCGCGGCTGACCACATACACACCCAACGCACGCAACGATGACGATGATGACACATCGCTAGCACGCTAGAGCCGCTGCCCTGCTGTGGGCACCCCATGCCAGTCAATGCACCTCTGATACTAACTAACCAACTAACTAACTAGCTAGTGACTAACTAGTAACCTTATGGCCTGAAAATCAAGCCCCCCATGTAGAATGTGAAGGGAGAGAGTGTGTATGTGAGGGGGGGCGAGTGTGTGTTTGTTTGTGTGAGTTCATGTGAGTGAGTTTGTGTGTTTGTGTGTGTGTGTGTGTGTGTATTCTCAGTAGACATGGCCTCCAGAATACCTCTTTGTGCAATTATTATCATCTGATGTGCCCTGTGCACTGACACGGTGAGAGGTTTGGCTACATGTCAGAGCAACTGAATTAACTCCTGTGTACAATATGTATTTAGAGGTACGTAGTGAATCGTGCCGGACAAAATGATTGTATGTTGACATAACAAGAAGCATCTGACATTGCTTTCTAGACCACAGCCAAGGATTTATACCCCCACCCCCCACCCCACCCCCATCTGTCTGTCTATCTGTCTCAATCCATCTGTGTATCTGTCTGCCTGTCTGTCTAGCATTTGCTCTGTAGAACGAGGAATGCAGTAGTTGGGGAAGCCCAGCAACAAATCTGTGGAAGTTAAAAGCAGAAGCGAACCAAACTTGGCCGAGGCAAAGCAAGTGAAGAGCTTAAAATGAAATTACAGACTATACATTATTGTTTAGCTTAGTTCTCCAAAAAAAAAGTTTTGTGGAACTCCCAAAATAGACAAATATTTGCTAAGGAAGGCTCTTGCAATCAGCTGTTTAATTTGAAAGTTTTCTTCCATTTGTCAGTCTGCAGCAGTGTTAATTTATAGTTTGAGGCATTGCTAGTAATCTGTCATATAAAGTTAAGCATATAAATTTGCTAGTTATGGAAGGTAGGAACAGACCTTGTGTCTGAACAGTGCAAGACAGACAGGGCAGGCCCCTGCTAGTTTTGGTGCTACATGTACAGAAATACAAGCCTCTCCATCGTAGCCAACCTGCTGGCGGAGTCAGCGGACAGAAGGCAGAGAAGACAGTAGAGACGGGACTCATTCTCTTTCTATTCCTCCTGTCCTTCCTCTTATTTCCCCTCTTCTCCTCCAAAACAGATCTGTTGCCTTGGACGTTGTTTTTCCTGTTTACTTACCACTCAAGCACCTAGAAATGCATAGACACATACCTACACGCGCACACACAAATGTAGTAGCTCCAGTTCTGTCAGAAGTGGATTGCAAACTATTGAGAGAACTGAGAAACGTGATGACGAGTGAAGTCCAGATGATGATCCATGTCACCGCGACATAACACACATATGCACGCACATGCACATGCACATGCACACACAGCTCTGTGAGATTGTATGCGCCCCACCCCAGCCTGAGCCTGAGGTGATGTGTAGGTAAACAAACCTGTAGAGAAATGCATTCCTCTCTGCTCCACCCCACTGGATGTGCCAAGGCGACAATTTCAAAAACTTCAGAGAGCAATCCCATTGCCTGCTTTGGCTAATCTTGTTTATCTGAATGTGTTTTGTGCTGCTGCTACAACAGCACAGTATTGGGGCTGATCCTCGATAAGTTTTGCCTTTAAGTAGTGATTGAAATTTTATGGACCAGAGGAGCCTGATCAGTGATCCTGGATCAGTGCTCCCACCTATAAAATGCTTTTGTGAATATGGATCTTGGTCCATATTGTAGGACCTTCCAACCTGATGCCTCATCTCCAACACACGAACACACACACAAACACACACAGAGCGCACGCATGTGTGCGTCTGGAATACGCAAAACTGACATTCCTGTTCTTTTTTAATTTGTTTTGGGGATTTTTTTAATGTATTTTGATAGATTTGGTTTTGTTTCTGCCAAAAAAAAAAAAAAAAAAATTACAGGTGCCATCAATCGCCAAACAGTTGTTGTTACCTCCTTAAAAATGGCCAGCCTGGATGATTCTAAACTAGCTAGATCGCCACAGATAGACATTTTGTGTAACTACAGATTAGAGTTTATTAATCTCTCTCATGCTGAAAATCCCCAAACGGGCGCTATCTGTTCATAACTATCTGTTTTATCCAAATACAAAGAAATATATTAATGTGCACAGATAACCACAAGCCTAAAACATTTATCAAACAAACTGAAATGTGAGATCAACTGGAACAGTTTTTCCCCTTCTACTTATGAAGAACTCCGCTGCTGTAGGCAGATGTCCATCTGTGGCTCTAGTTAGGAAAGCATAGACAAACAGGCTCTCGGTCTGCCTTTTCATTCAACTGTATCTAAAGCTGTCGGGCCAGCCCACGTGTTGACGGCCTGTACGTAGATCTCTGTGTGCTTTAATCACCTCTAGACAAACCTTAATCAATTAAAGGCCAATTAGTGGTCAGCTCACCGGGGCCCCTTGACAGTGTTTTGGGGCGTTGGCTGAGTTTGACTGGGAGGAGATCACATAAGTTGCACATGACTTGTCTAAGCTGCTGAGGCATTTAGGAATGGTACTCCGACTCGCTTAGGAACATTCCACCAGTAGAAAGAGCATCCGCTTCAGAGCAGAAGGTGTAACAAAACATGCAAACTGTGTGGAAGTTTCTTTGTGTGACCTTTCGACAATAGGGTATTGTATGAAAAAAAAGCCTGGTTTTATTTGTTAAGTATTTATTCATATCAAGATATCTGTATTGTGTAATTCAATAATTATTTATATGTCGTCCTTAAATGAATTATTTTTATTAAGAAATCTGAAACCTGTGTATTGTGGTTATTGTGTGGTTATTGTGTGTGCGTATGGTTGGTTGGAAGGGGGGAGAAAAATGTGTGTGTGTGTGTGTGCACAATCACAGAACATGCATATGCAACACAACATTTGCACTACCCTACACACACTTGTACACATACTTGCACAAACAGTATGCCTGTGTGCTCTCTTTGAGATTTCAACATTGCACTCTTATTACAGCATCTCTCTCTCTCTCTCTCTCTCTGCTGCGCTGTGTGTCGCCTAATTCTGTTTCTGCTGAAAAGCAAGTTGTTCACTATCGACACCAAATCCATCTCCAGTGTAGGAAGTGGAGTGGGTGCTGCAGAAGTCATCAGATAACTGATCACTGAGGCCGGGTTTAGATGTGGCAGAGTGCACCATTTTCCCATGCTTAACTGGGTTAGCTCATTTTCTCTTTCATCTCTCAGCCTCCGTTGTTCTTATTTTTTTCTTTCATTGTTACACATTTCCATACAAAAAAAAAAAAAGAGAAAGTTCAAATGATGAGGCTGTGCTTCTTAGGTGCTTTTTTTGTTGCTGTAAATTCAGTTTTTTCCAGGGGAATGGTAGGGCATCATACTTTTAAAAATAAATGGGAACCCCCACCCTTAAAGTAAAAGCACAACTCACTTAGGAGGGGTGGATCATGCAGTGGGAGGGGGGAGTTTGGAGTGAGGGGAGATATGGCAGTGACAGGTGGGGAATTGGTAAAAAGTATATATATGGCAGAGTAGAGGTGACATTTACCAAGTGTGGGGCTGCAGGGCTGTGCGTGGGCTTTCTCATCATCATCCTACAGCCTACATCACAGTCAGATCGGTAGACTAATGTGGTTTCCTGGAAATACCCCTGTATGCAAACACTCCCTTGTGTAACTGCTCCTTTGCAGACGAGCGCTGTTTCACTTGACATGTGATAACTCACTGATATGGTGCAGTAAACCTTCCAATGCAGAGTCTATAAAAAATAATTATGAAAGGCAAACACACTAGTTACAAGATAAGAACTGAAATGAAATGGAGGTGCACAGCAAAAATATGCCTGTTTTATTAAGATCTGTGCTTAAAAGATGCAGACAGAGTACATGGCAACATGCGGTCATGAGAAATACATTCAAATGACAAGAACACAGCTTTATGCAAGAAAGCCTGCAAGAGTGAAGGTTGAAACAAACATAAGGACATCAAGAATGTTTTTCTGATGTCTTTAAATATTCAAATATGGGAAATGTGTACAAGATCATATATCAAACATTCAAACTGACCCTAACCCTGTATTAGATTAGATCTAAGAAAGCTCTAATGGATTTCTTCCATATTCTTAATTAAAGCTTGTCTGGAAACACTCATTTTGTCTGAAAGTTCCAACTCCAGCATCATTTGTAGTATGAAGAACAACTTTATTGTTCTTATGACATTAAATTCTCTTCATGAAGTTGCTTCAGTGTTACTGGAGTTTTCACCACTTCAGACTTTTTACCTTCCACATGCAAAATGTGCCAGAAATCACCTCACCATTTCTGTACAATTATCACAAAAAGATTTTGCTTTAAATCTAACAAATAAAGTGTTAAATCAACACAATTTTACTTATACAGAACATTGTGAATCTGCATTATGTGATAATAATGTTAACAACAGTGACACAGTGATACTCCATTAAATCTAAGATCTAGGCTTTCAAATATAGTATTGGACCTGCAAATGTTGATATCATGGTGTAAATTCCTTTAAAAACACTATAATCATTATTACTAATTCAATATAGGCTCACATCACCACATGTAGGTACCCAAAGTTATAAATAAACACTGAAATTAACTCTGCCGAACAAATTTGGTGATTTAAATGCATTTTTTAAAATTTTATGCCCATTATTTACTGCTTTAGTTCTCATTGCCCTTATCGCTTTTGTTAAAGGTAGAGAACTAATGAGAGTTTTTATGTGTAAATGTGCTAAAATACATGTTTGCTGTATCAGCTTTGCAAGCTAATAATATTCTACTGCTATTTTTACATTGTGTTTTCACTCCCCTAAATCACCAAAACTAGTAAAGCTAATACAGGTCAAACAAAACTACAGTTCATTAAATGATCAAAACTCTCCAATATGCAGTGAGTGTGGAGTTTATGGGGTCTTTGGATGTCTTTAGAGTGAAGGAATTAATGTTTTCATAAAGGTTTTCAAGGCAAAACGATGCTCAGATTTACACAACAATTGGGCTGGCTGATGGTAAAATTCCCCCCAAAACTTTATGTTTAAGCTGTCACAATAAACTGTGAATGAAAATGTCAAACTACATTGAGTGTCTATTCATGAATGAACCCACCACAATCTGACTCACAGTCTCCTCTGTTGAAAATGTTGCAAAAATCAAAAGTACAGAGTTGAGGCTCATTCGACAGGAAGTTATCTGTTATTGTGCAATAGGAAGAGGGTGTATCCATGGTTACCTTTGTCCGACCATTATGAAAGCAGCAGCAAACATAGATCTAAGACTCACCCTTCCACTGAATGGTATCACACACACACACACACACACACACACACACACACACACAGACACACACTCACAAATGTTTTAAAATTATGTCATTCAAAACTCCCCTGAGTGTGTGTCATTTTTGCCTGGAACTCGACGTGGCTTCCTCCATGTGTAGATTACAGAGGGTCCAGAGATGAAACATTATATGTATATGACACTGTGAGCTTCTGTGTTCAATTACAAATATATAACTCTAAAACCACCATTTCAGATGAGTATTTTCAGGTACTTTTGGACAACTTTACCTTATTTGTTCATATCCACACATCACCTCATTAAAAGTGACACCCCTCCTATTTATCAGTCATAAAAAATATACAAACACTTCCTAACAACAACGGTTTACAAGTGTTTTACACCTTTGATGTAAATAGTGTAAAGTTTTGAAAGGGTATAAATGGTTAATGAACGAATGAAAACATGCTAGGACTTAGCTGTAGTTATATTTAATTGTATTTAATTACATAGATTAAATAATCATTATGGTGTTTTATTTAAAACTTATTACATTTTTAAAATTTTTGACCAAGGAGGCATAGTTTAATGAAGAAATTCTTCGCTCAGGCTCCGCTTATTAGATTTCTTGTGGGGTTTCGACCCACATCTCATGACCTTTAGAAACAGATGAAGTTTGCTTATTTTTTTATGGAAAGTAAAAAAAATAAGTAAAGTAATAGTTTATGATTTGCCTATAATAAACAATTAATGCATAGTTATATAAAAATATAGTTTAACTTATTGCAAATGTTTAACATTATCAGTTACTCATGGCATGCTTTAACTGTGGCAGATGGTTTACAAGAGGAATTATAATAGTTGAGGAACACGACACATAAAAGTGCTATGTGGAAAAATTTTTGCACCAATTACAAAACAACTCACCTCTTTTAACTCTAATTACTTTGTTCCAGTTAGTTTAAATCCACTGGAACTGGTCTGATCTGATCTTGATTGATTGGGCAAAATAAAGAGCATAGTGCTTAAAAATACAGGCCCCATGTGTTTTAGAAGTTAGTTTTTCTTTATTTTACACAGGTGTGCCATATGACTCTTGGTAGGGAAGATGAACAGTTTTGTGTCTTTCAGTCAACATTTATTACCCTCTTGTGCTTCCACAAAATGGTTTAAACTAGATATTAACCCTGTTTGTACAGTACACACTTCTGATTTTTCCTTTTTATAAGAATTCCACTTCAAATGGTGCTAACATGTCACATATAACACAGTTAAAAGACTATCATGTCAGCTGCATTGCATTACTTTCATTAACCACTCATAATTTATTTACTGCATTCAAATGTAAAATAAACGAGATAAAACATGATGATAACCACTTCTTCATGTGAAATTTCCACAATTTCACAACAAATGGCCTATTTATGATATGAAAGTAATTCTGAGTAATTCCCTCAAGCAGTCACCTAGACGCTCACCTTCTAGCCTATCAGCAATCCAATCTGTTGTGCATGTCTGTGTTTGCATGTGGGAGGATTCAACGGTGACTCACTGGACAACCAAAATAAGGTGATAAGAGAAGTGAAAGTGACACCGAGCAAAGCACAGCAGGTTTGAGCCAAACAAGAAGGACACCAGGTGATATTCACCATGTAGCCACAGGACTCTTGACTTCCTTTTTTTACTCCTCAAGCTAGTTTTTGTTTGTTTGTTTTAGCAACCAGTTATGTTGCATTGCTCTGTGGTCGCTCATTTTGATCTGTATCACGTTTTTATCTGCAACGAAAATGTTCCCGTGAGGATCATTTAAGTTTTAACGTGTCAAATCAAGAAGGATTAAAAAATTTAAAGCAATGTAAAAGATGCATCCCGAGTTAAGATTTGTATACTTTTTTACTTCATAAACAATTGTATTGTCCTAAAATTTTGTGTATTACGTTGCAGTACACCGTATTCGCCACGCGGTCGCACACGTGAAGCTGCCTATTTTGACTACAAGCAATAACTAAGCCTACAACTCCCGTCAACTATTTGAGTTTCAGGAAGTAGTAGCCGTTAGCCGACGGTTGCCTCGTTTTACTCTCAGGGTACGCCGAGGTGGTCACGTAGAACACATCGAACTGAACAAGTGGACCGACCTCGGGGTACGCAGGTATATCGAAACAAACGCACCACCACTGTGACTCTTTGACCGTTGCGATGTGCGCGATATTACGGTTGTTGATGAATCACTGCGCTTAGCTTAGCATGTCAACCGAATTAATTTCTTTAATTTAACAGCGGTCATTTAAATAATGAAGCCTTTAGACTCAGACGAGGAGGAAGCGGAGCAACTGGCAGCTTATCAGAAGGAGCTGAGACGTACGTTAACGTTTTACCGTGCTAATTTAGCTAACAGCTGAAGTTAAAGAGAGGCGTTAAATGGTTTGTTGATAGGAAGCGACTGTGATAGCTGGCTGTCTTTTAAGGTGTTGTGTACAAAATAGCAGTCGGAGTTAACCTATGTCATTTAAACTACGGCAGCAAGAAGAGAGGTTAACAAAAGACCTTTCACTGCCACCTGTTGCTCCTCTAGCAAACTGACGAACGAGCATCTTGATAGAAATGAACGTAAACTAAATTAATTCCTTAGAAAACCGTCATTAGCTAATGTGTCACGCCCCCTTTACACATAGCTAGCTAACATTACGTTTTCATTATTTATTAAGAAAACTATTAACACTCTGACAAAATAACTGCCAGGACAGGATTGTACTATTTCGTAGTTATTGGTTGTATAGTTAATAGATGTACTAACACAGCCAATTAGCTGTTATCGTCCTAAACTGTAAATCTGATATTAAAAAGACCTTTTTAAACATCAGAGTAACAGTAGTGTTGGCTGTATTCCAATGAAACGTCCCAGCACACCATGAGAGTGTGTTAGCTAAATATAATGCAGTAATTTTTAGTTCATGCTAATTATTTACGCCTGTGCTTTTCCTACTATGACATTCAAAACTATCTAGAGAAGAGCCCATTTGTATCCTTAACTGGGCTACTCCTGAAAGAAAGTGGATAACTGTCTATTTATTTAAAATAATATTCGATTTTTATATCAAGATACTATTGAAGACCCCTGCCAACCTCTTTGGTCCTCGTGTTATAAGTTTTTAAATGAATTCTGCAAGTTCATTGTATACTACACAAAACTGATGTCATTGTGTTATAATGGATTCAGAGCGGGCTAACCAGAGCATACAGCAGCTGAGCAGTTCTCTGAAGCCGCCGAGCCCTGATGGAGAAGATGTGGAGGAGCCCAGAGGCAGCAATGGCAGCCTTTTCACTGCCATGACTGAAGAGGACAAGGCTGCATGGAGCCAAAAGACACAGAGTGAAGCAGGTGATGCAGTGATCAGTTATGGGAAGACTGTCTGAAAGATATTATAGTATGCCCTACCTGGAAGATGTCCCTCTTCATGGTCTCGCTGAAAGACAATACACAAACTTGTAATAAGATGCTCTTTGTGTAGATGCATTCATGTTGTTGTGATGTGTTTTGGCATTGTAGTTAATCAGCTGAAGAGCCTTCTACTCAAGCAGTGCAAAGAAATCCCCTCAGCTCTCTCTCCTTCAAAGAAACACTCACCATCCAAGGTACAAAACACAGCTTTGCTCACCTTTAAATATGCTTGACTTAAGGAAAGCCTTTTACCGAATTACCTTTGAGCCTAGAACATATTCTTCACATGTACATGGGCTAAATCATTTTAGTTTCTACATGATATATTTTAAGTGCCATTGCACTATTTTTCTTCATTTTTGATTGTTACTCTTCCTTTCTCTGTCAGAGAGGACAGCAGGAGGATGGGTCCAGTTTTCAGGACTTAGTCCCAATGATTCACAATCAATCAGAGTACATCCAACACCTGGAAGCTGAGGTCAAATTCTGCAAGGTATTTGCCCAGATGAATTAGTGTGAGTGTGTGTGTGTATGCATATTAATTCATTTTACTTTTAATGTAATTTCTCTTCTTTTCTCTGTTTTTGACTTCAGGAAGAGCTGCAGGGGATGAAACAGCGGATCAGAGTTGTGGTAGTGGAGAATGAGAAGTTGCGCTCAGAGCTTAAATTAAAAGCTGCGGATGAATCTCTGAAAGACTATACATTACGAAACTCCATGGTAGTATTTGTGTGTGTCTGTGTGTGTGTAAGAGAGAAAATATGTTAATATTTATATTTTTTATTATTGTATCATATAAACAAAGACACATACACTATTAAATGCCAAATAAAGGAGAGGTTTTGTGATTTTTTCTCAAGTCACAGACACTGAGGTTGCCTCTGTCATTGACATTCTCTGCACAAATTCAGTATAGCTGTAGATGTCATAGCTATCTGCAGATAAAGTCAATTGTTAACTTGTTAATTTCTGCAAAAGGGTGAGAGGAAAAGCCAACTACATTTATACAGATAAAGTGTTTCAATTTGAGTGCACTGAGTGTTGACACTGATATTTTCAGGCAAATGTCTCATAATTTGTACTGATCTCTTCTTTAGGCAAATGAGAGTGTGGGAGCTGATAGCAACATAGGCTCCAATACAGGCCACAGTGCACTGCAGAAAGAGCACACATCATGGAAAAACGAACTGGTAGGGATGTTTTATGTATTCACTCTCTACTTCCATTTACTGTTCACCATATGTAGCTCACACGGTTGTCAGCATTCATTAATTGTGCAATATCAGAGATATCATATCAATTAGTGTTATGAATTTGTTACTTTGAAAGAATATAAATGCTTCCAAATTGTATTTCTAACTTATTCTCTTATTTTCAATTTGACCCCACTGAAACTTTCTAAAAGATAGAAAACAAACATCAAACCAAAAGGAAATAGTCATATTTTTAGTGCTCAAACATACAGGTGTTATAGACAATTGTGGTAAAATTATAATCTCAGTGTATTTAATTACCTCCATTGATTCATTGTGTTTTACAGTCTGTTCTGAAAATGTTTGTCTTCATCAGGAACAGTTGAAAGTGATCTACCAGGCCCAGATTGAAAGCTTGGAGGCTCAGGTCATCTCCCTCAGGTCTGTGCACAAAGCAAAACTCAAACTCTTCCCTGCTCTTTTACTGCCAGTTTCACCATATCTCGTCCTTTGCTTCCATCTTCAGGAAGGATCTGTCGGTCAGTCGGAGGGAGTGTGAGGAGGTGAAAGTTCTTCTGAGACGCAAGGAGAAACAGACTGCTGATGCACTGAGGGCTGATGGAGCTCCTCGCGTGTCGGGATTGTGCCTGCAGTGTGCACAGCATGAGGCTGTATTGGCTGGGACTCACACAAATCTGCATGTCCAGGCTATTGACAGGCTAACAAAGTCAGTACCAATGCACGAACAAATACATTCTGTGAATCAATCATAAGTCAGCCAGTGTATCAGCTCTCTTCTGTCAGATGTTCTGATTGCTTATGTTTTGTATCAGCTATTGTATATCAAAAAATTTAAACAACATACACAAAGAGATGCAAAAATAACTGTTTTTAATGCTGGATCTTTGCTGATCTTTTAGGGAGCGTGATGAGTTATTGGTGGGTCTGCGAGCTGTGCGGGCTAGTCAGCAGGAAGCCCAGCAGAGGGAGTGGGCAGCCTGTCTTCAAGTCAAACAGGCTGTGGAGATGGCAGAAGAAGCAAATCTGTACAAAGCTAGGGTCAGAGAAACATATAGACACACCGTTCCAGCTGTGTTGCCTCTAAAAGCAAGTCTACTGACTGTGGCCTGTCACCTCTGGCAAACCCTCTGCGTCTTTTTGTTTGCACGCAGGTGGAGGTACAGTGTGAGCAGTTGTCCAGGGAGCTGGCTCGGCACAGGGAACAGCTGGAACGAGAAGCACAGGCCTTGCATGAGAGACTGGCTGAGGCACGAGAGGAGGGCCGGACTGAAGCCCGCAAACAGAAGGATGAGCTGGCACATACAGTAAATCTAACTTCATCTCTCTTTCTGTTTATGGAAAACTGTTGTGCTCATATGTAACTCCAGTATACTACTGAGCTAGGCTTGCACAAGTTATAATTTGTCTATCATACTTGTATGATGTTTTACCATCAGAAAGAAAGACTTAAGGAAAGATTTGAATTTTTTTTTTTTTGTGATAAATTACATTGCACAGTTAATGAAATATTTAATATTTGATGCACTAAACACTATGGGACAGGCATTCTGGCAGTTCTTATATAATCTATCAAGATTACTGTGAAGAATAAACACTGACATTCTTAATTAATTATGAAATTTCTATGGGCAAATTTGTGTGTTTAAGGTGTCCAGCCTCTCCCAGCGTGTTGCTGAGTTGGAAGGGCAATTGGACAGAGCTCACAGAGAGAGAAACTCACTAAACAATCAGCTGGAGGACGCTCTGCGTAAACTTACTGTTTTTGAGCAAGACAGTACCAAGGTACGTACTATGTTGTGCAAGAAAACCCCAAGTCAGCAGCACATAGGAATTTTTGCATAGAATTGCTGCAAATTTTGCTTCAGTATGCAGTGAGCAGTCTGAATCATCAGATTCAGAAGAGATGATAAGGCTTTTTCAGCTTCAGGAGGCTACAGGATTGCAACAAATGATGTGGGTGTATTTTGCTGCTAGACAAGAACATAAAAAAAGATGGCTCTCGCTTTGAAGAAATGGAGTTAAAGAACACTCCGGATACTCAGATGCGGTGTTTACTGTCTACGTGCAATGCTCATTCAAAGCCACTGGATGGCAGCAGAGGTTTATATATTTAATTCAGTGTTTATTTTTTAGTTGTTTTGGGGAAAAAATTCAACATCAGTGCATTAGCAGATTTCAGGCAGGAGAAATAAGCAAGCTTTATGTTAAGATTTTTTTTGTTTTTAACTTGGTTTTACCTTAAAATTCTGGGTATAAATGCATGCAAATGGTACCAAAGCAGTGACACAAATGCCTTGTGGGCTGAAAGGATTTTCTGAAACTTGCATTTCGGTGTTGCATGTCAACCTAGTTTGATCCTGCTGAAATTTTCTACAGATACCAAATCCGTATCAACTCTTGTTTCTGTTCAGTGGTTTACACCGAACTCTGACTGTACTGGGGGAGCGCAAGCAAAAAAGAAAAAAAAAAAATGGTGTTGCATTTTTACAAGATTGAGTTTTTAATGGTTATTTAAATACCATTTAAAGTAATAAATAATGATAACCAAGTTAGTAGCTTATAGTATAGACAATTTAATTGTAAAAACTATAGTAACTGTGACATAATAATAGTAGACTTTGATTTTGTACATGTACATGGTTGTTTTTAGGAGGAAACTCTTAGCCAAATAGTTTAGTATTAATACTTATGGTGTTTAAAAGATCAGTGAGCTTTAGCCTCTAAAACATAACTGTTTATATGGCAGAATCTGGTGATTCACATTAAGAACTTTCCAAGTCACGGATAGGATAAGATGATAAAAGGAAAAAATAAAATAATGAAGCAAAAGACATCAAGTTATCTTTGTTAGTTGGAGGACTGTCTTTTTTAATCCGCCCTTGTCATTGCTAGGTGTGTGTGGATCTGCGTTATCAGCTCAGTCAGGCCCAAATAAAGAGAGAGGAGGCAGAAAGAGAGCTCCGAGAACTCATCACCAAGACCAGCAGACAGATGGAAAAGGATGCACAGGTACGTTGTCATTCACCCCATTCAGTAATTTAGATGTATTAACTTTATTATTAGTTAGTTAGTTCAGTAGTTGTCATGTCCAGCAATGACTTTTTAAAATTTTAATCTAATTAATAGACATCATTTCATTTTATGAGGAAGCTGTACCTAGGCGTAGGAAGCAACACCAAGAACCCCTCATGTATTTATTCCAACCCTTCCAAATATTTTCTTGCATCACCTGTAGAAGGATTAATTATCACAAGTGTCAAGGTGAAATAATGACTAAACATGAACACGGAGAGAGAAGTCCCATTTTCACCTTTTAAATGACATGGGGCTTGTAAAAAGAGCGCCTTGTGTATAGTATGAATGATTTTTATAGTTCAAAGCACTATTTTACTGTTTGGAATTGAACCTATTTTGAATTTTGAATGATCAGTTAATTTTATGGTCTCTCTCAACCTGTACATGAGGTCAGACTCATCCTTTATCGTTTTGTTTGTTTAAGAGCATAAGGTGGGTTGTTGTCAAAGATTTCATCACCTCCTCTTCCCTCCCCCCTCCCATCTCTGCGGGACAGGAAGTGGAAAGGCTGAACTCAGAGCTGGTTGGCTGTCGGCAGCATCTGGAGGCGGTCCAAAAGGACGGGGGCCAATGGCAGGCCAAAGCCCTGAGCCTAGCAGAACAGCTGGCAAACGCCCAGCGCCAACTGCACCTCACCAGGTAGTACCTAATCCTATTATACATGCCACCACACTCACACTCACACACACACACACACACACACGCGCACATACACACACACATGCCACACACACACACACACACACACACATAAACACAGCACTCCCCTCTGCCCAGCTCCTGCCCAGCTCAGCCCAGTCCAGTCCAGTTCAGACCAGCACACCAACTGTACCGCACCAGGTAACAGCTAATCCTATTATACAAACACACACACATAAACACACATGCATGCCGCTGTGCCATGGTCCCGGTACCAACTGGACCTCACCAGGTCACCCATAATCCTGTTAAGCATGCCACAACATAATGCAACACACACACTCACACACACTCACACACACTCACACACACATACACTCACTGACACACGCACACACTGCCCACTCTATGCCACCAGGCCAGTGCCCAGCCCAGCAACAGCTCCAGCAGAGCCAAAATGGCGCCTGAGCCTTTCTTCTGTCCCTGGCGCGCACACAAACACACACATACACACACACATACGCATTAAAGTGCGGCTGATGGTCACTGGACAGCCTGGCCTCAGTGCCGCCTGCCAGTGCCCTGCACCCGTTCTCACGACAGGCGCTACCGGCCCCCCCACCCTTACCTCCATCTCTTATCTTCTGTCTTTTATCTAATGCTGCATCTTCCTAACCTTTTTCTTCCCCCTCAGTTCTTATACCACCTTCTCTGGAAGTCTTTTTTCCTTTTTTCTCACCTGTCCATACATTCATCTATCTTTTTTACATCCAGCTCTTAAGTCTTTCATAATCGTCCTCTACTTTTTTCAATAGTTTCTTTTCTTCTCTTTCTTCACCGTCCTTTCTTTCCCAACATTCTTTTTTGTCTCTGGTCCTCCTGCATTCCTCCCTTCTTTTTTGCTTTCCTCTGTCCCCCCTGTCATCCGCTGGCTGCTGTGTCTTTTCCACACCAGCCGTTGCCAGGGCCATGCCAGCCCATGCCAGCCGCCCAGGGCACTCTCTCACCCCTGCTGCCCACAGCCGAGGTGTCTGAGATGGGCACAGATGTGGCGGTGGTGCCCTGTGGTGCTGGAGGCTGTGGGATGCAAGTTTGTGTAATCCTTGAGTGTGTGTGTATGCACGTGTATTTGTGTTTATGTGTCTGTCAGCTTGGTGTTGTGTATGTGTGTGTGTGTGTGTGGGTTTGTATGTGTATGTGTGTGCCTCAGCTCTTGGCTTGATCTGTGTTTAAGTGTGTTTGTCTGTCAGATGGCCAGCGCTAACACACTTGCCGCATGGTGGGCTGTCGTGTGTTTAAGGGTTGAGGCACGGATCGTGTGTATGTGTGTTTGTGTGTGTGCGTGTGTATTTTGCAGCCAGCTGTGGAGAATGACATGCATATTAATATGGCAACATGATGACTTTGACCCGTACTAGAGAAGCCACTGGACTAAACCATTTTACTGCCATGTGTGCGGGAGTATGTGCATGAGAGAGTTTATAGTTTTATCTATCCGCAGATGCATACTAGATGTTTGACAGCTGTTGACTTGGCTGAGCATGTAGCCATTCAAATTCAATTTTGGTTATTAGCAGTGAAAGCCACTTCTGATACTGATTTAATACAGATATTTCTTTTTCTTCACAAGTGCATAAAAAGAATGTTAATATTCATTTTCATATGATTACGTTTAAGGTTACCTTTAGAGCCAGAGTTTTCTTAAGCATAGTTGTCATCAAGTAATTTTCCGAAAGACACAATAACAGTGGTCATGAAAACTATTAACTCCTACATTGAAAAATTAAATATGAAAGTGTTGATGAAGTTAAATAGCATGTATAATGCACAAACAACTTGTGAAAACTTGCATAAAAATCTGTAGGGAGGCTTTTTTTCTTTTTTCAAAAAAGAACTCATTTTAAGGCTTGGGTTGCATTCAGTAATACCAGTATATGTTAATATTTTAAATATATTGCCAAGTATCTGAAGACTGTTTTTAAATGTTGTGGAGAAAAAAAAATACCATCAGCTCTGGTTAACTAAACCCAACAGTCTGGTTCAGGACTTGGCTGAGATGAGAGGATCTTTGAGAAAAGTTGAACTACTTTATAATACAGTTGCTTACTAAAATATAAACAAAAAAATATGTCTCTGATAAGTAAGTTCTGATATGGAAGTAATTAAACAGTAAAAACCACTAATGTTGGTCAACTTTTCCTAATTTAATTTAAAGTTAGAACATAGGTCAAAATAACGACTGTGTTAAATGATTGTTAGCATTTAGTATTAGCTAAAAATATAAAGAATGGTTTAGATGGTCAGATTACCAGTCTTGTACTAGTTTGTAAGAACTTTTGTCTGACCACTTTTAAGGCAAAAGTGTTTTAAGCTGTTCCAAAATGCCAGACTCAAAGGCCTGCTGTGTAGAAATTGTTGAATGCAGCTTTTCAATTCAGATGAAAGATGTGGGCGGAGGAGAATTTAGACGATGTTCGACCATCTGAAAAGCACTTCTGTTCAGATACATAAAATACATACAAATACAGGCCATCACTTTGTCACTTATGCTCGTTACATATGTTGCTTAGCATTGTTAATACCAGCGAAACAGGAACCCTGGAGCAGAAGGTCTACTGAAGACTCGGTTTGGTTTCTATTCTCATCACTCACAGTAAAGCTGTCCAGCAGGCTAGTTGCCTCCAAACTTGTTTTGTTAGAAATCCATGAAGTTTTTCCATGCATTGATTCATATCTGTTAATATAGCATTGTAGTTTTTAAAGTTGTCTTAGAGATACATGCAGATGAAGGGGGTCATCTGACAAAGTATGAAAATTGAACTGATTTTAGCAGTGTATAAACGAAGCATAAAACACAAATACACACACACAGCCACATGTCAAGCACACACCTGCTGAGATTTGGTCGCAGCCTTTGCCCGTCACTGCATTTTTACTTTCTCCTTTTATTGTATTTTTCCCTCTTTTCCCTCATATATCATGTTCTCTGTTGCTTGTTTCTCATGTTGTTCCAAACGAAACATATAAACCCCAAGCGTTCAACCCCCTCCTCTTCCTCTCTTTACCTCTGTCCCCTCTCTCTCTCTCTCTCTCTGTCTATCCGGGCGCCTTCTGGGGTTATGCAGAACTACATGTAGTTCACTCGTAGTCATGCCTCTGTTTGCCCTCTCTTGTTGTTCACTACAGAGCCTGGCATGACTCTTTGTAGCGTAGTGAGCTGGTTTGTGTGTGTTGTCAGAGAGTAAGAGTGAGAGATTCACCATAGTGAGGCTGGAAGGCATTTGTATGACCAGCCTTGGAAGGCAGCTCTTTGATTCTCTCTTTGCAACTTGCTCGCTCCCCTCTTTCATTCTGTCCTCCTCTCGTGGCCCAAATGATCACAGCCCGCTTTTTAACAGGGGACATGAAGCACAGACAGCCTCTGTTTGATTTCTGATAGGCCTACCTTCCTTTCTGATAAACACATACTTAAGCACAACACACACACACACGCACACACATTTGTTTGTACAACTGCATGCCTTCAAATGTGCACACTGATTCGCACATCAGTCAAATCCACATGCCTGTACACACAGACACAAACAGAGACACACACACACAGATGCATGCACGCATCCGGGGGTCCCATGGCGGCTGGTGCGCTGCGCTGCGCTCCAGGATTGGATCATCAGCCAGCTGTGAGTTGGACAGCCCAGGATCTGTCCTAATCCCCGCCACTCTGTTCACATCGCCTCACACACACACACACACTCCAGTTCCGGCCCCAGCCCAGCAGAGGGCTTTGCTAAGTTTGTTTTGTTTGTTTGCTCCTGTCTTTCTTCACTTTCTTTCTTTTCTTCTTTCCTTGTTTCCATCCGGCCTTATCTCTCCCTGTGTTGTGATCGCAGATCCCAAAGGCCACAGTAAAAACTGCCCAGCATAACCCCTGTCACATGCCAGATAGGCATGCAGGGGTAGATATGTGGGTTTGCATGCATTAGAGAATCCATGGTTAGTTGAGAATTGTGTGCCTACTTTGTGATTTTGGAGAAGTGGAATTTCTGCGAGGCCCCAAATCTTCCAATAGAAATCCCCATGAAATCAAGCATCCATGTTTATGAGGAGGCCTCCTTGGAGCTGTAGATGGACGATGAGCTTTTAAGAACTTTCATGAAGAAGTTTGCTTGCACTCACTTTCTCTCCTAGAACTTGTTACTGTGGATCGCTTCACCAGCAAATGTCCACACATGACTGTTCATGTAATCTGATGTGTTATTGACATACAGTGAAAGAAAAGAGTAGAAATTTCAGCTAAAATCTTCTTGGCAGTGAATTGTATTGGGAGTGGGGGAGCTGTCGGACAAACCCAGTGCCACAAAACTTGCAGTGAGGGTCAGCTGTGAATGTCTGACAGAGGATCTTGTGAGCAAAGTCACCTGTGCTGGTAATGTCTTGAGATCTCTGTTTGAGAAAGTTGAGGTGTCTGAGCTACTTTATTAATCCTACAGCTACTGGAGCCAGATAAGTAGGTTAGGGTCAGGATAACACACATTAGTTACTGTTTCATTGTATCAGAGCTGTTCAGGTAGTGCTGAAGTTGTAAAATGTAATATTTTTGATCAGGTTTTACTCTCTTTACCCTTAACATATTGTCTTTTGTGTAAAATAAATACATTCTTTCACTTAGGCTAGTTAAGAGAGTAAAAATCAAGTGTCAGAGGTGCAACTAGTACAGTACAAAAGTGGCCTAGCACTAACAGATTGAACAGTATTGATATATATTGATACAGATCCATTAGTACTTATAACTGGGTGAAACAGACAGGAAAGTGTGAAGATTGATTTAGAACCGGAGACAGATAGCATCACTGCGTTTTTAGGCCACATTCTCCTTTCTGTGACCCTGAAATCACAAGATGGATGCTGAGAGGCACAGAGATAAAGAGCTCCAGACCAACTGCTGCGACTCTTATACACAAAGTTCCCCAAACTCTATTAAACATGTCACGCTGCTGCTCTCTCTCTCTCTGTATGTCTACCTACAGTAGTTCTCTCTCTTTTTTTTCTCTCTCCCCTCAGTTGTAGATCGTGATAGCAAGGTCTGGAAAGGCGGTGAACAGAACTGTGTGTATGTGTGCGAGGGCGGAGAAGTGTAAATGAGGAAGGTGAGGCAGCAGATGCCGCGTCCCGCCAGAGGCTCGCTTTGAGCAGGGAGTGAAATCTGGGCGCGACAAAACTGCTGCAAACCAACTCGGCGGGAGGCCCTTGTCCAATCACGGCCCGGAATAAAAGGGCCGGGGCGCCACGCGGGCTGTAGTCGCTCAGGAGAGGTGGGGGCCATAATGAACCTTCAAGCGCTGCCAGCTAGCGCACACACACTTTAGCACAGCATCTTCTTTCTACCTGGCATTAACAGTGCCACACTGTCACCAACTGTCACCACGCACATGCACGCATACAACCTCTACAGCAACTGTGTGCGTGACTTTTGTGTGCGCGCGAACACATGAAGTATCCTTGTTTCTTAATGTGTGTTGACTCGTTTGTGAGCTTGCAATTAGATGTCTGTGTGCCTGCTTTTGTGTGAACGTTAAGTGTTGATACCTTTGGGCTACACCTGTGTCTGTGAAGTTTGATGTGTGTGTCTCTGTGTGACAGCAGCGGGGCAGTGCCAGGTATGAGGCTTGCTGTGTGTTTGTGTGTGTGTGTATGTGTGTGCGTGTGTTTGTCTGGTCGGCAGCCATGTTGTTGGGTAGCAGATGGCACCATGGTTGGCAGGGGAGGGGCTGCTTAGCACAACTAATCAGACAGTTACGGATAGGGCAGCTGGGAGGGCCGTTGGCCAGCCGTGTGTGTGTGTATGTGTGTGTTTGTGCGTGTGTGTGCGTACCACAGAGTGCCATGATGTTGACAGTGGTGGGCCCGTTGGCCCGGTGACGAGACCTTGCCGCGTTCCTCTCTCCTCGCTGTCGGAGTGCCCTCTCTGCCATCCTGCCTTCTCACCTCTCTCTCTTGCAGTATCGCAGTCTCTCTCGTTCAATCTGTTGAGACTTACTCGGTCTTTTATCTTTCTTCCAGTTTCTCTGACTCTTTATCTACTTTCGTCTCTCTGTCACACTGTCTCACTCTCTGCTGCATCTTTCTTTCTCTGGTCCTTCATTGTGAGTTCATCTGTGTTAATTTAGTTGACTGTAATTAAAACAGAATGTGTATTTTTATCAAGCTGGGCGGTAACCATTGGAAATGCAAACCAATTTAATAGAATTTAATTCAAGCCAGCGCTAAACCCAGGAACTTTTCCTCTATCCTAACCTTAAAGCCTCTTTTTGTCCCTTAAAAACTTTTCTGTAATGCACACATTTTGACATCAATAATTGCAGGTCTGTTGTGTGCATGCTTGGCAAAGAAATGAAGTACAACAAAATAAAGCCACAGACTTATTCTACCACAAACCTTGATCAGAACAAATGGTCCTTACTATTATTTTTTGGTTTCCAACTCTCTGGTAATGATTCCTAACTGCATCAAGCACAAGTTATCTGAGAGATAGGTAGAGATCTAAGCTATTGACCCAGCATCCCAGCAATGTACTCCAATATAATAATCTCTTAAAAGATCACAATTCAAGATTGCTACGATTACTAAAACCATTGAGGGCAACAATGTAAGGCCTCTCTCTGTTTGTTCTTTGTGTTGTTTTTTCCTTTACTAATTCCTTTAGCAGAACAGCTTCCATCCCTGTTTCTTGCAGATGATAAATGATACCATGAGGCCCTGCTAGTGTGCTTTTTCAAACTCTGGAATTTTTTTATCTACATCTGAACCTTTTTGATATTTCCGGTGTAAGTAAGTTAAATTCAGCAGTGGAAAATCACACATGATAAGTACCAGGATTATTAGGCAGAGCTGTAATCTGTCCATCCTGCGGGGCTGGGAATGGATAGAATAGACAGATCGCTGACTGGGAGACCTCAGGCAAGATGGAGGCAAATCTGTCGGCTACAACTGTTGTCACCCCAGCCAAATGTGCCCTGGGACACTGGCCTACATACACACACTACTGCTGGAGGACAGAGAACGAAAGGGAGATCACCAGCCCTCTGTCATCCATCCACCATCCACTCTTCATCACCTTACATGCTCATGTTCTCTTGCCTCTCATGCAAGTCACCACTTCAAATGGTGTATATAGGCTACCGGATGTTTAAATACACAGAAAATGTTGAAGCAGTTTTAAGGAAAAAAACAGGTGTTTGCTGAAAGCATTTGTTAGCAGTTTGGCATCATTTGTATTTTAGAGGCCTGCACTGCTTGTAACTGTGCAAGGGATGTAGTGTATAAGGAGCTTGTGCATCCTGAATGAACTGTGAATGTGTGTGTGTGTGTGTTTGTGTGTGTGTGTGTCAGTCAGTCAGTCATCTGGTCAACTTTGTGGCCTCACACCCCCCTGCTGTAAGGGTGGCACCATCAGTGACTCTACGCTGTGCCCACTGCCCAGTAGGCACAGCTTTCATCCAACATGACAGAACGTCCCTCTGCTCTTCCTTTTCCCCTCATTCCCCTCTTTTACCTCTGTTACTCTCCTTTACCTGATTGATCTATCCTTTTATTTTTTCATCCTCTTCATTTTTATCCTTCATATAGCTGCTCTTTGTTCTATTTTTTTCTCTCGCCTTCAATCCATCCCTTTCTCTCTGTTGCCCTTTGTGGGTACAGCCGTGCCAGGCATTGCCTCGTAGGTAGGAGTGCACTGCCCCCATCAGCAGATTGTATCGGCAGATGATCACAAAGAAAAGGAGCTGGAGATAGCAGGAAAAGAGGATAAGATATGTTCAAGGTAGCAGCTAAGTGGAGATATTCTGAAGAGAGATACAGAAGGAGGCAACAGGAATAAATTAAAAAATTAGTTAAAGAGGGAGTTGTGTCATGTTAGAAAACAAGAGGGTGATCTCATACACTGGCACAGGATGTGAGAGATTTTCATCTGTATTTAAAATAATACTTTATTTAAAATTAATCAAAGCTTCGCTGTTGCCTCAAGTTTCATTGGGGTTGCATGGCATCATAAACTACAAGAAAATAAATAGTTGCAGGCGGAGAAGATTTTTAAAAAAACTCACTTAAACACACATTCTTATACTATGTGTAGAAATAGGACAAGAAAATAAGAAATGAGATATGAATTTATGGTATTGCTTTTTGTTGTGTAGTGAGAGGTCAGAAATTGCAAGGCAGTCTGTTAAAATATTTTACATATTTTAAAAAGGAATATCCCTCTAAAGGTCTGTTGCTGCAATGCAACTTAAAGCTTTTGTGTGTATATTCATGCACACTGTGAAAATGCCCAAAATGCCAAAGCTATATTTATGCATGTTGATGTGCTGCTTAGTCCAAACAAAGTGCTGTGTGAACCTGGTTGAAAGACTCATTGATACGACCCTGACGGTGATGCTGTTGAGTGCAGTTCCTTTAGTAAGGAGATAAAGGCAAAGGCACAGGTGATTAAGAATGAGGAAGTTGACAGAGTCTGGATAAAGATATTAAAGCATCAGACAAGATGTAGATGCCGATGAAATAGAAGAGGATACAAAGACGTTTTGGGGAGAATACGGTTTAGAGAATACAGCTCAAGTTTTAAATTTACAGAGAGGTGGATGGATTGCAGAGGAGAGCATAGGAGAAAAGCAGTGAAACTGGTGATGGCGTGTATATGAAGGCGGGCACCGGATGGGCACAAGCCCCCCTACGGTGCACTCTCCAGCCCTAGTCCCCCCCACTGAGTTAAAAAAGCCTGTCTTTGTTTTCCACCTCAATGGCCGCCTCTCTCTCACTAGGCATCTGATCCAATGGCCCAGGAGCACAGAGACGGAGAGGAGAAGAGAGAGTGTGTGAAAAATTAGGAAAAGAAGCGAGAAAGTAAGAGGATAACAGAGGAGTTCACTGAAGATTTCTTGGGTGGGTTAAGAGAGAGAGAGATGGCACATGTTCTTAGCTGCCAGTTGCCCTGAAGCTCAAAACCGGGTGGGAGGGGTGAGGGGCGTTTGAACGACATCAGGTAAATCTCATGTGTGAAGTGAATTCCAACACAAGACGATTGTGCTCACACAATGAGAAAACACTGCATGTGGTACAAACTTATAGTTTGCACACTTTTCTGTCTCATTGATGCTTTTTTCCCCTCATTTAAAAAGTTCTCCTGTCGTCTCTAATTTACTTTGTCCACTTAAAAATGTTTGTGAATTATTTGCATATGAGTTACTTAACATCAAAAACATGGTAGCCTTGCATTTCTATTACTCTGTTATTCTGTCTCCCTCCCTAATTCTACCGTCATGCTAATTTCTAATTTCTCATTTCTAATTCTTTCTTTCCTTACATACACACAACATGTATAATGCGCTTTTTCTAATGAGAATAAGAAGTAACTTGAAGCTTGATTGAAATAATTAATTTTAGGCAATCATTTATCTTCTCAGCTGAAATTGATTCGACCCCCAGCACTGCCACATATGCTACCCACAACTATTTCTGTAGGGCACAGATTTGACACTCACGTTGAGTCCTGGGTTTCTGGATTGGGTCAGTATGGGAGCATATTGTACGTATGTTGTGTGTTTATTTTTAAAAAATCACAGATGCCTGCGCTGCCAGTTTGCTCTTCCTGTGTTAAGACCATCAGTCATCCGTGCCAATTAAAGAATTTTAAACTTCTCTCGCTCTGTTTTGTGAGCAGATAGATGATGACAGAGGCAGCTAATCAACTGCTAATTACTTCAATCTAGAGCTGAGCTTTTCTCTTGAGGAAATGTGTGCTGTAGCAGCAAATGTTTGTTTCTGTGAAGGTTTTGCATTTGCAACTGTCTGTAAGTGCATATATTTTTATCCATATGCAAGAAAGATACAGATTATGATTTGCGTAGTTTTAGAGAGTTATAGTCTATACTAATTTAGGTGTATGTGTTTGAAGGGGAGGGCAAAAATTCTATTTTTTGCTAATTTAACTGTTGCAGTTTTTTTTGTTTATCGGGCACGATTGGCTCACCACTGACCTTGGTGGCAGTGGGGGGGCTTTAGCGCTCCTTGAAGAAGAAAAGAGGCTTGGGCCGCCCGCTGTAAACAAAGTTGACTTGCCGACAGATGGATTGAATGACAGAGAGGCTAACTGAGCCAGGAATGGGCCTGGCAGCATCGCACCGAGCAGAGAAAGAGGAAGGGAGAGAAAGAGAGAAAGAGAGAGAAAGAGAAAGAGCGAGAGAAGGGGGGGGGTGGCCAACAGGAGAGGAGGTGTGAACAGGTGCAGGGCCGCTGAAGGAAGAACCAGCAGATGGAGAGAGACACAGCCAGTTTAGTTACAGGAAAAAAAAGGGTGGGAGGGAAAAGAGGAGGGAGGAGTGAGAGATGGAAACAGCAGAAAAAAAAAGGATCAGAGCAGAGATAAGAACGCTCTGGACGGATAGATGGACAGATAGACAGAAAGATGGGCTGGGCGCAGATAGACGAGGCTGCATCAGGCTGCCTCTGTGTTTGATGTGTTTGTTTCATAAAGCGGAGCAGAGAGATGAAGGGAGGGGGGTGTCTGAAGAAAAATGTGGGAGCAGAGTGACTGACTTACATCACCCCGAGGTTTAATAAAAATGTGCTAAAACACATTGAGGTGCGCGCGAGAGAAAATTGTGTGACACTGTGCGGTCTGCTACAAAGAAAAAACAGTTTAGATGTTTATTGTGCGCACTATCAACGATACGCAGCGCAGCAAACGTTCAATATGTCACTTTCTTTTCTCTGCAGTGCCCTCATCCCTTGTTGGCAGTATCTGTTAGATAGGCCTACCAAAGGCCTCTGTCTCACTGTCTCCCAGCCACACTCGTAAACAAGCACACTCACACGTAAGCAGGAATCATCTTTGTACTTCTGCATATCAAACTGTTGAATATTAATGCATTGTGATTGATGCAGTCTATCATAAATAGCTGTGGATGCACTGGAATTCCTCCACAAAAGTGAATCATCACAAGTGTCACTGTGTTAAGCAGTTGAAATACGAGCAAATAGTTGACAGTTGTAATTTAATAGTAAAGTATCAGCTTGTTTCAGTTAAATCCTGTCAACATCGTGTCACACCGCAGGGTTGTTTGAGCTAAGGGTAAATCAGTTTAGATCATTGATTTAAAGGAAAATGTAAATATTTCGTTCAAATCTAGTTATGTAGTTTCATTTCAAAGTTGAATTTAGTTAAAAATATAACCCAGAGATTTTTTTCTTTTTTACAATCTATCAGCGAGAAGTCTAAGATGAAAGGCATTTCACAAATGTAATTGTATAATTTAAATGTTACAATGTTAATCACAGTGGTTCTTGTGTAAAATTTGATAATTTATAATATATTTATTATGAGCTATTAGTACAGATGGTGCTGTGAGATAGGAATAGTGTTATTTGTCTTCCTTTTCAACTAATCTTTGCAGGGATCAGCAATGTCTTGCAACAGTCGGTCGTCTTCAGTGTGAACCAAACTTGTGTGTTTGCATGTTTGAGCTATAGGCTGAGTTTACAATCTGTTTACCTGTATTTCACACCTGTTATTTTATCACACCTGTTATTTTGCAGCACGGTAACATCGCGTAGCATAAATATAAATATGCATTAATTTAAGGAATTGTTCTTTTTAGTTTGCCATTAGGTTGCTCATATCTAATTTATATACAGTGTGTCTTTATCTCTTCACCATGTTTTTGTCAACCAAATGCTTCAAAAAAGTAAATTTTGAGAAGAGCGTCTTTAATCATCTTGATGTTTCTCAGTTATAGTCATACAAATACTTTCTATCAAACATTTACACATAGATTTTTCCTTATTGTGTGTGTGTATGTGTGTGTGTGTGTGTGTGTTCGTATACTTATGGCTGGTGATATTGTGTTTATTGAGACAGAGTATAGTCTCTTTTACTTTTGCCCAAACAGCGGTCAGTGGTGTCTGGCGTTGGCGAATATCTCCAATTCCTCCAAGTCCACCGTCTGACTCCAATTTGTGCTTGTTCTCTGATAAACCGCGGCATTTGGTGGTTCTGGCGTGGGATGCCGGCTGCACCACGGGGTGCTGCAAACTCCGTGCTTGGTCAGGCCCTGGCACCCCACATCTAATGGGCAACAGCTTGAATAGTGCCCACTTAGGCAGGCAGTGCAGACTGGGCCCCCTCTTCTTCCTCGCCGCTCCAGCCAGCTAGCCAGCCAGCCACCGCCTCTGCCACCTCCCACTTACCCAGCAGCCACTGTACCTGGCCGCAGCCCCAGAGCCATTCCAGCCTACCTTAGGCCCCTGGCCCATGCAGCTCCTGCCACACTTATCAAGCTGTCCTTCAGTGCATCAGGCCAGGCATATACAAACAGGCCCAGCTATCCGCTAACCGAACATTCAGTCTATTGCCTCCCAGGCCCAAACTAGAGTTCCTGCCACAGGCAGCAACCCAGAGCCCATTCACCAATTAGCTGGAAGGCAGATTAATGTCCAGGGAGAATTCTGCAGCTCCAGCCCCACATATTCAGCCTCTGCTCTACCCGTCGCCCTTAGCACTTGATCCAGGGCTTGGCTCTCCTCTGACATCTCGCCTTTGCCTTCTCTTTTTTATGCTTTAATTTGACAGTGCTCATCAGCAGCCATTTTGTGACAGCATTTTGCAAGCAAACATGTTGCAATTGATCGGAGAAACAAAATGGTGCAAGGAAAAATAACCACACAACTTTGCCCGACTTCCCTGCTTTAATTTTATCTTCAGTGGATATTTCAGGCCTCTGTCACAGAAATTTGAAGCCTCAGGCCCCGCTTGTAGAACTGAAACTTGAAATCAGAAAACTTCATCGAGGTTGCCCCGTTCCCACCCAGAAACGAAGGCCTTGAGTCTCCTCTTTTCTGTTCTGTGCAACTTTACAAGCTTGTACTTGTAAAATGTTGGTTCAGCAGGACCAAACAGATGCCAAATGTATAACTCTCTGTGTTTTTGCTTTTTTGTCCTCGCCTGTTTTTCATTGCTCTTCTCTTCCTCACCACCACTCTATTGCTGACTGCTGGAACTTTCTGGCGGTCTGTCTGATGCTAATTGGTGGGTAAACAGGTCTGGTGTGAGCCCCCCCACCCCTCCACCCCCCCCAGTCGCACACAAACACACACACACATAGACGTACACATATACACACGGCCCCCTGGAACCTCTTGCAGGACCAAATGGCTGGCAACGCCTGCCCGCCATCTCCCGCTGAGCCCTGGTGTGCGCTTTGGTGGCTCAGGCTGCTGTTCAAGCCCAGCGGGGGTTCATTCGCTCACACATACACACACACACACTCATACACGTACAGACACACACAGTCTCCTTGTGTCCCCTGCACACCCGCCACCCGCTTTCACACCCCAGACAGCAGGACAGCAGGAGAACACACACACACACGAAGGAACAGACAGACGCGGTCACTTTAGAGATGCAGGCCAAGCGCTGTAGGGGAGAAAAGTTTTCACTTAAACTGGAGAATTCTCTCTTCATTAGCGCCTTTGGACTTCAGGAAGAGTTCTGTTTATTTGTTCGTTTTTTCCTGTCTTTGTAGTTTTTTCTTTTCTTTCCTTCTTTGTCTGTTCCTCTGTTGTCTGGGTACGTTTGGACTTAGCTTAGTTAAAAAAGTTTGGCTCGAGCAAAATACAGTGCTGTTCAAAGCCCACAGGGATAAGCACCTTAGTTTGCATCTTACCTGCACAATTTTGATATTGAAAGAGATGAAAGTGGAGATTAAAGGGATTTGATCACCACCAAATTTATCATGCTGGTCTGCATTGCTGCCGTGTTAAGAACGGTGTGTACTCAAATGCCACACAGTTATGCATTTATACTAAAAGAAAATATGATTGATCAACACAAGTTACGTCGCCGTAGTCTTATATGTGTTTTCAGAATAATTGTGGTCTGGTAACAGAATTTTATAGGAAATGCACTAACAGGTAAAGGAAAGTAAAATCCCAGAGCAGACAAGTCTCTTCTTCAGTGTTTGTTGCAACAGATGAAGTCTCAGAACTTTATCCTTGACTTTTATCCTTTCAGCAGATAAAGCTTTAGTGTTGGACCAGACTGTAATTGACCCTTGTATTTATGTGTGTGTGTGTAAGTGTGTTTTGTGGACAGCTGCTGTATCACTCAGGGGTCTTCAGGCTGACAGTGGCCCGACGCTTTTAGCCGTCTGCCCCCCCCAGGTCTTTTCTGTCATTCTCCTTTCTGTCCTTTCCTTCGTTCTCCTGTCGTATGCTGTGTTCTCTCCTCCTGCTTCCTCTCTTGTCTTTGTGTTCATCCATCACTCTTTCTCTTCCACATCAAAAACAGTTGTCAACTATGCTGGAATTTCTTAGGAATGCACTGATCCATCGGCTGCCGATCTTAACGGATGTAAACAGTTTTCTGTTTTTGACTGATAACCTTTTTTAATCCCTCAAACGAAACTGTTGACCTACATTTGCTAGTCACATTCATATAGAGATTGACAGCAGTGATTATGATCTGTAATATTTTTAAATCCCTCTCAGTTTTTACATTTCATTTAGCAATAATTAAATCTACTAAACATAAGCTGATGTATACACCAAAACGCAAGATTAGAAACTGCTGTCTTGCTTAAAATTATATGTCTTAAACACACAGATTAACAGTTAAAGTGATAAAGTTGTTTATGCAAGTACTGTTCATAACTATGATAAAATCATTCTGTATTTTTAGTGGCATGTTAAAATCAAAAATTGCAGTCTACAATAAATATAAAAAATAAAAGAAACACTGTTGTTCCACCACTAGCAGAGGTGTAGTCAGTTATTTCAGGTACTAACACTATCTGAATTCGAAATGTCACTTTAAATGCATCTTACACAAGATGCAAGATGCCATTGTTGACTTAAAATGTGCATAAATATTTATCATAGGACGGATTGCGGTTTAACTGTTCCTTTAACATCCTGGTCCTTTTCCCCAGACAGGACAGAGAGAGTGCAGAACGTGCTCACAAGGAGAAAATGGCATCTGTGACCGTTTCAGCAAGGGAAAGAGAGAGCGAGCTGGCGGTGCTGCTGGAGCAAGCAGAGGCTCAACACCAGCAGAGAGGTCAGTGTTTTCACACACAGCGGTGGCACTGGGCTTGGCTTCAGGAGGTCGTCCAGGCCAAAGATACTGTTCGCTTGTGTCATAGCACTGTTTTTCCTCCCCACCTCTCTGACTGGAGAGGGCACAGTATATCTGACCTGTTTAAATGATTTTTGTCCTGTTGTCTTAGAAAACTATTCTTCAAAGACCTCACTTTACCTCTTACTTTTCCTTTGCATCATTTGCATATCACAGGAGAACTTTTAATTTAAAGTCTCGTGCAGTAAAACCTCCCCGCTGGATGTTGTTGAACAGTGTTTTGAATGTGCTGCAGCTCCGTCATGTCTCTGTCAGTTTAAATGTAAACCAAATCAGAAACCGGTCGCCTTTTGTCACTCAGCATTCACATTTTCTTCATAGTTGGTTTTTTCAATATTTATGTTCTTAAAGCATATTGTAATGTTTCTTTTCAGCTCATTAATTATCTGTGTGAAAACAAATTTTGTGCCACAACTTAACTTTATTTATTGAACGCAGTAAATCGTCTTATCATCATTTCTCTTTTTTTATTTTCCAGAAAGAAAATTGTATTAATGTTTTTTTTTCTGAAGAGACTTTGAAAGAGAAGAGACATAAACAAGTGCCTTTTAAATGTATAAGATATTAGCCAAGAAAATTGTCAATAATATTTCAAAAGTAATCTAAAAAATTTTACACGGCTGCCTCAGTGTCACATTTTCTAACCCCCTGGAGCGCCGAGGGAAGGGACAGTGTGTTGACACTCGTGGTCAGTTGTGGGTCACACTGCAGCTGTTAAAATGCCGGGATGATGCCAGGATTCAGTGAAGTTAAGCTGGTCTTTTTTTCTCAAATATTTAGTGTAATTACATCAAGTCTTTTAATCCTCAACCACGTTAATTAGACTAAAAAACAAATTGTCATCGTTGTTTGTAAAAATCCAAGATAACAAATTGCATTGAAGAGACAGAGTGTCAGTAGTTTTCAAGTCCCCATAAAACTTTGCAAAACATATCACCAAATACAATTTGAGTTTTTATATTGTTTTTGTATGTGAAATGGTTGCAGTGAATAATACTGTGCTGTCAGGTGCACATAACTCAGTGCAGATAGCACTATGGCTGCCACACACACTTCTCCAGTCACCTCACCCAGCACATCTTCTCCACCTGCACATATGGGTTGTGTAAATTAGCAAAGTCTGGAAATAAAGCCAGTGACAGCTCCTGCACAATAATTACTCTCCATATCCTCATTATGAGTCCTAATTATAATGCATGCCACATTTACCATAACAAAATTTAAATAAAAGATAAACTATCTTCACCTGTCACACCTCCATTTTTAAATGATTATCCAGGGTGGGGGTTTCCACAGACTGCTGCAGTTATTTTGGCGAGGTGTGAATCTGTCAGTCTGATCGCTGTAAACATATAAATACTGCAGTACTACTCAGCTGGTGCCATGATCCACTGTAAAGAATCACTGGTCAGCAGGCTTAAGTATGCAAACATTTACTGTGGATTCTCTGTATGGTTTTATACTGTAACTGTGGCAGAACAAAGCAGAACCAAACAGTATGAAGCACGCAGAGTCAAGATATCCAGAGCTGTAATGAACAAAACAGCAGAGTTGATCAGGGTCAGCTACAGAGTCACAGCTGGAGCTGGGAGGTTTTCAGTTTCTTCCTCAAGGACACTTCAGCAGGGCGGATCTTTGCTGGATCAGGGTCTTGAACCTGCATCTTTCAGTTGAAGGATAGTTTTGCCCTCTCACTGTGCCACCTTGCGCCCCACAAACACAGCACGACCAGTTGAGAAGGAGGGGACAGACAGAAAACACAAATGATCTGAGTCAAACAAGGCTGAGCTGAAGTGTCCTCAAAAGAGCAGAACAGAGCGAGAAGAGCAAAAAAACGAAGCCATAAGAAGAGAAGAGAGAATAGCAGGGCAGAGCAGAGGGAAGGTGATGGAAGCAGAGCACAGAGACCCAGCTCAGAGCTCCCTGTCTGTCTGCACAGCAGAGCTGCTGCTGCTAGCACATCTGTTGCACCATCTGGATCCCCCCCCTTTACACCCGCCACCCACCCTCTACCACTCTCTCCCTCCCCTCCCTTCTCCGATCTTTTTATTTACCTGTGGTTCCCTTCAACAACCAGGGAGCCTGCTGGTACGCAGAACAAAGATGGACTGTATAGAGGGAGGAATGGATGGAGGGAGGTGGTGGGGGGGTGTAAACAAAGGGTTTGTTTCTGGCGCGTGTCGGCAGCACACATGTTGTCTAAAGAGAGCTGACATCAGAGCACAGCAGGAAACTGTGGATGGGGAGGGGATGGAGGGGTGGACGTCCTTTAGTAGCTCGCATCACTTCCTCTCCCTGTGCAACCCAACAGACGAGCTGGATAATTAGCTTTCTTGCTCTCCAAATCCCGCCTCTCTGTCCATCCGTTTGTCCTTCCATCCATCCGTCCCCCTCTCCCTTCTTCTCCGCTCCCTCCCACCTTTTTTTTTCAGATTGTTTTTTTCATGTTTCTTTTTTGAGTAAATGCATACAGAGCAGCCTCTAGATGATATCAGATATTTGTTTCTCTCCGTCCCTCCCTGCCTGCCACGCTTCTCTCTCCATCCCTCCCTCCCTGATTTTTTGCTCTGTTTGTTTCCAGTGCCAGTTCTGCTGTGTTTCTGTGTCCCAGGGTTCTTTTTGGCCTACGCAAGACCAGACGTATTCAAAGCCTGTTCAGCTAATTAGCATTCTTCATGCAACTTTTTCCAGCACTGACCAAACTTTGTTGAGTGCACGTGTGTGTGCATGTCTGTGAGTTTGTGTCGTTCAGTTTCATGCTGTTGCCATGCATTATCTACAGCAGTGACTTGGGGACAGAGACTGTATAGAATTGATTTTAAAACATAGGAACTCACTTTAGAGACCCAATGGGCAGCCAGTAAAACGTGAATATCACATTCCAAAGAGTGAAACATCAGTGAGCATTGGCCTCGACACCTCCCTCAGTCATAATTTTTCTTTTAGTTTTCATTGCATTTCTGTAAAACATGAAGAGAGAAGGAAAGAGAGATAACAAAATTGTGGAGTCAAATTTCAGCCTGCAGGTAAATTTTGTGTTTCATAGCACAGAGATCCATCATCACAGCTTTTTTCTATTTTTTTTCTATCCTTTCCACCCCCAATATCTACAATATGCAAAAAAAAAAAAAAAAAAAAAACTCCACACAAGTCTGAGCTACTTTTCAAAGACTGTGAGTCCTTGGTGCTTTTGGTTTCAGTTGACTGTAACAGAATGCCGGAGCAGGTGGATCATTCCCTCCATCCAAACGGCAGCCATTGTTATTTTAAAAGAGCAGACATATGTTGGAGAGCGGAACATGGATCATTTCAAAGGAATGATGAAAGCCCAGTGTTGGATTGTTCAGAAAGAGGCCCCCATGAGCGAATGAGGACGTGGCAAGAAGGGCGGAAAGGAGAAAGAAAGCACTTTCAATCAACAATCCCTTCCCTTTCTCCTTTTCCTTTTACCCTTTTCACACACTTTATATTTCCATTCTGGATTCTCTGTACTCCTGCTTTTGCTCTGTACATCTCTGCCTGTTGTTTGAACAGTGTTGATTTTATTGTAAATGTCGACAAAAGCACTTTTGGGAATTAATTTAAAGAGACATGTATCTTGCTGTTTCTAAAGTATTTTCAAGGGTTAGTCATTTGTCCATAACAGAGATTTTTTCCTCTGGTATGTGAGATTGTTTAGTTGTCCTATTGTGTTATAAGAGGTTACCTTTATTTCTTACCACTATAACAGCTGATTAGATAATCTGTCGAACCACAAAAAGCATTAAATTAAAAACACTTTCTTTTTTTCCGTAATTTTTAAATTAAATCAAACAAATTTAATTACAGTAAATCTGTGTCAACATAGATTTGGTTCATTAACCTCATTTGATTTTTTAATTTCATTCTCACAGTGTAGATCTTTGTTTTAACAGTTTTTTAAATGTGATTTAAAACACCCTTCACCCATTTATATTCAATTGCACAGCTCACTGTCTCTGTCTGTTGTAGTGTAATTGTCACATTCACGTCCTTTTATCCATATTGTCATTTTTACTGGGAGGATCATTAATTACAGGATGTGTTCGTGCAGATAATAAGCAGGTGTCACCTCAGTTTTAGAGCAAGTTTTGGTTTTGTAAGATTTAGATTATAAGCTCATAAATTGTTTTCTCTTTTCAGTCGCTGATATTTGAAACTAGACAATGCTTGCTGATGATCAATGTTGAATCACATTTTCTGGAACCGGTTATTTGTGTAATTAAACTACGTATGTGCTAGGAGCAACTGCATACAAACATGGCCTGATTATTAGAGAGAACGGGAGGCGGGAGATGGTGGTGTCCAATGACAACAGATCCTCGAGGCAGACTTTTTCAGTTTGACAGCATCTGAACTTGAGTGTCACTGTGTGGGCTACAACGTGAATTGTCTAACTGAAATTAGATATCGCTTGAGCCCCTATCTATGGTGGCCTGAGAGGTCAAAACACTGCAAAAACACATGGAAACAGACAAAAATAGAAGCAAATTTTAAAACATCTTAACAAAGTTTAAAAAGCATGAACAGAGTTGAAATAAAAAATGGAGCAAGTACAGAAAAGACAACCAAATATAGAGATGCTGTAAATACAGGAAACACAACCAAATACAGAGAAACCTCCCTGGAAACCGTCGTCGCCTGTGCTTTTCTGCATTTTGTTTTGTTTTCTGTATTTGGCTGTGTTTCTTAATTTGCTTGTGTTTTGTCTATTTGCACGTTTTTTTCTAAAGTTACAGTGCGATGAGTTCTCGGGGCTCTCAGTCGGCTTCTGACTGTGCAGCCAGGATCTTTACAGCCACTGAAAATGGATGAAATCACCCTCGACTGTTACCTCACAGTAACAAACAACTTTTTCTTAACTGATTGCAGTCGGAGAGTTGGATGGTCTGCTGAGTTCCCAGAATTCTCTGATCAAGAAGCTGAAGGACGAGTGCTGCGCGCTGGGAGTCAAACTGGAAGAGCTCACAGAAAACAGCAGGTCATTATTTCCTTCTTTCATTCTTTTACCATATTTCCTCTTTGTTTGAACATACATTAACTCGATTATGATTTCATTTTCTTTGACTTAACTCACTGTTTGCTTTCTAACTCTGTGACTTACAGCCCTGCTTATTCTTTTATCTATTCTTCCCCCATGAAAACATTTTCATATAGTGAGTTATTTATTTACTTGTTCAGCTGTTTATTTCATCTATCTGTTCCATCTCTTCATGACGAACCATCTATACAGGCTGTGTGGACAGATCATGTCAACATACTACATACTGCTTCCCAGTCTGACCTGTTTTCTTGTTAACCTGATGCTACAGTAGTCACAGCAGGCCTGCACAGCTCTCCATCTGGGCTTCCTGTGTGTGTGTGTGTGTTTGTGTTTCTGTGTGTGTTTGTGTAGTTGCAAGTGTGTATGTGTGTGAGAGTGACCCTGGGCCCAGTGTCCTGTCAGCTGTTGGAGCTGTGCTGCACATTAGTCACATGACAGCCCCCAATCTGGCCCTGCCAGACCGCGCTGGCCTGACCAGCGACAGGACACGAGCATACAATACACACACACACACACACAGTCACCCTGTGTATTTTCTTTATGGTGGTCATCAATAGCAAACACACACACAGTGCACAGTAATGACTACCACCTTGAATGTTGTTATTTTTAAGGGGAAGGATTTCACACACATGCTGACACACTGTCTTGAAGGCTCGTAGCCTACATCTGCTGTATGTGTGTTTTATGTGGTTTAGCATCAGTGTGGTGTTGGTGTGTTTTGTGCCTCGGGCTGTTTGAGCTCCTGGAGTCCAAGCCCAGTGTAGCGGTTAAAGTCCTGCTGGACGTCCTTCGTCAGGCTAAGTGAGGTTACACGGAGACAGTTGCAACAAGATGAACAAAACTCTTGACAAATTGGTTTCAGTTGTTTGTCCGACAATGAGGCCTGATCACACTGAGTGGTTAGTGTAAAGTTGTGCAGCAAATATGTGCTTCAGGCCGTCTGATAGACTTGTGTGTAAGACGCATGCAAAGTAACTGCAAAATCAGACAGGGCCCTTTGTTACATGTCATGTGCCCCACTTTTGCTCCTCACATTTCCTGTCTGTGTCTATTGCGACTGTCAGTATTATTAAAGAAGAATATAGTTGGTTTGTCTCTGTGCGGGTCACTCAGGATTACTTCTCTTTAATTATGAGTAAGGTTACTCGTATAAGTACACGAAGCTACAGCTGATTCAGTCTCACACAGATAAAACAGTTGTGCTGCAAATTCAACCTTCATGGCGGTGATATTTTCTTTTTTTGGTTAATTGCTAACAGAGGTGTGGATTTAACTTTCTGATCATGTTCAAGGACGCATTTAATGGTCAGTATAACACAAGTTGCAGATGTTGTGTTATTTATCCTGCTCATATTGATATTAAATTGTTAGACAAAATATCAGAATCTTAAATCATGATGCAGTTTGATAAATTTCTCTCTTAAGCAGTTTAAACAAAAAATGATTATAACCTGCATGAGGAACAGAATTTTCACAGCACTCGTGATTTACACTGCTTTAGTTTCAGCCACAGTAGGTGTACTCAAAAAACTGGCAGCTGAGTGTATTTTTAGGAAAGTTGTCTAAACAAACGTATTGCAAGTCAACGAGGCATTTCTACAACGAATCCAAAATCTGGGATCTCAGATCCATGGAGACTGAATTTCTTTAAAAAGCACCAATCCTCTTTAGACTCCACTTTGCTTAATTTCGTTCTTTCAATTAATTCTTTTATATGTAATTTATTACATTTGTATTGTTGCTTTACTTTATTTCTTCCTTTTGTCTTTTAATGTGATGCTCTGTGTAATGCTGATCTAGAAATGTATTATTAAAATGAATTTTATTCTCTGAGAATTCAGTCACTGAGTCACAGTTACTGCAGTGCAATTATTTTTAATAAAACACTATTTTGTATTTTACTTTGCCTGTATTGCTTTGTGGTACATTGCTAAGGTACAATCTCAATTGTTACATCTGTATTAACTGAGCTTGTCTTGTTCGTTGTGTGTGTGTGCTCGTGTGTGTAGGAGTGAGATGGAGCAGCTGGCTCTGGAGAAGCAACACCTCGAGGAGACAGTAAAGAGTC
The DNA here is from genome assembly GCA_029814765.1 of Acanthurus leucopareius. NCBI lineage: Eukaryota > Metazoa > Chordata > Actinopteri > Acanthuriformes > Acanthuridae > Acanthurus > Acanthurus leucopareius. The sequence continues at coordinate 18,596,299 of JAQMCX010000003.1, read as the reverse complement.
TGAGAGCTCGCTGCTCCGACATGGAGGAACAGTGTGTCCAGCACGGCCGCATGCACCAGCGCATGAAGGACAGGTACGCAAATACACGTAATACACAACACACTCACAAATACACATCCTTATATATGTCTTACGTCAAAGTTTTAGAGGTATTATGGACCTTTTAGGTAATGTGTGCTTTGTTTATTGGCAAAAAAACATTTTATTTATGCATTTATGATGAGAAATATTGATAATTTTTGCTACATACCTAAAAAACACATTAAAATGTAAAACTGGCACATGTATCTTCAGATTGTTTATCACGGTGTGGACTTGGAAGCATGAGTCAAAATCCAGATGAAAACTTTTCTTTTAATTAAAATTAGCAGCAGCTTTGTTGGAATTAAATCTTCCCAAAATGCTTTTTAGTTTTAGTTTTGAATCCAGCAGCACACGTTACCAAAGAAAAATAAAAGCAGCTTTCTTCACAATCTGTTTTTAACTAGTCTGTCTTTTGCATTTCTTATGTTCAATTATAGCAAAAATTGTTTTATTTTTTGTTGACTGATGATTTTTTTGTAATATCTGCAGTTTACCTTCTCGCTGTGGCAACATTTTTTACTTGATCAGGCTGCATATTGTTTTCTCCTTAGGTACAAAAAACCAAAACTTTTTTCTCACATAAGGTGCTGAACGGAAGAAAACTAGTTAGAAGTTACAAGCTGATGATGATAAACTGACTGCTTTGGTCACAAGTGACGGAAATACAAGTGATGCTCAAATCAGGCTCATAGTTTTTGTAACCATGTAATTAAGCACAGCTGGGTTTGTCTTTTGCTTGTTTTCCTAGTTTTCTGTCACTGAATATCTTCTGGTTTCAGACTGTTGGTTGAATGAATTACGTCAAGTTCGGCTTTAAAAAGTTTTGATGGACTTTTTGTTAAATCTTTTTGTCATTTTGCCCAAAAAAGCAATAGATTAGTATTAGTCATTAAAAAACCAACAGATAATTGCTTGTAAAACAACTATAAGTTGCAGCCCTTCAGTAGTTCACAAGCTCCGGGTACATTTTTGTTTTACTGTGAACATTTTTGATTGCAAGACAGTAAAACGCTTGACTGAACAGCTCAGAAGTGTGAAACTTAATTGCAAAAGGCAAAAACTAAAACTAAAAATATCGCTCTGAGTGGATAACTTATATAAGCTGTAGCTAAAAGTTGGTCCATCTTTGGGCTTTTGCTATTGTGTGTGTGTGTGCGTCTGTCTGCATGTACGTGTGTGTGTACAGAGGTCTCTTCCTCCATAAGTGTAGAGCCCAGTTGGTGTGTGTCTCTGCAGGGCGCCTGGCATACAGCCTGGCTCTGCCAATGTGAGCGAGGGTGTGTAGGTGTTGTTGCCCCTCTCTAAAGCATCTCTACCCCAGTGCCCCCTCCCCGCACACCCCCAACCCGACTCCACCTTCCTAATACACAAAAAAACCAAACACACACTCACTCACCATTTTTCTCCTGCTCCATCACTGACACTACATATTGTCTGCCACCCACCGGTGTTAACCTGCCGACAGTCAGACGCTGCCAAAAAAACAAAGTTTACCAAGTCACAGCTGTCTCCGGCTTGTGTGTGACTCTTATTGCGTGCTCAGAAAGAGAAAAAAAATTCAAATTGTGTGAAGTATGAATATTCTGTATGTTTCCGCGCATATGTTATGGTGGTATTTTTATGTGTGTGTGCGTGTGTATGGCTTGCTATTGCATGTTCTCAGGAGGTTTAGCAGAGTAGGAATTTGGCTGCCAAAAGTGGATTGGCTAGGAAGTTGGCACCTAACTTCTCTCTTCTCCCAACTGAACCACGATAATCACTCTTGGCATTTAGTGAGTTTTATTTTCTGCTTTGACACTTACTGGGTTGATGAATCCTCCTGATATTTAAAATTCTCCTGAGTTTAGTTCTTCATGAGGTCACTCTTGGAGTGACTGTCGAGGCGCTTGACCACATTTTTGTCTTAAATTTTTCAGAGATATTCCTTTTTGGTCGAAAATGTGTATGTTTGGAAATGTAATTATCAGTTGCTAATTATGTTTTTGGAATTTATGAACCATGTTTTCTTGTATGGAGTCACAGTATAGAGACAAGGGAGAGATGGAGGCGAAAGAGGTATGACTCAAGTTTACGGTGGTCCACATTGCAGCTGGTACTTGATTTTTTAGTATGTGGTTGTATTTCTGGTACTGATCGTACACAGGGGGCTAAACTAAAAAAGACTTGAAAACTTGCTATATATAAATATATTCTCATCACATTGGCTTCAGCTGAAGCAAATAAAAAAGGAGATTAAGATTGCTGTCGTGTCTTGCAGTTTGTAGATCTCTATTTTCTGTGTGTGTGCGTATGCAGTGTTTGCACGCATGTGTATATGTGTATAAGCGGGTGCGTCAGTCTTCCTACATATGGTACCCTTCTCACACTGAATTGCATGCAGCTCCTCGTAATCCTCAGCGTGTGTGTGTGTGTGTGTGTGTGTGTGTTTTTGTGTCCATACATCGGGTATACATTAGTTGGTCCCTGCAGGCCCTGAGCGCACGGTGGGCACCCTGCCGCGCCGCTCGGGGGTTAAGGTGTACGTGTTAACAAGCTGGTGCAAGTGGGTTCAATATCCAGCGCCCCGCCCCTCCCCACAGCCTCTCCATCGGCCTGCAATCTGTGCTGCGAAGAGCGGCAACAGCGCACCACGCACAAAACATTTGGAAAATCAGCTTGATTTATTTTTACATGGGTTAGCTGATTGCCAAACTACACAGGGGTTTTAGCACACAATGTTTTGCTTCACCACTTAATTATTTATTTAACTATGTCTGTGTTGTTGTTTTTTGTTTTTTTTCCTTCCTGCCTTGAAAATGAGGGGATGGAAAAAGAGCGCGGAGAGATGGAGCAGGAGAGCACCGAGTCAGGGAAGACGCAAAGTCGGTTACTGTAAATGATTCATCTAAAGTTTTAGGGATGATTTTTATGTGTAGTCTTGTTCAGGGAATAACATAACATTTTGTTTTATTAAGTTAAATGTATATTTTACATGACTGAGCACAACTGGATATGTTTTAACTTTAATTCAACTCTCACGTAACTTTATTCTCCAGAATTATCATTTGATTTTTTTTTTTAAATTTAGTTATTATGCAATTTTCTCACATTCATTCTGAGAGAATAAACAAAATAGTACATCTTTTTAAATTTGATAGTAGTTTAAAATGAAAACAGGTTACGAGAGCTAAATATATTTATCTCATACTCAAGGAATCAGATTACGGATGTAGAAAGGAAAAAAAAGGCAAGAATACATTTTATTTATTTTAGGTTGAATACAGAATCTAAATAGCACAACTAACAAAACCTGTTCTGTTAATTTCTAAATATATTGACAGTTAATTGTTGTATAATTTTCTAAAGTCTTTATAAAACTCTGACAAAAGGAAAAAGCTCAGTAGGAAATTAACTAAGAGAAAAACACGTCAGATGTTTGAGAGAATCAATGTCAAGAAACACTCTAAAGATAAATCTCCAGAAAGCTTGTGAGGCTTGTGAAGGTCAGTGCGACTCTTAAAAATGGTTCCTGCTCTTTAAGCGTTTTCATTAGCGTGAATAATCTCTATCAAAACATATTTTTAAAAAACAATCTTATGTATTCCGCTAACATCAACAGGAAATCACAATTTCTTTTCTTTTGGTTTACTTTAAAAAGACAACCAATCATTATATCTCATATTTTAAATTAAAAACATCTATGTAAAAAGAAGAAAATTCGAAAGTCCAGTGTGCGCAAAAAATGTTTATTATTGATGAATTGAATTGGAAAGAAGTACAAAAAAAATCAGAGAAAGAAAACTTAGAAAGAGGCAGAAAACAGCGAGGTGACGTCTCTGCTGTTGTCTGTTCATATGTGACTGTCAGCTGTCGTCTCCTCTGTCCTCTGATTGTCTCCCTCTCTCTTCCCTTCTCCTCTTTCTTTTTTTATTATATCTCTTCACTTTACTCTTTGCCCTTTTCTTATTTTCCAACTTTACTCCTCTCCTCTCTCTCCTCCTCCCCTCTGCATCCTGTACCAAACACCACACAACCTTTTCTCACCTCACAGCTGTTCGCAGGCTGTTTCACCAATTATCACTATGCATGTACACACTGAGGTCACATACACAGACTCTCCCTCTCACACACGCACACACACACACACACAACCGACCAACATAACACGTTTCCTTAACCACACCTTAACTGCAACATTGGAGAGTGTATTTGTCAGCCTCTAGTGTGTGTGTGTGCACCCACTGAATGGGTGTGTGAGTGTTTATGTGAGCACACAGCTCACTGCAGCCCTTTAAGGAGAGCAGCAACATATACGCAGATGTGCCTGTAGATCCACAGGCTTCACTGGGCCATATGGCCTCCAAGAAGAAAGATGGTGCGTGCGTCTGGAGGAGAGCAGAGGAGGGAGGGAGGGATGGAGCGAAGGATGGAGGAGGGATGGAGGGCCATGTGTGGTATGAGCTGTGCAAGCAGTTGTTGAAGTATGTATGCCTGTGGATGTGTGTGTGCACCAGAGGCTCCAGGAGATTGGTTAATGGAACAAATGGTCGCGGCGGGCCGGGGAAGAAGGAACAGGCTTGCTGCTACCGCGGGCGGACAGCGAGCCCCGGGCGAGGGCTGCTTCATCTGGGCCCCTGCCACACACACGCACACACACACACACACACACACACACACACACACACACACACACACACACACACACACACACACAC
>JAQMCX010000003.1:18578930-18591421 GCA_029814765.1 Acanthurus leucopareius | reverse complement strand
TACTTTGCTGAGTAACTAATTACTCTTACAATGAGGTAACTGAGTTACTAATTCAATTACTTTTTGGGAGAAGTAATATGTAACTGTAACTAATTACTTTTTTAAAGTACGATGACCAACACTGGTCAGAACCCATTTGAACAACAAGGTAAAAAACCTACTATACACTGTGATTTTTGGCAGCTTCAGAGGAAAGATGACGAAACGTAGCAATGTCTTTGGTCTTTGGCTCCAAAACGGTGGTGCTAATAATGTGACATTGTGTTATGTTACACAGTTGTAGAAGTAATAACCTGTGCTCAAAATGGAGTGGAAGACCTGACCCTGCAACAGAAAAGAATATTATATAAGAATATTATATTATTATATTATAATATCTTAGAATTTTTCAAGTCTCATGTATTACCTTGATAGGCCTTGGGTACCCTGGATGTATGTGTGTATCCCTAAATTGATGAAATTAATACTGGTTCTTCAGTATTTCCACTATGTATTCATTGCATTACATTGCAGTTGATTGAGCAGTCAACACCTTGGCAAATATATGGTGTAATTTTTTTGATTACTTCATTCGAGTATGTGGTGGTTGGATTTTTTCCAGTGTTTTGTGCTTGTGGACTGTGAAGTTGTTTGTGGTTTCCTCATGTGTGCTCTCTTGACAGAAGCTGAGCGTGACTTCCTGGTAGCGGGATATTGGACTCTGATACTCCTGTTATTCGTTATGATCAGGCACAGCATACATACCCAGGTTTGGAGATCACTCATTGGCAGATTGTTCTGCTGCTAGTTTTAACTACCAGCTCCCCTTCATCAGCTGCCATGCCACCTAGCCTCCAGCTTCAACTGTCTCGTGCTACCAACCCGCACACTCCACCACTGTCTCCTATCTGTGCCTCTACCAGTGCATTCCCCATTAGCCACGCCATGTGCAACCTTTAGCATTCAGCCAGCTCTGGTGCCTGGTCCTCAAGCCTCATCAGCCAGACTCCTGCATTTACTATCCAACATCCCTTCCCTAATTATCTCACATAAAACCCCCTTTTCTACACCGTCTCCCAGTCTTGGCAACCGCTTTGGGTCTTACAATCTTAATGTCCAACATGTTGCATTCCAGCTGCTTCGGAAACATATACTAACTTCAGGTACTCATTCAATAGGACATGGTGTGACATCCGACATGTCTCCTTAACAATTACACCAACAGTACTCCTTCAAGAATCACCCTGGAAGTTCTCAGTCTCTAAATATCTGAGTGTTATTTAAATATAGGGAGCTTCAAGTTGGAGCAGAAAATTGAGTGACTCCAGAGTTATACAGAGAAAATTTTTTGAATTTACCGTGTTCATCTGCCTAAACAACACAACAAGAAGACTTTTGATATATTTGCAATAACACAAGCACATCCTTTATAGACATTTCTGAGCTTAAAACATTGTAATAGTCAGAAATATTCATTTGTTTCGTAATTTTATTTGTGTTGTTTGTTGGTGAGACCAATACATCAGTATACACAAAATGTCACAATACCAGAAATTTAGTGCTGATGACTAATATCAGTTAAGTTTCTTGATACCCAATTCGATACCTTATCATAAACAAAAATCAAAACAGTAAATCCAATTTACTTCAGCACAGACACACAGACACATGCACAGTCTCACACACATGCTCACACAGACCAATCCACTTATTGGTTTCCTGTCAGCTGTAATAAATGTAACAGCATTGTCAGATGGCCTGCACCAAAAAAAGTCCAAGCGTGAAAAAATCCTCAAGAAACTAGGGTAAAAATTACGTTCCTGGGCGACTGATTTACCAGAACAGTCCCTGCTCAGGATTCAGGACTTTTTAAAGGCCCAGGAACATTTCTGATTGATCGAGTACCTGCAGCATTTAATTTTACCTGCCATGTTTACAACTCTGCAGCTGTGACGTCACTACTGTTTATTTTTTTATCGTGCTTTGATTGTTTTCCATGCTTTCCAAGATTTTTAGTACTTTAATACGGAAGCAGAGAAGAAAACCTACGGCCATTGGACTGATGATGAAGTGCAAGCTTTCCTAAGCATATACACTGAAGAAGACACTATATTTTATACAGATATGAATTATATTTCACATTATATGGCGTCATCATTGCTGTTGTGTGGCCTTTCTTTCTTTCTTACCACTACTTACTAGACTGACAGTTTATTGCAGTTACTTTGATCGTTTTTCAATCATTCATTAATTTCAATCAGGTCATTGGTCTGATTTGCATAATCTCCTCAGGACTTCAGACCACGGTCAGAATACAACTAACAACTATTTTTTAGCCAGAACTCTGGACAAAACATAAGTTACAATGGTTATCCAGCCAGATTAGAGGAGAACCACTTTCATAACATGGAAAACTTCTAGTTTTAAACCTAATGTACCTTGTTAAACCATTTGTTTCACTTCTAAGTACACCATTATGGTAATGGAACATTATTCTATAGATATTTATTTAAAATGGGACTGTTACATTTTAATGATGGATAACATGTACTAAACTTTATTAGCTATATTACTGAATGATAATCCGGATTTTTGTGATTTGTAAGATCTCAACTTTTACAATGTTACCCTACTTTGCATCAGTGTTACATCTTCATGTAGAATCAAACTACCCTAAACTAATGGCATTTAGCCAGAGTGAATGCTTTTGGAAGATAGCTTTGCTCAATTCAGTCATCAGCTTTTGCAAATTCAGTTATCTCAGGAATGTCTAACAGGAACCAGAGAACCAGGGATCCCCCTCACCTCTTCTCCACTGTCATCCAGCTCACAAAGACCTGTGCAGGTCCCTGTCCATTCATCCAACCCTCCATCCTCTCATTTATCATCCATCCATCCATCCTCTTGTCAGGCCATGGCAGAACCCAGCGTGACTGACAGACGTGAGCTGACGTTTGGTTGAGTCTTCTCTTACGAGGACTTCTCTCAGAGCTATCCAAGGGCCTGTCGGAGCCTGGAGTGCTGTGGCAACTCAATCTTAGTAGTGGAAAAAGTAAAGAAAGTGGGAACTGTCCCATCAGTCTCCATTATGGGACAGCGTTGTTGCTCCACTGTCATGTTCCTGTAGTACTCCAAGGGAGATGCTGTCTCATACATCATCAAGGAACAAAGAGCCTGGCTCGGGGGTGGGGAGAGGAGGTTGGTCCTTCCTGCCCCCGAGATAGAGAGACAGACAGACAGACACACACACGCACATATACACACATGCACATGCACCCACACACACACCTACACACACACACACACACACACACACACACACACACACACACACATACCCTCTGTCAAACCCTCTTCTCTCCTCACCCCCCACCCACAAACACACAGTGTGCTGCCATGCCCCAGAAGCAAAAGGACGCTCCTCGCAAAACTTTTCATTTGCAAATTAAGTTGGCAGAGGCTGCGCAGAAGAAGCAGGACAGCTTTCATTTGATTCATCTGTGTATGTGCACACACACACACACACACACACACACTCTCATGTGTGTGTATGCGTGTGTGCATCTGCGTGCATGATGAGTTGCAACTGTGTTTGTGATCTGCGAGGTACAGAGAGCTAGAGGGATGATAAAAGAGCAAGATGTGGAGAAATTGGGGATAAAGACAATAAAGAAGGCCCAGTGTGAAGTGCAGCATTTACACACTCACACTTTGTTATGCTTCACAGTCAAACTCCACACATCGTCACTCTCAACATCACTGCTTTCACCTCTTTGCATTTCACAAAATACATTTACTTGATTTTGTTTTTTCTTTATGCGATTTTAAATCAGAAATTTTCATTGTTCACAAAACAGCAGGACCCTCACTTCATCACGTTATTTTTCAAGCAGAAAAAAGGGTCTGAAATGCCTGAAAAAGGTTTAAAAAATTAATTGCCTTTAGTATTAAAATAATTGATGGATTGCACTGTGTGTGCTGTTTAAGGATTCATGAATAGTTTTCAGATGTGAACTACTGAATTACTGCAAATTTAGGGAAATCTCCTCTGTATTAAGACAGGGAAGTACAGTTTAGTCCACTTTTCATTCTTTCCTATAGTCTCTCTCACTCCCGTGTCCTCACCTCCTGATGGCGCTGTTGCTGTCCTCTCGTCTCCTTCATCTTCCTCTCCTTCTCATCGTTTCTATCTCTGCATTGCCCAGCTGGCTTCTGTAGCCCGAAGCAACTGCAGGGCGGCCTGCTGAAAGAGCATTGTCAAACGGTGGCTTTACAGCTCTATCACACACACACACATACACACACGGACGCATACGCACACACACGCACGCGCACACACACATACACACACACAGACGCACAGATTTGCAGCTCAGATGTCAGGCTGTAGCCAGAGGCTTGCAAGCTGGAGCGTTAACTGTGCAAAGCGTCACATCTCAAGCCCCAGTCAGTGACACTCGCTTACACCACTTCATAAAACTACAACTAGAAAACTCGTGCAGAAAACACCTGCCCCTTCTTTAGAAAATGGTAAAAGTAACAACAGCAGAAATCACTTTAATGCCGGGGAAAGCAAACACTCAAAGACAAGACTTAAAAGGAGTCAGCAGGCCTCGCGGCAGCAAACTCTTTGACACTGAATAACTGGAATAACAGCCTGCAGCAGCTCCAAAACCTCTGTTAATTCAGTGACCAGATGAAAGCAGAAACTTCTGTGCTCATCCAGAGCTGTTTAAAGCCACTGAACATGTCTGACTTCTCTCATAAACACTTCAAATCCATTTCTGTAAAACTGTTTGCCAGGGACATTTTATTTTACACTTTTTGATCACTTTTATGAACTGATGTTTGCCCTGTATACCAAACTGTTAAAATGTAAAGAAACAGGGCCAAACACTCTGGTTGAAAGAGAGTCTCATCAGCTCAGACATGGACTTTGAACCCTTTGAAAGCTTTAACACCTTTTATTTTAATTTATTTATGTATCTCAACTTTAATATGTATATTTTTAGACTAGCCAGAAAAGACAGATCCACATCTAACTTAAAAGCGCACAGCCAGTCTGTACCCTCTGACTTCATATAGACTGTTAGAAGTGTGACAAATAATGTCTATAAATAATATAAAAGAGAGAAAAGAGGAAGTTTCAAAGAGGTTTTAGGTCATGGTCACTCAGGAAATTTTACTCGTCTGTCTTGCATATAAATAAACTTAAAAAATGATGAGTTAAAGGCCCAAACCAGTGTTTTGGTTTTTGTAGCCTGGTTATAATTTCCGTTTGAAAAAGTTGGGACATTGTGCAAAACAAACAAACAAACAAACAAATAACCGGATGCATTTATTAACAAACAATCTGTGTTTACCAACAACAGTTTTACCAAGTGACCCAGAGCTCGTGTAACATCCTTCATCCAGTCACGTGTTTAACTAAGTGGTGAACCTCCTCCATCAGCACACGTGTGAACGTCCGGGCCTTTTAATGAAGCTCTTTTCATACTCAGTCACTTTACTCTCACCTGTTACCACCAAACCTGTTTACCTGTGGAATGATCCAAACAGGTGTTTTTGGAGCTTTACACAACTTTCCCAGTCATTTGTTGCCCCTGTGTAGACTTGTTTATAACAAGTGATGGCACCAAACTTAAAACAAACACATATTTACACAAAAAAAATTTAAGTTTTTGAGTTAAATTAATAAGTATATTGTCACAGTATTGTTTTTTTATTGAGTATATGAAAAACAGGATAAGCAAATTATCACATTCTGTTTTATTTATGTTTTTCACAGCAGCTTAACATTTTTTGGAATTTGGGGATATAAATGAACAATTGAACTGCATATAAATGAACCGCAACAATTCGAAAAGTTTTTTTAAATGACACCTTTGTGCTGTAGATGTTTTTTGTCATTCTGTCGGCTTCACAGCTGATCTTTTATCAAAGAAACATTTTCATTTTTATCATGAGTGTCGATTTTTTAAATTATTGTGTACTTGCACATTTCTACACAATAATAACATGACAGCACAAATGGATATTATGTTTTTATGTCATTCATTACCAAGTTAATTTTTTAAGTTCAGACTGTATTTTCAATTTAAAAATAATTTAAGAAAGGCAACACTTTAAAAAAAATGCAGCAGTATTTTGTAGTTAATGACTAAACACATTATAAAGCACAGATATGATCCTTTAAAATTGTAAATATTATAAAATTTTACCCAAAAATGTTTTTTTTACAAAATAAAATTGTCATTAAAATACCTTTACACACATGGATCAGTAGCAGATCTTAACAAGATATTCATACAGTTTGCTTTGAAGCATTTTTCAAGACAAAAGTTACAAAATGCTTCATGTTAAAGGCATTTAGCACCAAATATTAAACAGGATATCGCACAAACAAACAAAAAAAAACATCAGTCAAGAGGCGTGAGGCGATAACAGCTACATGCAGAATGTAGACTGATGAGTTAATTCACATTGAGCTGCCTGATCCTTAATACACTTAATACACACTATTTTATAATACTGGATAAAACTACTATTTCCCTCTGAGGGTCACAGATTTCACACACACGTGTCTGTTCTGAAAGAGCTCAGATTTATTCTTTTGCAGTTTTCATGTAATTTGCATCTGGAAAATGAGACAAATAACATTTACAACCTCTTTTCCTTCTCAGCGCTGTGTTCAGCAGTGCTGTTAATCACACAGGCTGCAATGCAGATTAAAATTTAAAACTGATTAATAACTTGAATGATCGACTGTTTGCTTACAGTTATAAAGCACTGGGAGATCAATTGACCCCACTTAAAAAACCCTACATGTTTTCACGCACCGTTAAATTCCTGCATTAATTGAATCATTTATTAGTCTCATTGTAAAATCTGCTGCCTGTTAAAAAAAAGTGAAGTAAAAGGCTCTGATTTAATTCATAACCTGCCTGCATGATATTGATTTTTATAGCGTTTTACTGGATTTTTATCCTTGAGGGCAGTTTAGAGTAAATTACAGGCGGACGTTTAGGAATTTGCCTTTTTCTCTCTCTCTCTCTGAAGTTTTATATCACAGAGAAATGTCAGTGGAACTCTTTAATAGCACACACTAAAAAACGAATTTTATATTGTGTGTGACGTTTTGTTTAAAAACTTAAATTGAGGAGTTACAGGAATGCCACAGATTTCCTTTAAGAAAAGAGACTTCAGGTCCTTTTTAAACGTGATGTCTGCATGTGAGACTGCCAGTACATTTACAGAGAAAAGTAGAGTTAGAAAAATGTTTGGAATTTACAGGTAAAAGTAAATAAATATGCAGCAGAAGAATATAAAAGAAAATCAAACAGCTGAGGGAACGTGTGTCGGTCTCATCGTGATCAAAACACACAGTGTCACCAATCCTGTTTCCATGTCAAATGTGCATGTTAGCAAGAGCAACAACTGGCATGACAGGTTGGTGGAGGGGAGAGAGGCATGGCCTTCAGGCACACACACACACACACACACACACACACACACACACACACACACACACACACAAACACAAACACAATCTTGAGTGCAGTTGTGTGCTAGCACATATATAGCTAGAGCGCTGGGGTGTGAGGGTGGTGATGGTGGGCCTGGGATTGGGCGAAATATAGTTTTGTGTGTGTGCGTGTGTGTGGCAGCTGCAGCCTTCATGCCCCTGGCAGTGTTGTTGTAACCAGGCAAGCCAAGGCCGTCTGCCTGCATTCTTCACCCCCCAGGCCCCCTGCCTGCTACACACACACACACACACACACCATACACACACACAGTTGAGATTTTTTATCATCTTTTATGGTTGGAGGTTTTTTTTTGCACTTTTTCCTGTTTGTGAGTGTGTGTTCAGGTGTGTGTCGTCCTGCAGCTCGCTTGTTGCAAATCTTATTACAAGAGAACAGTTTACATTTGCTCTTTAATTATAGCCCACAATTTTTTTTCACACTCTTCAGTCTTTTCTTTACTTTTTCTGCAAATACAGAAAAAATTCTCCATACTTAAAATCCCTCCATATGATCCACGCTTAGTGTTTATTTTTGGATGAAAGTCACTTCCATAATGTACGCACTGTCCAATAAATATTTTCTTTAAGTGACACGCTCCACTAGCTGATTGGTTCGGTGATAAAAAACCCAAACATTCATATGGGGCTTTTGAATGACAGACCTGAACGCCGCTTCCAGATCTTCTTGTTCTATTACCGTCTCTCTGTTTCTCTAACATGATGTTAGCACTTTCCCTTTGGACCGTGCCTTTAGGACATATGCTTCCACCTGTAAATAAATATGCAAACACAGACAAACACACACACAACAGAGTTTAGACACTAGCTGTGGGCTACGACTGATGTATACCACAGAGAGGTAACTGTGTCTGCGTGTGTGTTGTAATTAATCTCCTTACTAGCAGCAGTCAATAGAGAGTGCGGCGGTTCGAGGTGCAGATTGTGAGCAGAGTTTGATTATCGGGCTGTCAGGGGAAATTACTGCAAACTGCCTCCCAGCAAAACTTCCCTTTATTATGTCTGCTGGAGAGCAAAATACACACTTACTACGACGACTCCTCTGGAAGCTGTTTTCAGGTCTTTTTTTTTTTTGGGGAGGATAATTTTGAACGATAAATTTAATTAATTCAGCTTAGGTGCCTCGTCGCGTGAGTGTCAGTAAACCGTGGGATCCAGCAGGTGGTGTCCTTTCACCAGGTCAGTGGGGAGGCTCTCCGTCTCTAAACCCTTCACTGCCACTCCGACCCTCCCACCAGCCGTCAGCCAGGCCAGCAGCAGGCGGCTGGGAGGTGAAGGCTGGAGCCCTCAGCCTCTTTGTTTCTCCGTCCCTCCTCCACTCCGTCCCGCAACACCACAAACTGTCAGCTCTCATTTTTCACCGAATGCAGATCCTCTTCACTGAAACATCCATCTATCCGTCTCGCTATCAGTCCTTCCACGACTCTGTCCAAGCTTTCTTCCTTCCTCACCAGTTCCAGGCAGCGGGCAGAGGCGAGCCAGCGTGCAGTGTGTGTGTTTGTGTGTGTGCGTGCGTGTGTGTGTGTGGGGGTTAGTGTAGGGCAGTGCCCGAGCATTAAGCCGTATTAAGCCCTAATTAATGAGTGTGCCAGTCGATAGAGGCCAGTTATTGGATTTGCTGCTTTAGCTGCTGGAAGGAGCGCTGCCTTAATCACACACACATTCATATACACACATCATATACACACACACATGCATCCCCCCTCTGAGGCGGGGTATGTAAGGTGAGACATGGGGTGGATTAGAGAGTGTTTGTGTGGGTGTGTTGTATAAGAAGGCCAGAGGTTGGCTTGTCTTTAGCCAGACACAGCGAGTGTGGTTGTTTCTGTTCTTGCCAGAGTCAAAGCTTTACTTACTGAATTACATAAACCTTCATCTTACAACCTGCAGCAGCAGCAGCGTTAAACATCTCAGGTCATGACCTGACCGACTGATTTACTGACTTCCTGTTCAGCTCGCTTACTGTCAGACCGCCCTGTGTGAAAGCCTGATGGCGTTTTGCAACACTGTTTGGACTTTGTTCCTTCTGCTTTTTGCTTCAGTTTCTCTCCAGAAACGGAAAACCAGTGTTGCCAGTAAAAAAACATAAAGACATGATAACTGCGTTGCTCACAGATGAGACATAAATCAAAATAAGATTTTTAAAGTGCAGGTGTCTTTTCTGTGATTTGGAGCTTTTTCAAGTCTGATAAAATAGGCAGAACTATTTAAAACTTTGGGATGTGGATGTTTTACCACACAAGTAAAGTCTGTTGAAACAAACTTAATACTTATGTTGCATTATAGGAAATATAAAGTGTTTTAACACATTGAATGGACAAGAGGTAAGGATATCTCTGCTTGGAGTGCACCTTTAATATTTCTTAAAAACATACTTAATTCTACTCAAATTTTTGGCAATCAAAGGGTCAGTTCAGCCAAATTACAAAAAAAAAAAAAATTCTCACTTACCTCTAGTGGAATCTAGACACGTTAGTAATTTGGTTTTATTGGCTCAGGTTTGGGATGAGATATCTGTTCTGTGGATTATAAAGAATCAACAAGGACACTGTTTCTGGAAAGAGACGTTGCTGTTGATTTTTTTTTTAAGTGTAAATTTCAGAGGCCGTATTGAGGTGGAGGCATGAAACTTAAAGACGTGTTCCTGAGAAACAGGTAAAACAAAACCAAAACTTTCTGCACATCAACGTTCTTTAAGAGGTATTTGAGAAAACGAGTTTTTGTTCCGTTCTCTGTTGTTTTCTTATCAGCAAGTCTTCTGTTGGCAAAGTTGAGATTCACCAAAGAGAAGTAACATCACGTTCTTAAAAATTAATAAGTGAATAAATTCTCTCTACCATCCCACATCTATCTCTGTCAGTAAACCAAGTGTAAACTTTTCTTGGCAAACATTGTTGTTGCATCTCCTGCTTTACAAACCTGGAGAAGATTTCAGAGCTGGCCAGTTTTCACCACAAAAATCTTTAAAATCGACTGCAGCATATTTTCTTTCTGAAGATTGTTTTGATTGTCTGATGCATCTGCATGTACCGAGATCAGAGGTTGTGATTGGATAAGGATTGGCAAACTTTCAGCGTGACTCAGATTAGTTTGGTGGTGTTGAGTTAAAGGCCTTCAGTCAACACTTTCTCAACACTTGGCTCATCAAACATTTACAGCTTCACATCACCAGGCTGTTTCTGACCTTTAGGTCCTCCACTCTGTGTGTGTGTGTTAGTGTGTGTGTGTGTGCGGCTCATTTCTCCTGCTCTTTACATGTGGCACATCGGCTGCGTCTGAATCTTCCGTCTTCACTTGCCACAGCAGGGCTCTTTCTTGTGTGTGTGTGTTGGTGTGTGACGTGGCGGTAGCCTGCTGTGTCGTGCTGTGTGACGGCGTAGGAGGGAGAGTGGGAGGAGGAAGACTGGTCAGGACAGCTTTGCAGCCGGCTGTAGGAACACCAGGCGGGGAGGGGAGTCATCGCCCGCAGCCTCCAGGACTGGACACAGTGTCCAGGTCTGAGATAAAGCGCCCAGCGTGCCTTCAGTCAGGATGGAGGAGACAGGAAAGGACAGAGAGCAGCTGACAGGTTTCAGCTGGGTTTAAGCAGCGAGGACTGATGGTGAGAGTTGATGATGATGATGATGATAATGATGGAGGAATGAAGTTCCTGATGAAGAGGCACAGGCAGGAGCAGGATTAATTGCCGCGGTGGAAAACGAGACAGCGCAGGGCAGAGTGAGGACAATGTGGGGGCGGGAACAGAAGGCAGATTGTGGAGGAGAGTTGGGATGTTCGCCTCCCCCGTCTGTCACACACAGGCAGCCCTGCCACTGCCAACATGACCAGCAGGGCAGGGGCATCTGCCCCAGCCCCCCCACCCCCCTCCACTACCCCATCCCCCCACCTCTTCTTTATCACACGCATCATTCTAGCCATACTCGTCACCATCTGAACCTGTTGGGACAGTAACAGAGTGAAAGATGATGCCCAGCAGCATTTAATGTCAAAGCAAACGGGTTGTAATATTTTATGTCTAAGTAACTTCTTCCTGTTCAACCTAAGAGTCATGTGTCATTCTCAGACTGCTTTTTATTGTATTTATAAACCTAAAGAGGCAGAACTTATCTGCATTTACTGAAAAAGATTAGAGATTTTAGTAGAGAAGTGTTTCTTACTTTATTGATCCTCCTGATACTCCTCAGACTTCTATTTAGGGTCTTTATCCTCAGTTTGGAAACCTCAAATGCACTGTAGCACTGAGCTCCTTTACTCAGTTAAAAGTTAGAAAACAACTATGTAAACATATTCTATTATTAGCAAAAGTCCTGCAATTTATATCCTAGTTACTTAAAAGCACGTGTCAGTTTTTATCAGCAAATTGTACTTAAAGTATCACAAGTAAAACTACTCATACTCCACTGTGACTGATACACTATTCAATCTGATATATCATGCTAGATGCAAATACTAATGCATCAGTGTGTTAGCATTTTTTTTGTTGTATCTGGTCAGTTGAATTTACTTTAACTACTTTAGTCATAGTTAAATAGTTTAGACACCGAGAGTGTGTGTGTGTGTGTGTGTGTGTGTGTGTGTGTGTGTGTGTGTGTTCAAGAAAATAAGGCTAAATATGGATGGCTTCTTGAATATGCAAATGAGGATTCCAGTACTGAGAGTCTTCTCTGTCTCATTATCATCTGGGGTGTGTATGCATGTGTGCGTGTGTGTGTATGTGTGTGTGTGTGTGTGTGTGAGAGAGAATGAGTTTACTGACTGAATGGGTGAATGAATGAAATAATAGGCTGCTGGTGGGAAATATCCGAACAGACATTCCACCTCCTCCCTCAAACACAGTGAACACACACCATTCATACAGACTTACTCCAAAACCCCAGCTGGAAAACACCACCTCCCAACACACACACACACACACACACACACACACACACACACACACACACACACACACACACACACACACACACAC
>JAQMCX010000003.1:18561257-18578607 GCA_029814765.1 Acanthurus leucopareius | reverse complement strand
ACACACACACACACACACACACACACACACACACACACACACACACACACACACACACACACACACACACATGCAGTGTGCAGTGAAAGAGTTCACTGTCTGCTGAAGTGCCTGTCAGAGTCAGAGGGGACGCACTAATTGGGACGTCCCAGTAATGATCAACACTGTTTCATAACTGCACGCACAACTTATTGAGCAGACTGTCAACCTGCTACAACAGGAAGCCAAATGTTGACATCATGTAATATTAAAGTTCATTGACTAATTGATCTGGTTTCCACACTCTTATAATTAAAACTCTCAGCCAGTGGCAAAGTTGCTCATGTTTGCTCATCAGAGCATCAGAGAAAATCTCCTCAATAGAAATTTCTTTTATTTAATTTACTCAAGAAATGTTTATATATATTAGCAGCATTTTTAAAAGTGTTTGAAATTTTCCTGTTGCAATTTATCAACAAGTCATTTAAAAAAACCTGGATTAGATGAATCAGTCAGTCATTTGATCTGAAGCTGCAATGAATTTAGTTCATCAGTTGAAGATTTGATCCTTTTATTTCTCATACAGAAATCAAACTTAATGCCATTGAGCTCGACAGTTGACTGACATCTGAGGACGTCACCACAGGCTCTGTTTTTGCACTATTTACTGACATTTAAACAAAAAAAAAAAATGATGGATTTATTTAGAAAAATGATCAAAGACTAAATTGATGATCAGTTATTGTGGGTTGCAGCCCAGACAGGATCTATTCATCAGGATCAGTGTTGTCCGATATCGATTTAGTGCATCACTGTTTTTCAGCTCCTTGTCTCTAACTATAAAATGAACACTGCTGTCACATTCATGTAAACAGTGTTGATTACTTGATCAACACAAAGTCCAGTGATATTAAAAGCTCTTTGTGGATCCAGCTCTCTTTCAATATTTACAACATTTGGTTTTATATCTGCCAGGAGGGTACGTTCCTCTCACACAGTTTCAGTCAATATTGTGTGTGTGTGTATGTGTGTGTGTGTGTGTGTGTGTGTTTTGCAGACTGCAGCAGTTGGACCGTCACTGTCAGAGCAGCGCCCAGCAGGTGTGTGAGCTGCTGGCCAAACAGAACCAGCTGATGCAGGAGAGAAACACACTCAGCGAGGAGATGCAGAACCTACACATAGAGGTACACACTCACTCACACACACACACACACACACACACACACACTTCTCATACACAGAGCAGAGTGTGTGACTCACTCTCCTGTGACTAAAAGAATTTGTGACAGTCTTTTCTCTCCAGGTGCACGTTACAGTTGTCCTAAAATAACATCAGTGAGATGTTTGTCCCTTCATGACTAATGATTCTGTCTGATCCTGGATTTGCTGAAGAAACATGTTGTCTGTATTCAGCTCGAGTCTTTTTCAGAGAAACTCTGAGTGTTAGAAGTTTAGATAGGGGTTTTATTTAACTTCTTTGTGTTTTTGTGTCTTTCTAGCTCCCGAACGAGAGACGAGTCGATGTTCTGACCACATGAGTTTGTCCTGTCGCCTCCTCCTGTCGGTCTGGATCTCAGGGTTTGCTCTGTCAAACTGGCACTTATGGGTTTTTAACCTTGGAGACGATGTGTTTATCTCTCATTTTTATTAGGGTAAACTGTATGATCACAGATGTTTTGTTATCAAAAGTGAAAATCAGGGCTTGGTTTTATACTTGACATCTGGCAATAGACTGTTACTGTGGTTAGAGGTATGAACATGTTTTTTGAAATATTTAAGAAAAATCAATGGTGCTTATAAAAAGCCTTCCTAAATTCCCCAAGTGGTCATTTTGGAAAAAAAAAATCTTTATTTTTCTATTCTTCTTTTATTCAGAACAAAGACTGTTTCAATGTTTTTAGTAAAAACTTTAAGCCTGAACCCTGAAGAACATCTCGTTTTTTTTTTCATTTCAATTTTTAACATTTGAACTGAGAGAATCAAGAAAAATCTTATTTTTAGCCAAAAAGCAAACAAGACAACACCATCATAGCAGATTGACATAGTGCTTTATTGAAGCTGTCTGTAAGAAGGAAAATAATGTGCATCCCTATCATATACATTTTATGTGTAAAAATACTAAGGATGTACAGTGTAAAAAACAGCTTCATGTTGATGGTATTCTGTTGTTTTCACATCCTCGTGGCCTCAGTGGCCAGCAGCACTGCATCCCGACAGCATGAGTGACAGAAAAAGGCTGTTTGATCGATCTGCTGAGTTTCCCGACACTGTTCCAGAGTCAGCTTCCCCTCTGCTCCATTGTCACATGGTACAGAGCGGAGCTGATCTCAGAACAGTGCTTCAGGGAAATGTGGCCCACTCTGCAAACAGCTGGCAGCGGCCCTGAAATGTCGCACAACTGTAAAGCTACAGTAGATGGACACGGACGTGAATATTAAAACTCAGTTACACTTTGTAATATTTGTACATGTTTGCCGTTTTTTTTTTTTTGTTTGCTGTTTATAAATAAATGCATCTCATGCTTGTTCATGTTAATAATCATGACGATAGTAGACTCGTACCAGAGAGAGAAGAGAGGGGAGGAATTCTGTCGCAGACATGAGGTCAAATACTTTCAGAAATCCTTCCAAAAACCGGAGCCGTGTACTTATTATCTGCATTAAATGCCAGGCTGAGCGCGGCTTGTGATTTTTGGCCGATGCCGTCCGTTCATTAACAAACAGGGCAAGATCAATACAGAGCAGCCGAGGTCTTTGAAAGGATTTTTACATGTAATTCAAATACTATTTGAGCCAGATCTGTTGTGTGATAGATGTACAGTACAAACAGCAGCAGCTTTAAGAGTGAACACTGTCAACGCACCGTCAGATGTATCACATACTGTTGATCCGCACCAGTCGGGGGCACCAAGTAAAGCTGTGAGGAGGCTTAAACTGAATTTCAAAGTCCAGTTTAAGAACCTCTGTTTGGTGAAAACCACTGAGACAAAGTTATGACTGACATGATCCCTTCAACTGACTCTAGTTTCTGAGGGAAAACCCACAGTGATGAAGAGGATTACTAAGCTCCACCTTCTTCACTTACACTAGATGGTTTGAAAACTTTTTTTTTTTTAATGATCTCTGACCTTTGGAATTAGCCTCTGGCTTTGTTTCTATCAGTAAAAGAACATGAATCTGGAGAGGATTGATCAAGGAGAGTTGGAGGCTCACTGGAGGGAAAACTTTTTAAAACAGAAGAGAAGTTTTGGGACAAGATGGCTCAGTGGATGTTTTGATTTATGAAGGATGACCAGTTTACTGAAAACATCCACCGAGCGTGATCCACAGCCCCGTCTGCAGTGGCAGCACTGACTCTCCTCTGGCATGTGGGACACATTCATCCAGGCCCTGCCAACTCTACACATCAGAGCAACATCAAAGCTCGGTGGTATGTGGAGGAGAGATGTGCTTTAAAAAATCCTCATTTTCTTAAAAACATAAAAAAAAAAAAAAAAGCTAAAAATCTTCCTTTAAAGCAGGGCTGAATCAGATTCCTCTGAATCATATAAAAAGTGATGGGGTGTGAAAGTGCCGTGGCCAAAGCTACAAAGCGGTATTTTATGAACTCTGGTTTCTAATGATTTGGCGGTAAGTGTGCACGTACAGCTAGAACTCCTCAGTCACTCGCAGACCTGGGTCAAATCAAAGCTGAAATCCTTCCAAATACTTGGGCGCGTTTGCTTGAGCCTGTCGAGGGTGCCAGCTGGGTGGGATTCGCCTGCTTCGGCTGTGCCAGACAGGCTCAATCGATCACAGAGAAGTATTTTTCATAAGAGTTCTGAGTGCCACTTTGACTCAGGACTGGTAGTGCGGACAGAGGAGGACAACAGCATGCAGGCCAGCGCCATCCTTTTATACTTTCTGCCATAAAGCGCCTTTGCTAGCTAATAGCAATTTAATGGATGTGCAAGAGTAAAGCATATGGACGTAAGAGCAGCGGAAAAAACATGTAATGTGTCGTATTAGAGATATCTGTAAAGGAAAAGCAAAGTAGTCGTTTATTTTTAGAACAAAGTCTGGAGACTAAAACTGCAGAGTGAAACACGACTACACCCGCTTACTGCTAAACTCCAAAACAAAACGACATCAAATAAATTAAATAGAAAAGAAATTCAAGTTATCCATCGATGGTAATAATAAAAACATTCAAATAAATATACTGGAATGCTGTTTTCTACGCCTAATGAGAGCACATCCCCTGGTGCTCTCTTTAATCTGTGTCATCCAGATATTGAAAGTGATATTTTTTTTGTTGTTGTTGTTGATGAAGTTTCATATTTTTAAAAGTACTTCATCACATCTGGTGGGTTTTTTTTTAAAATTTAAACTGAAGTGCTGGATATCAAGTTGGTTTTTTTTTTTGACTTATTCTGAGCTAAACCATAAGGCTTACTGGCATTTGAAGACAGAGAAATTGAGGGGATTTTTTAAAAATCTTGTTGGTCAGACTGGAAGACATGAAGACGCAAACAAACAAATAAACAAAGTCCAGACCGGAGAAATGACAGCTCACATTACAGACACAGGAGAGTGCAGGAGGGGTTGAGCGGACCCAACTCTGATCAGCCCACTCTTATAACAAAGCTTTCATTAAAAAGGGGAAAATACTCTGACAGGAAAACACTGACCGACCTTAAAACCTCACAATAAACATTTCTGACTTTCTCTGCTGCTCTGCCTCCAAACACTTACAGTAAACAGTTGCACTTTCAATTCAGTAAAGAGTCGCTTGGATCCTTACCGCTTTACATTCAGACTTCTGTGCTGCACTTGTTTTCTCTCTGTTCAACTTCCACTTCGTCTTTCTCCCTGAACTCTTTCTCAGCCTTTACAAACACACACCTGTGGTGAGATTAAATACGGGGGGACATTTGTGTCAATATCCAAACAAAGCACACCTGTAGGATGATTTGGATTTTCGACTGTCGTCTGTCATTAATGTGCTCTGTCACTTCTCGGCTGTCACATTTTGGTCACAAAACAACACAAAAACATCATAAATTAAAACAACGGAGCAGGAAGGCTATCGCTTTCCCTCCTACATTCTTCAGCCATTTTTTGTTTCTTGAGGTGCCTTTTTTTTTCCTCTCAGCCCTAAGAAATTTTTTTTTCTCTAAAATAATGTAATAACAATAGAAAAAGTTAAATATAAAACCGATGATTACAACAATAAATAGAACATATATATATATTATAGCCATTGCTGTGATTGGTGTAAACCCATAAATGTTAATGCGTACCTCCTCACAGACCATAATGTCTTTCTTTTTTTCTTTTTTTTTTTTTAAATCCTTCATAAGAATCTAACAGGAAACAGGAACTCAGCTGTCACCTCATTCATCAATAGGTCATAAATTATCACATTATAAATATTTCATATGGTATAATTCTTGGAGCTTTTCACCTGTTCTCTCTCTCTCTCTCTCGTCTTATCAAAATGCCCAATCCTGCCATTCTGGACTTCTTCCTTAAACTCTGTGGTTGTTCTGTTTCTGCTGCAGTTTCCCTTTCCTGCACAAAGACAGAGAGGTACAGCAACGTGGTTCCCAAAACCACAACGACAAAAAGTCACAGTAAAGCTTCCCATCATCGACACAAAGTACCATTTTGTTTTCCCTTTTGGGACAGAAGAGATAAGAACTTCGCGGGACTCGTAGTTGGGGAATAAATAAAGAACTTTGGGGGAAACATTCAACCGTTTTCCTCTCATTTTCACCTCTGGGGGTGATGGATTTATCAGCCGCCTTACACTGCATTATGGGTACCGTAGTAAAGCTCATGGCTTGAGAGCTCCGTCCTCCTGACCTGCTGTGCTTTGAGGCGCGTCCTTACACACAAACTCATACTATAACCTCACACACTCGCACACACACAGGTATAACACCCTATTGTCTACACAGTCGATGTTTAATAGTACAAGATGAGTGGTAGCAACATCTGCTCTGCAGCTGTACAAGCACACACGTTCATACAGGTGTTTGATGTGTTGCTGGCGCCTGTGTAATGATTTGCAGCATTAAGCTCGTAGTGTAGCACCGGGTTTTAGTAGTAGCAGTAGTAGGAGTAGTACTACCTCTAGTAGAGTGTGGTAGTAGTTGAAATAGCAGCAACATTAATGAATTGCACTGAGCAAACCTGAGTCAAATCGTGCTCGACAACATGAGGTGTGTAGGACTCCGCTCAATGCCAGGCAGCCTCGATCAATCCCAGAATTATTTATGTGAGGATTTGAAATCAGACTCACGAGTCTCTCTGAGTCTGAGTGTCTGTCTGTTCGTAGAAGCCTGAGATACGACCGATAGCGGCAGTTTGGGTTTGAACGACTTAAAATGCTGCATCTCCGTCTTACAGATAAGAAGCCACAAAAACGTCGCGTTTAAAAATGCATCAGCGGCTGTCTAACGTGATCAGAGGAGTTTGGTTTTTTTAGAGCTTGGTAGGACCGACACATGTCAAAGCACAGCAGGCCACCGGTGACGCTCCTGTCTTTAAAGGGACATTACAAAGTAATTCATCACATCACAGTTCAGATCACTTAGGGTTGCAGTGCAGGAATAGAAAGGAATTTTGCCTGGAAATTCTCTCTAAAAAGGGATTCACAAAAAAAAATAAGAAAAAGAAGCAGAATGAAGAGGTGAAAAAGAGAGGAGGAGAAGGAGGAAGTCCTTCAAGTCACGACCGTTCTGGGTGGGTCCAAAGATGTGGGTATTTTTGTCCCACATTGATGACCTCAGAGAGCAGCTGTGATGATGTCGCCGTGACGGACAGTTCATTCCCGCCCACTGGCAGAGTAGGAGAACTGTGGGAAGTGTGGTCGTCTCTCGTTGTCCAGACAGTCCATCCCATCCTCGTCAACTGAAGAGAAATGTGGATTCAGGGCCGATTAATGACTGTTACTCACCGCTAATTAAATACAATCAAATAAGAAACGTCTGAATATGTTGCTTGATTTTACCATCCCAAAATAACCAAACATTACAAAGGATTGTGTTTGTGGTGCGTTATTGTGCTGTTGATTTAAACACAACACGATTCAATTAAGGAGTGTGCCTTTGATGTGCCAGTCTCCTGCTCGCTAACTGAGGTGCAACCTACAAAACAAGTGGAACCTCACATTAGTGCGGGGAAACACATCGGTTCCACTCATGCATTATTCAGTGGCCAACATTTTGAAACAGGCGCTCTTTATTTCAAAAGCCTGTGAAGAGCTGCGTGTGGCCCGAGGACTATTACCCAGACACTTGAATAAACAGACAGCAGCACTTTTGAGTGTTTGTTCCCTCAGTTAATTCAAGTGGAAATGTATCAGCCGTTGAAAAGAGAGGGAGCAATGAATAGTTGTTAAAAACTGCAATTATTAAAGTAATCCATATGAGTTCCAAAAAAGAGAGTTTGAATCACTAGCAGGTGCTTTATAATTTTAGTCTATTTAACAGCATTATTATCCTCTGCAGAAAAAAATAAAAAATAAAAATGATTACTACTAAAAAACAACATGTAACACTCACATTTAAGATCTAAGATTCAACTCCAGAACGGACAAAAAAAAAATAAAATTCATTAAAATACACTTAAATCCAGAGAATTTTCTCTTTCTGCCAGTCTGTTCTCTCCCCTATGAGAATATTTGCTTTGTAAAATGAAAAAAAAAAAAAAAAAGTAAATACGGGTGAAATATTCATGCATGTATATGTTCATACATGTGCATGTGTGACAGAGAGATAAAGAGGAGACTCACATTTCTCTGGTGGAGTGATTGTGATGGTCTGGGCTGTGAACTCCTCATCAAAGTATCTGGTGTCTGTCTCCGACGTCACCTGAGGCTTGAAGGGAGGGACGAGCTGAGGGAGCGAGATGAGATGAGATGAGGACACAGAGAGGAGAGATTAGAGATTACACAGTAACACTGGATGCTGCTGTGTCAGACCACACAGATGCTGCTTGATGGACATTAAACTGTGGATGTTACGAAACGTCGGCTGTTTATGCTGGAAAAATGGTCAAAGCACATATCACATAATATCCATTATATATCCACGGTCCGACTCCGGGCTGAAAGACCCTTTGTGCATGTCTCATCCCATTCTCTAACTCTCTCTTTCCAAATTGCACATTGCACATTACGCCGAATGTCTAAGTAAGGGCTGAAAAAAAGGAGAAACTCCTGTGGAGTCATGTTCCCTTACTAATATTGGGTAATTTTTTTATCCTGACCTCATTTTTGATCCATATTTAGCAGCATCACCAAAGCAGCCTTCCATCATCTCAATATTTCAAAATGTCCAGACAACAATACTGTGATGACTGTACAGCTGAACAGCTTAAAAAGCAGCTGCCAAAATCTGGGCAAAAAGAAATTTATACCCTATCATTCTGATTGTTTCACTGACTTCTGATTCAGTCCCTGATTTATGAGGCCTCGACAGACCTGGCTGTCGATCACATACACATATTTATTGGCCAGTCTATCACCCTCATTTCAGATTACTCTGTGTGTATATGCGTACGTGTGTGTGTGTGTGTGTTTGTGTGTGCGTGCTGTCTCTCTGCAGTTATTTTTTGACCTTTTTGAGGTTTTTTGAGGAAAAGGGAGACAGAGGGAGGAGAGACAGGAGGATGTGAAGAACAGGAAAGGTGGTAAAAAAAAAAAAGTTAAAGATAGTAAATGTAGTTAATGGCTAAGCACCTGACTAACAGCCTGCAGGTGTCTCCACCCAGAACCTGAACTTTTATTCTGTGGTGTTATATGAACAAACACATGAGCAGACTGAAAGACCTCCAGGACACAAGGTCATACCTCCCCATAATGCACCGTGCTTTAACTGTTGCCTGTCTGTGCACTTACCACATGTTCATGTTTGATATGTAAACACTTAAAAAAAAGGCTCGGAGTGTTTGTATAGAAACAAGCCAATCTTAACTTTAGAAAATCCTATTATACTTGCTTTAACAGTGTAAAACAGTGTATCAAACAGTTCAAACAGATGTTTTACCATCACGTCGCCTCATACCTTTTTATCATAGACATCCTGCCAGTCAATGCCAGAGAAGAAACTGTGTCTCATTATTTCTTTAGCATCATCTGGTCCTCCACCAAGCCTGGAGAAGAGGAGAGGAGAGGAGAGGAGAGGAGAGGAGAGGAGAGGAGAGGAGAGGAGAGGAGAGGACAGTGTTACAAAACTAAACTGAGACATTTAATTAACACCAACTAACACAACAGACTAGAGAAACTTTTATATGTGTTTTTCTTTTCATTGTGATGACTTTTTATTTATTTAACAAAAAGTGGAAAAAAAAAACTCCTGCATTTTCACTCAAAGATACTGAAATTCCATAGTAGAGGACCAGAGGATTTAGGTTAGTTAGTGAATGAAATAACACACACTCCTCAAGGTAGTTAGAAAGACTTTTTTTCTTTTAAAAAATAAAAACATCAGAATTTTTTAAGTGTTTTTATCTGTGATGTAGCAGAAACCAGAAAGGTTTAAATTTGTTTTTTAAGATGAGTTTCCTTGATTCAGGTATGCAGTGATTTCTTCATTTTTATTATACAACGCAAAGCAAATAAAATAAATTAATCTATGTGTCCACAATGTAACAACCAGGAAACAAATTTAAATTGATATTTTTATAATTATTTTAGTTTCCTTTAAAAGATAAAAACTATTTATCTGCAACTTCGTCCCTTATCTTAACATTTCTTTACTTTCATGCACTCACGCAATTACCTATACTGATCATGGACACACACACACATACAAACACACACACAAACACACACACATACAAACACACACAAACACACACACACACACACACACAGAAACACACACCGTTTGTTGGGATCTTTGATGAGCAGGCCGGACAGCAGGGACTTGGCGTCGGCCGACAGAGTGCGGGGGAACTTGATGTCCTCCATGAGGATGAGCTCAAACAGCTTCTCGTGGTCCTGGTTGTAGAACGGCAGTCGGCCGCACATCATCTCGTACGTCACCACACCCAAACCCCACCAGTCCACCGCTCGGCCGTAGTCGTTGTCCTCCAGGACCTGAAAAGAGTAGAGATATACAATTTTTGCTCTTTTAAATCGCACCATTTGTTTTATTGGACATCTGCTGTGTTCTGCATTTCTGCATTTGTTTTATTGGACAATGCAGATCACCCAAAAGGTATTCAGAGAAGAGACAGATGAGGGAGGAAAGACGGAGAGTCAGTATGCTCGAGGGGAAAATACTAACTGTGAAAGTTGTTTGAGACGAACAGAAGTGGCTTCATAAATAACAAGGACTGAGATGTAGACGGTACCCCCCCCCCTCTCCTCTCAATACACAGACACACACACATACAGAGGCAAACATCATGGGATGGCAGGTCTTCAGAGGCCCCTGTTACAGTAAGGGAGTCTGTGTGCTGGCGTGGCCCACCAGATGCCCTCTTTGGTCCCTGCCAGCTCTCTCTGGCACACTGATCCTCCCCTGGCAGGGACAGAGAGGAACGTCCCTGGATGGAAAAGGCAGGAGCAACCCGCAACATGGGTCAGGGCCAGTCCACCATCCAAGAAGCTGGCTAGCACAGGTACTGTACCGTTGTTGTGTGAGTGCGTGTAGGTGGGGGGGATGAGGTCCTGTGAAAGAAGTCACTCCCAAAATCAAAGTCTTGTGTCTGGCCTGCCTTCCTGCTCCTATTTCCTGCCTGCTTTCCTCGGGCTGTCCTCTCCATCCTGTCTTATCCTGCCTTC
Source organism: Acanthurus leucopareius (assembly GCA_029814765.1). NCBI lineage: Eukaryota > Metazoa > Chordata > Actinopteri > Acanthuriformes > Acanthuridae > Acanthurus > Acanthurus leucopareius. Next base: position 18,567,849 of record JAQMCX010000003.1, on the reverse strand, counting down.
TCTGTCCTCTAATCATGTCTTCCCTTGCTTGTTCCTTCCCTCTCATCCTCTCATGTGCCAGTTCACTCACCTCTGGAAAAGCAAGGAAGAAGAAGAGGAGGAATACGGAGGCAGACACAGGAAGAGAGGTATTTCAGGTGCTGCTGAGGCCCACATTAACATAATAAGCTTATTAACATGATGAGTGTTCATGTGTGGACGCATGCACGAATGTGTGTGTGTGACTGACAGACAGACAGGCAGGGCTGGAGAGCCGCCAGAACAGCATATGTTGTACATCTCGCCAATAATAATAACATCTCACTCATTGTTAATAATGGACCAGGCAGGGCGGACGAGTGTACCCGCTAACAGACACCAGTACGCGACTGTAAACGTGCACAAAAAAAAAACTCTCACAAAAACTGCTTTTTTAATCAACTATTACAAATTACACAAACTATACAGCATATGTTAGAGCATCAAAACATTTAAAAATATAATGTACACTGAACCATCAGTCTGCCATTAGCAGCAGACTGATGGGTGATAGATATCTCAAGTGTTATAAATACATAAATAGCTTAGATTGGTTAGAAGAGAGACTCGTTAATCCAAACTGCAGACTGACAATACTGTAAAAATACACAATAAACAACTAAGCACAACACAGAAGGATGCAAATGTAATGCACACTGAAATTTAACCTTATACTGAATAATTCTGTCTTGGCTGTTAATATACATATATTTTTTTTTTTTTTGCAACAAATGGTTTCTGTAATTATTATAGTTACAATTTACGATCACAAGGCTGGCAGAAAACAGCCTAAACTTGGCAGTTTCTCATACTAAGTGTCAGGTGAAGGTTCAGATGAGGTTCTGTCATTCAACCCCAAGAGTATATGGTGTTAAATGTCTCTGCACGCTGAGATACAAGGTGAGAGAAAACACCCAACAGCTGCCCGTGAGTTTCCACAGCAGCTAAATACCACAGAAAGCTGGTCATCGGACTGAGCACACACACTCGACACTAAACTGCTAATGATGCAGGCTGCTGCTTCAGTGTGGGCAAGTCAACATGTGCGTGGAAGTGAATAAGAGAGTTATGAGAGTTATTTTATGTGTGAGTGTGTGTATGCGAGCGTGTGTTTTTTGTGTGAGAATTAAGCTGGTCACCCTGTTGGCAGCTGCAGAGAAGAGCTGGGGGAACGAAGCGTGCCGCCAGCTCCAGATATACTATTGATTGGTACGGCTGCAGGGATAACACTGGCTTAGACTGCTGGGAGACTGTCAGGCGCACACACACCACACACTAACACACAACAGATGGAATATTTATCTGCCCTCATCAAATTCATAAAGTTTTGAGAGTGAGGCAAACTAGGAGGATGTTTGGTGTCGTTTCAGTGCCTGCACCTTGAGGAGGGACACACAAACGCGCACACACACGCACACACAGTCACACACAGTCACACACAGTCACACACAGTCACACACAGTCACACATGTATGCACAGTGTGCGCTTCATGCAATTCAAAGTAGTTGAAAATTCTGTTTTTGATGCTAATCTACATGGCTGTGTATGGACTCTTTGTACAGGGAGGTACAGAAATGTACACAAATGCAAGCTGTCCAGTTGGGCATGTATACGCACGTGCATGTCAGTGTAAGAAAGTGTGTGTGTGTGTGTGTGAGAGTGTGTTTGTGTGTGTCCTGGGACCAAAGAAAGTGGTGGCAGCTCGGTTGCAGGCAGGGAGCAGATTAATCCACACAGAGCCAGAATGTTGCCCCACAGCCCAAGGCATGGAGGCATGGGAGTGTGTTTGTGTGTTTGTGTGTGTGTGTGTGTGTGTGTGTGTGTGCGTGTGTGTCTTTGTATGTCTGTGTGTGCACAGTTTGCCTGACTAGGTGTATATTATTTTAGAAGGAGACAGGACAAATAAATAGGACAAGACAGGAGAAGTAATAATTTAGATAAATCAGCGGGAGAGGAAAGAATAGCAGAGACGAGCTTTGATTAAGAGCAGCCGTGAGGGAGAAGGTCTTGTCCTGTCCTGGTCCCTGTTGGGGCAGCCATGTGGCAGCTAGATGCTGCTCGCGGGACGGGGGCTTTGGCAGCCTGGACAGGACTAGATGGGACGGGATGGGCACACACAGCCTGTGGCTGTACCAGCCCAGATACCCAGCAGGCTACAGGGAACACAAACACACACCCCTCATATACTCGGCACAGTGAACATACACTCACATATTGTTGGTGTCGCGCAGAGACCTTCTATCTCCAAAGTGTCATCATTTGGAAATCGGTTTATGTTGACACTGTTCTGACATTTTGCAGTGTTTTACTAATGGCTGACTGTGCTGCTCTGTTTATGAAACATTTACAGTTACAGTAAAAAAAAAAAAAAAAAAAAAAAATCCCAATGCCCAACATATACAACATACAAACAAAATAAAAACAAACAGATACAAATAAATGGAAAAAGCCCAACTCCATCTCCTTCAACACTTTCAAAAAAAGAAACAAATAATCACAAAGAAATGTGTCAAACACAAAATATGAGAAAACAGAGAAAAACACTCTCCATGTGTTTTCTCTGATCCTGTTCCATCCCTTTACAAGGACCTTACACTGCTTATTGTTCATAAATCTCACATTAATCTTTTTGTTTTTCACTATCCTTAAAACGAACTAACACTTCAATCTAATGCTTTACAAGTCAGGCTGAAGAATTATTCACTTTACAGCGCTGTGTTGCTGAAGTATTTCTGTACGAGTTCCTCCAGGCAGCAGACACAAACCCGTTTTATTCACTTCTCATCTGCCCTTTTCACTGACGGCAAACATGGGAACTGTCTGAATTTCACTCTTATAACCCTGAAATATTTTCTCTCCTTTCTCATCTTCCTCTGTCTTCAACCCCCACCTCCCCATTTCTCTTTTTAATCCCGGCTACTTTGCATCTCTGTAACTTGGCTCCGAGCAAACTGTGTTATTTTTACACGCGGGCGGGCGAGCATAGCGTGCGGGCGGGTGAGTGGCGGCGGCGGTGGTGTAGATTTCCAGGTTTTTTCCGAGCACCTTCCTCCAACCTCGCCCATCTGCCGCCATCTGCCTCGCTTTAGCCCGCACTTTCTACTGCAATCACACACACAGCACACACACGCGCGCACACACGTAAATGCACACAGACGCACATCCTGTGAAAAATAACCAACAGCCTCCAATCAGTTTTTGGCACGCAAAGGAAGGGACTCTAAAAAAAAAAAAAAGCACAAAATGCTGCGCCAAATTGTCCTCCATACTTTTTCAAGTGGGATATACGCTATGCCTTTCCCCTCCTGCCTTCAGCTCCACATCTACATCACTCTGTCTCCACCACCCACAGTCCTGCAGCGCTCTTGCCAGTTGATCTGCTGGCCTTAGAGTGAGGCAGCGCTGATGGCTGGACAGCGGATGGCTGCAAAAAACAAACTATTACAAGAATGTAGTTGTGTGTTTGTCTGCAGAAGTGCTGTGCTGTGCATCCCCCCCCCCCTTTTTTATTTCAATTCAACCAACACCCTCATTCACACACATTAGCTGCATATTTACTGTTGTTCCTGATATTATGGAAAGTGTTTGCCTGTGAAATCTGCAAATGAAATGTACATACATAAGTTCCACTGAAGAAGGTTTTTAACATCAGAGTCCCTACAAAACGCAGGGTGAGAGAGAGTACCTGTGTGGAGTGTGTGGAGTGTGTGGATGCCACAGATGCTTTTATGTACAATACACTGACAGTCATCTGATCAGTTCACAGAATATAACACACGGACCTTGAAAATTCTGTCCTTTTTTAATTGATATATGTAAAATATCAAGAGTGGACATTGTGTTGTTGATTGTACAGTCTGTTATATTATATTTCATATATTCCTTTACATCTTATTTTGGTTGTTTGTAATGTTTGACACCAAGGAATGAAAGGTTATTCTGCTGTTTCTTACTGTACATTGCTGCCTGGTGTGTAAAGACCAAAACAAGAAGGGAGAGGGAGACTGAAGAAGCAGAAAGGTGAAAAACACTGATTAAGATAGTAATAATAAACGAAAGAGGAAGCAGATATTCAAGGAATGAGACAAAAAAAAAATACAGCACAACACAACACAACACAATACAACACAATTTAACAATGACATTAAAGAAAACAGAAAAAAAAGAAAGCATGAAAGAAGAAAAAAACTAGTTACCTCAGGTGCAAGGTACTCTGGCGTGCCACAGAAGGTCTTCATGGTAGCAGCGTCTGTGATGCCCTCCTTGCACAGGCCAAAATCAGTGATCTTCATATGGCCATCTTTATCCAGCATCAGGTTTTCCAACTGGAAGGGAAAAAAATACAAAGCAGTTCCAACAATGCAGTGTTCCCCATTGGAATATCAAAAATAAATTAAATTAAAAATTATGAATCTACCAATGCATTTCTTGGAGTTATATAAAAATATGCCTGGCTTGAATTCATCTAAAAGTTCTGACAAAGAATCATAACAATGATTTATTACTTTTTTAACTAACTAAAATATTTTTAATGTACGTTGGAATCAAAGTTTACCACTTTGAAGAGGAGAGCAGAGGCAGACAGGTAAAGAAAATCATATTTTATTACCCCACATGGTGGCAGAACACACACTCAGACACACAAACTCCAAGCAGAGGAGGGAAATAATCTTCAGGCTTGTAGTGAAGCAACTCAACCTTTTAATTTTAATGGCTGAAGTGTTTTTTCTTGCTCTCAGTCTGCTTTTCCTCCTTTCAGTTTTCTTGGATGCTGTAAGCAGGGCTTGGGCCAAGGCTGCCAGGCAGACGCTCAGACAGAGCCATCTACCTTTCTACCTCTGTGGCATCAGCTTCCCCCCTCTTCCTCCCTCCCTCCCTCCCCTGCCTGCCTGCCTCCGCTTCCCACGCTTCTTTACTGCTTTATGTCTTTGTGATTTTGTCCCTGTCCCTCTCTTTTAATTACCACACATCCGGAGCCCCTCCTCTCCTCCTGGATGAAATTATTAATAAAAAACTGTGAAACACAAGAGGTGGTGGTGGTGGTGGTGGTGGGGGGGGCTAAAAAAAAAAAGTTTTCCCTCAAATATCTGATCACTCTCATCCATGCCCCCCAACCAGCCTCCCTTCTCTGGTTCTGTTTACCTTGAGGTCCCGGTACACAATCTTGGCTGAATGCAGGTAGTCAAGAGCCGAGACGATCTCGGCGCCGTAGAAGCGTGTGCGCTCCTCCGAGAACACCCGCTCTCTGGACAAATGGAAAAACAGCTGCGGGAGGAAGAGAGAGAGGGTGAGAGGGAGGGAGAGAGAGAGAGAGAGAGAGGGGGAGAGACAGCAGGGACGGCACAGCAATAATTACTGATTTATTGGAGGAAATTAGCACAACACAAACTGGCTGCCCGCACCATATTGAGATGATAGATAGCGGAGGGGAGGGTGAGCAGGGGATGTGTGCGAGGGGTGTGCATGGAGAGGGGTTGGGTGGGTGGGTGGGTGGTGGTGGTGGTGGTGGGGTGTCTCGGAGGAGGGTGGGTGGAGGCGCTCGGCAGCTGGCGTCTCATCTAACAGCCCCCCCCCCCCCTCCACCAAGCACACACTCGCATACCTCTTCCACGTTACCCTCTGGGCTAGGCTGGCACTGTGCTGGCGTGGAGTTCGGCAACGGGGGCCAAATCAAGGGTTTAATCAATACACCAGTCTAGTTAAAGACAGGCCGACCGCCGCTGCCGACGCCGCCAACGCTGCCACCACTGTGCCCCCCTCCCTTCCCATCCCAACAGCCTCCAGTGCAGCACTCATTAGTGGCCTAACTGGCCTTGCCCCCTGAGCCTCTGTCTTCATTTAGTCCATTCAAATATAAATCCCTCTCTGTTTTTGGCAAGACGCTTTCTTTCATGCATTAAAGACTACATGACTTTTTTTTTTTTTTCCCCCAGGTGGCTTTACCTTCCGTTTCTCCTCCATCTTGTTTTTTTAATCACTCACCTCACATTCCCTTCATCTCTCTCTGTCTCTCTCTCTGTCTCTCTCTCTCTTTTTCACTCTCTCCCCAGCCATTAGTTGACAAGTTATCACTGTCACACAGCTACACATGTGGCACCAAGATGACACCAGCCTGCTGCGGCTCACCAGTCAAGTCGCACAAATTACCCATGAGGCCAAGGGGCACACATCTTCCCATTAATTGTTCGGGGAGGTTTGCATATGGCCGCTGGAGTGATGCTTACAGACCACCTTGCTCAAATGGTGTGCGTGTGTAATGTGTGTACGCTTCTGTGTGTATGTGTGTGTGTACGTGTGTGATAGGGGTGCGGTGAAACGGGGTAACACGACAGGTGGGCCTTCATCAGTGTACTGGCAGCTGTGACTGTGGCAGGTTTGTAATGGGTTGTGTGTGTGTGTGTCTGTGGGTATTTGTGTGGCATGTATGGTCACAATTTGTCCACTGAGGTAAAAATTTGCTGTGTGTGTGTTTGTCTAAGTGCGAGCGTGTTTGCTGGTGTTTTGTGTGTGTGTGTGTGTGTGTGTGTGTGTGTGTGTGTGTGTGTGTGTGTGTGTGTGTGTGTGTGTGTGTGT
>JAQMCX010000003.1:18365850-18561157 GCA_029814765.1 Acanthurus leucopareius | reverse complement strand
GTGTGTGTGTGTGTGTGTGTGTGTGTGTGTGTGTGTGTGTGTGTGTGTGTGTGTGTTTGTGTGTGTGTGTGTTTTTGCTCAGGCCTGGCGCTGGCTGAACCGCCTAACTAACTGGGAGGGGAGCAGGTGACAGTTTCACTGAGGGAATGAATGAAGATTGCAAAAAACGGCCCGATTAAAAATCAGAGAAGTGGGGGAATCCAAACTCATTTCGTCTCCGACTGTCATTCTGGCTATATCTGCCCCATAGGTGTGTTCATAAATAGACACAAGCAGGAGAGGGACGGAATGGAAAAGAAAGACGAGAAGGCGAATAAGAGGCCATTTGGTTGGCAAATTAACTGTGCTGGAAAGCAATCGAACAGTCAAACTTTAGCCACTTCTTGAGTGTTTGCACGAATTAAGATTCCTTTGCTGCATTACTGTTGCAGTCACACACCTCCAATTACACTGTATAATTCATGTAAACATTGTGTACAGATCTGTGAGAGAAATTTATCAATCAAGAAGAATGTTATGGAATTGATTTTTGAAATAACATCAAAAACATTCGGAAAAATCTGATGAACTGTTATTGTTTTAGCTAAATATTCTGTCATTATATTTTACACAAAAAGCCAAGAAATGTGTCTTTTAAAATACTATGAATATGCCTGTTTTCTGTTGTTTTCTGTTTTCTGAGTTTCAACACCGCTTTGAGCTAACAGCAGAATAAGTGGAGTGCCTAATTTCTGTCAGTTAGTGTGGTGGAGTTGTGGTTAAAATGACTGTTTGAGACGGTAAAACAAATATGGGTAACCACATTCAGCATAACCATCATGAGAGTGTGTGGGAATATGTGTCTTACCTCTCCTCCATTCACATACTCCATGACAAAACAGAGGCGGTCTTTAGTCTGGAATGAATACTTCAGTGACTGAAACGAGAACCACACAAACATACATACATATAAGATATACAACTAAACTGATTCATGTGTGTGTGTGTGTGTCACAAAAATAACACTGTTTACAAGAAAGTTTCATTAGTTTCAGTCTGGTGTCTGATGTGTGTGCCTTCATTTTTTTTGTTTTTTTCTAGTCATCTTACCCTCTTTAGTGAAGTCACATATATCTTAGAGTACACAATGGACTTAAGTGTGTGCAACTAAATGCACCATGATACATTTACTGACATTTACTGTAACAGTACAGGGAAGGACAACTTGGACCGAATAAAAACAATGTTATTGAATTTTGCCTTATAATACATTATGTATTTGTCTTCTACATGGCACACAAGCCACAGCACAGTGCAGTGAATAAGTGATGTTTTTGTCCTCAGTGAGAAGTCTGGTCCCATTTTAGCAGACACAGCAGGAGCAAAAAAAAAAATAAAAAAACATGACCACTCGTGGCTTCAAACAGTTTATGTCTGTATTTGGTGTGTGTCTTTTCTTTTGAGGGAGAAAGCTGCAAAACAAAAGAACAGTTGGTTGGAGTCTCTTTGTGGCTGCAGGTGTGACAGGAGTAAACTCAGATGTGAACTGTAATTGCTCTCACAACTGTGTGTGTGTGTGTGTGTGTGTGTGTGTGTGTGTTTACAGGGAGTGTGATAGAAATGAGCTGCAGCTAATGTGTATAAGTGTACATCAAAGACAGAGTATAAAGCTAACAGATGCGCCCGTTAATGTACAACAATTTGGTGTTTACCTCATAATTAGCCCCAAGAGAGTCGGGTATGTATAGGATCAATATGCTGAGAGTGTGCGCGTGCACGTGACATTCACTGATACAGATGTCATTTGATTTGCATATGCGTGTACGTTTGAATTTTACCATTTGTGTTCAGTGTGTTATGTGGTACTTACAGTGAGAAAGGGGTGTCTGGTGTTTTTCAGTACTCTGCTCTCTGTGAGTGTGTGAGCCACTTCATCCTGCACAGACACGGTAAAAACATTTTCAATCAAACGTCTAAACCAAGGAGGCAGCTGAAGAGCACTTCATTGAAATGCAGTTAAAATACACTGACACCTGACACTGCACTCAAAATTAAGAGTAGCCAGATAAAAAGGCTTTAGGGCCCAAAATTTCAGTTTCATGTGGTCCATTTAAAACACGGTAAAAAAAAAAACGATATAAAGATGTACTAATAGATGGACAGTGTTGGCCAGACTGACCTTGGCTATGATGACTTCTTTTTTAAGGATTTTCATGGCGTAGTATTTCCCGCTGGCCTTTTCTCGGACAAGAATCACTTTACCAAAGGTTCCTTTTCCCAGCAGCTTCAGGTAGTCAAAGTCACTCATTGTCTTGGGGAAGGAAAACAGAAAAATCAATGTCAGTGATTCATCTGTACTTTGAGTTCAATAGCTATCACAAGTACAGATACTTTTTTCCTCCGATACCTCACTTAGAGGAGCGTAATCACCATTCTCTACAAATCTCTTTTCATTCAACAAAATAAGCAGAACTCATCAAACCTCATCGACACACAAGCTTCCATGAACGTTACCACATGAAATAAAGAGTAAATTCTTTTCAAATAAACAAGATTATCGATCTATGAAACATCATCTGATGCCAAATTTCGGTACTTGCTGCTACTGTACCAAACAAGAGTAAAGTTTAAACAACCTGCTGTATGGCATGTCAGTCTACACCATGTCATGACATTTAGCCGTGGTACAATCCCTGTTGGATGACAGCGATCAGTCCTGGCGACCTGCTGATATTGTCTGTTGCCACAGTCGGGCTATTTTTACCGACTCACTGTTATTTCTGACAGTAGATTATTTATGACATATTGGAGCATGCAAAACCTTAAAGCGTGGGCTGCAGTGGAGGTCGCAGAGGCCTCTAGCTGTAACGCAGCCTGTTTAGTTTACTTAATAAATCTTGCATACAGTTTATCTGATGGGAGTCTTTGTCTCTAATACAACCACATTTACAAAAGTTATTTGGCATGACAGCTTTTGCTCACCTGAACAGCGTAATTTGGGGAAACCAATTTGCACCTTTGATGGTTCATGGGGCTATTTCATGTTAACACAAAACTGTGACTAAGAGGACCATTTTAAAAATTGCAAGCAGTCAAAGGTAATAACCCATTACATGACAATGAACAGCTGGAATTATATCTGCACTTTTTAGCAAACAGTGTGTGAGTGGGGTTTGTTTGTCTGTGTGTATGTGTGTGTGTGTTTCTGTTGTGTGTTACCTTGCGTTTGTGGTGTGTGGTGGAGATGTCCATCTCCTCCTCCACCATGTTGTCAATGTTGGAGGTGGGGCTGCACTGGATCCGTTCTTCCTCTTGTCTCTGCAGCTTGTCAGCCACCATCTGGATGGCCTCTGTCCACTCATCTCTGCATAGTTTACAACAAACAAGACGAAGTTTAGGCAAACACCGAAACCTACTGTATCCGATCCACTGCTTCTGACAAACATTACAGTTTAATTGGAGTAACAGGAGACACGATCATTTATTCCCATACAATGAAATCAAGTGTTCTTCCATATTTGAAATAAAATGTTTAAAGCTGTAATTATTAGTAGTTTGACAGAAAAGTTGTCTGCAGTTATTTTGATTTCTGATTACTGATCCTTTCAGTCATTTTCTTTTTTGGTCCTTATTGCCCCTTGTCCTTATTGTACCTTGCCTAGTGTTGGCACATCTTAAAATGATGAAACAGTATACTGCATGGACATACACACAAATACATCTTATATACAGTAAATGATAATTGAAACCATCCCTGGTGACTATACATTGCACAAGTATAAATTATATTATTGGACACCAGTTCTCTAGGATGGCTAGTGCACTTATTTAACCAGGTTTTCAAAGGTGCTTAAGTGTTTTCAATTAGCATAAACACCATTTTGTTCAACAGAGAGGAAACATGGTCAACTAGAGAATCAACCAAATGAGCAATGATCATGGAGCAGAACTAATGCTTACCAGCCTGTGCATGTGTGAGTGCATGTGTGTGTGTGTGAGAGGGTGAGTAAGTGAGTGCACAAACGCACACCAATGCATTAGAGGAAACAATGCATTGTTGTTTGCTAACATTGTTCCTCCCCATTGACTTTCCATTAGCAGTGTTGTTCAACATCTGTTGAGAGAAAATGTGTGAGTTTGATTTTGTGTGTGTGTGTGACTGTGTGTGTATGTCAGTGTATACATACATATGTGTGTGTGTATATACCTATGTGTATGTGTGAGTGTGTTTGTGTGATCATCATCTGTACAGTATCAGTAGGCCAGCCATGCATCAGGATGTGTAGACACGTTAATGATGATGAATATAATGGTTTATACACAGGATGAGCTTCACTCTTCTCTTGGAAGAAATTAAAGGAGAGAAAAAAGATGAGGAGCCAATCAAGAAAAGAGAGAGAAAGAAGAGCAGAGAGGAGAAAAGAAACGTATTTCAAAGGTTTTGACCATGTCCAGAAAAGATAAATCTGCTTTTGTTTCATACAAGGACAACCACACTGTTCATTTGAAATAATTTAGATTTTACAAAATATTGAAAATGTCATCGTCTAAAAAAATGAACTGGGCTCTGAAATCATTCTCTTTTGAACATTTTTCTCACTGATCTTCATTCAAACAGTGTAAATCCTGCACTACAAGCAAGGGTTACATGTTAGCAGAAAACACTACGGAACATAAACTGAGGTGAAGCAAAGATGATATTCAAATATTGAGAAATCCTCAGGACTCAAGAGAAGTAGGTTGGGATTTACAAGAGTGCACTATCAAATAGACGAACCCAGTGTAAACTGTGAGGAGACCATAATAATGAAACCTCTTTAACTCCCAAACGATCACCCCTGTGTCTTTTGTTTTGCTTTGAGTGAGATGCCCATATGTTTCCTTGAGGGATCTGGAAGAACACACCATCTGAACCTAAACAGAGCAGAGCGTGTGTGTGTGTTTTTTTAAGATCTGAATCTTTTTTTACTGCAAAGACTTCTGAGCATACCCTACACACTCCAAAACAAGGGCAAACTCAAGTTACACTCCATCTATGACAATGGAGCACTCAATTTGTGGCACCCATGATTTGTGTGTATGTGTGCGCCTGTGTGTGTTTAGCTACATGAAAAGCAATGGGAAACTCTCAAGGTCAGGCAGCAGATAAATGCTCTCTCTCTTGGTTAGAGTGTTTTTTTGTATAATGAGTTTTTTTTTTTTTTTTTTTTTTGCTAATGAGAGATAATGGGCCTGCCTACAGTCGGGCACCATGCCAACACGTGCCACCCTCTCTGTTCACGGCTGGGGCTGCGGTAGTTGGAACCCTGCCAGCGCTGGTACAGTATAACAAATACAGTAACACACGCGCACGCACGGACACACACACACACGCACACACACATCCAGTTGTGCAGAAAAAACACCACACTTTTTCCAAGCTACTTACACGTTTACAATGCACACATTTTTACAGAAAAACATCTGGAGCTCGTCGTGGTCTGCCTATAGACTTGCTGATTGCACACATTTGACATCATGAAATAATTGATAGAAAGTTATTAGCTTTATGTTAACTCTGACATGTTTATGTCATTATCTGGAGGCAAAACTATTATAAAGGAACATATTACACAGACAAAGTTGGACAGACAGCTGCAACACTCACACACACATAAAAACACACACAAACTCAAAGGATGCACAGAAGCATCTGTGGTCTTCTGGGCAAAGCTGTTCATTTTCTGGAGATAAACACCTGAGCTCCTCAGAAAGGAACTGAGCAGCTGGAGAATTTATGCCAACGCTACTTGAAAGGTCTCCTTTCCACTCTGTCTCTCTCACCCTCTCTCTTTTCCTCAGACACACACACACACACACACACACACACACACACACACAAAACCCCCAACTCTAACGCATACCTCTGCCCTTGATGATTCTTTTACCCACACATTCATTTTTTTTTATCTATGTTTAGTCTAATGTCACAGTCTTTTAAAAGGTTTAAAGTTGAGTTTTAAATTTGGCATGTTTTTCCTTTTCCTTTTTTTCATTTGAATGACAGAAGTTTAACAGCCACAGCACGGAGAGGTATTAAAAAAATAAATAAATAAATAAAATCAACATTCGGGTGTTCAAACTGGCAGGTTTTAACAAACTTAAATGCCAATTTTTTATCTAAACCGCTGCTGTGAGAAAAATGTCAGAAAAGTCTAGAAGTAGTTCAGTAACCTTTGCTAGCACTGAGAAACTATCTGTACGCAAAGAAAACGTCTTTCACTTTAGCCTCAAATATATGATTAGAGCATTACTTTGACAGATTAAGATTCATGTTTGCTTTTCACTGACAAACAAAAATGTAAAGCACTTGTCTTAAATGTTGGAGTTTTTTGGGAACCGACCTCTCATCAGGCGAGTCCACGTGGAAGGTCCTCTCTATGACGGTGGTCCACTGGAGGCAGCGTATGATGAAGGTGTTTGGCTTTGGCCTCTCTGTCTTCATCAGCTGACATTCTGAAACAGGAACAGGCAGCCAGAGATTCAGTGCTGTCTCTTCAGTACAGTCACATCAATGAGGAACAGAAAAACTTAACCAGGACCAGCGAGAAGCTTTGAACTGCATCTAGAATTAGATTCAGATCTGGTAAAGGTGCTTTCAGTCAAATGTGGTTTTGGTCCCACACTGATAACGTCACATCATCCAACTATGTTCATGTTAAACCATTTTGTTTTCTCAGGCTAATGAGAAGTTTTAGTGTTGTCAAAGTTAATGAACCCTTTGGTTGCCTTGTTGTTTTTTTATCTTATTTTTACAATATCCTTTATAAACTAAATAATTAACCTTGGCTTCAAAGAATCTAAGCAAAATCAGAAAGATCCGAAACACTATGACAAAAAATGCAGAGAAAAAGGCCAAGAAATCATTTTGAACATCAAGTTACAATTAACCGCACACTAAAGATGTACAGAAAAGACGTAGCTTGGATTTTTAATTTGTTGGTTTAAAAATAGGAAATGACTTCAGCCACCCATAATCGAAATAAAGGTGCTTTCCTGTGCCAAGGGATATTATGTGCTGCAGCACATACGCATCTGGCGAATATCCGAAGAGACACATTTCTGTGAAAATGGGCAATACAGTAGGCCATTATTACACAAATGCATAATACAGTACACAAACGCAGAAACGTACGCACACATAGCCAGATGGGGCTGTGAGATCGCTGTGGGAAGAAATGCATCTTCATTGTCCCTCAGCAGTCTCTGTACTTATTGGGGACAAGAGCTGATATGAAAGAGTGTAATGATTCATCTTCTGACCTTTCATCTCCCCCACTTGTTTGCTCTACATACATCACCCTCCATTCCTCTCCTCTTTTTCCTCCTCCCTTCTGTCCTCCTTTTGACTCCTGTCATTCTCTCCTCCTCTCTCCTCTCTCAATTTCCGCCCCTAGCTATTCCTTCTTCCAATTACTTTCTGTTTACGTGTGGCACAGCACAGCACGTCACGGCTCGGCCTAAACATGGACAGGAAGGTTAATGACAACACCACACACGGCAGAGTTTCAATGTAAATTCACAGACACGCACAAAGAAACTTGCTACCTGACTGGTGAACATGGCCTGCTGCGCTGCCAGAAAACAAGGTCATGCCATGGGTTGATGCCAAAAAACACTCACACCCATGCACGCACAAACACACACACGCACACACACACACACGAGTAAAAGTGATACTGAAGTTTGAATGTTAGCTGAAATTGGGTTGTTTGCCACAGCAGGCAATTGTGAAATCTGTGTAGCGGTTTAGTGGCTGTATGTGAGTGCATGCATCTGTGTGTGTTTGTGTGTGTGTGTGTGTGCGCGCATGTGTGTGTAAGCGACAGGCTTGTATGTATGTGTCCCTCTGCAGGGAACAGGCCTGTACCATCTCTGTTCCATCTGACCACTTCTGTTGTTCACACACACATAGACACACATCTAGGCACACACAAATAAACAAATACACACACACGTACATACACACACACACACGCCACCTGGCCTCCCAGCTTTGGGCAACAGATGTGGCAGTACCAGCGCTGTGCCAAGCAGCCGGGGCCGGATGTATGGCCTGGCTTGTCCTCCTCACAAACTCTTTTTCTCTCCCCTTTTTCCTCGTTCTCCAATCCTGTCTTCATCTCCTCCTCCCTGTCTGTTCAGTGCTGACGATCCTGCTCTCCACCCTGATCCTCCCTTCCTCTCCCCCATATTTCATCCACAAAAGCCTCACTCTCCAATCCCTTCATCCCTCTCTCCATCTCTCATCCATTGCTCTCCACCCTAATCATCCTACCATCTCTGTTCTCTCTTCTTCCTCTCTCCTCCCCACATCTCCAATTTTCTCTTTCTCTGCCCCCTCCGATCAACTTTCATCGCTCATCCGCCATACTTGTCCTCCCTTCAGGACTCCTATCTTTCTTTCTCCACCTACGTCTTTCTGTGTACCATTCTTTATCATTTTCTCTAAAGTATCAGCTCGAATTCGACCATTCATCATCATTTTCTTGTGTGTTTTCGCCCTCATCTAGCACCTATTCTCCTCTACTCTACCTATCTTGTCACCAATCCTCACTGAATGGTTCAGCAGATACTTTAAAAAGCCATTAAACTTAAAAACTTAACAAGATTTCATTGACTATGTCTGTTTGGTTTCATAATTATTATACTTTATTTAAAAACATTTATTCATGGTATGACCAAATATAAGGTCCTGTGGAGTAGTTTTGCAGTTTTAATTATGAATACATACATCATGCAAATAATACAGTGGCATCTGCACAAGGCCTTCTGCCAGCAGCTGAAACACCAGCTTAGCAACTATCAGATTGCATTGAGCAGATAACAATCTATAAAAATGAAACAACAACTGCACAACATGCGTCCATTTACTTAAGAAGAGACATATGCTGTATGAAATACTGTTTTATACTGTTTTATCCAACACAATCTGGGTATAATTGTGATTTCATTTTCATAGAGAAATAAATTATTATATTGAGTTTACTTTAGCGATTTAAGCAACATTTAAGTTTCATTTAATGCTGCAATGAACTTTCTACAATGTTTTTTAAGTGAATCATCACTGATGTGATTGCAACAGCATATTAGCTGAGTCTGAAGAGAATAAAAAAATAAAAACTGAGCTTCAAACAATTTTTATAATTGAATTAGGAATAATTTCTAAATAGCAAAGAATTTTGTCCTCAGTGTGTTCAGTACTGTCAAATTGAAAAGGGTTTGTGCCTTGCAAATAAAAGTGAGGTCAGTCTTACTGTTAAAAACCATCTTGTGAGTACTTTAAGTTAGTGTTGAGTCAATTGTATCATCTGTCAAATTATTGGATTTTAGAGTGACTGTCATTTAAAAGATAAAACACAGACATTAAGTTTTACAGCCAATCTGCATTAATGTATGAACAATGAGAGGTGAGGAAGGTGGTAATGAGACTGAGAGACATTAAAATTAATCTTGTTAACTCATTAGCTGGTTAATTACACATGTCAATGGCTCTGTGGAGCTTGTTAACCAGGTGTAGACAGATGATATACTGATAAATGGTTAATTGGAGCCTTTGGTGAATTCTGTAAAGCACACCAACACTGTGAGGACTGATGACTGACAAGATGCTTTGACAAGCCATGAGTGAGAGTGATGCAATAACTGTCGTACCATTTCACTGTGGCTCTGTGTGATGAAACTACAAGAACATTTCAGCAACAACTCACAGCACTTTACATGAAAGAGGTGATTTGTATTTAAGAATTATAAAAAATTTGATCAGTTAGAGTCTGTTGGCCATTAAATGTCTTTAAACCAAAGGACACAGATTATATTCCTTGCTAGGGTGTGCTAAAGAAAAACACTGATTCCCTGTCTGCTCTTGACTAAAATGCTCTAACCTGAGATGTTCCCCACAGGAGTTACTTATAGCAGGGGTCATCGTATCAAAATCACTGTTGATTATAAGGATGCACATTTGTGATTTCTTGGCTTGTGTCGGAGTCTGTGAAGGCCTCCATCAGCAGGCCCCAGATGACCCCAATGTGATATCGAGGATCATCAGCAGTGACGAGAGTTGTGCCTACAGTTGTTACCCAGAAACCATACAGAAGTCTGCACAGTGAAAGAGCCCACAGTCTCCAAGGATGAAGCAAAGAGCACAAAGTGCATGCTGGTGGTTTTCTTTGACATTCCCTGGTTTGGGCATCATAAAAGGGTCCTCAAGGGTTTAACTTTTAATGTGGAGTACTCCTGAGACATTGCAAGGTGTTTACCGGAGAACGTTTGACTCAAACATCATAATCTGTGGCAGGATGGCAGCTCTCTCACATGACAACTAGCCCACTTATAACATGTTGGAAACGCACAAGTTTATTGACTGCAAGGACGCAATCATTGCACTTCTTACTTGGACACATTGCTACAAGTTTCTTTTTACTCCTGTCAGCATTATAAAGACAGTTTACAGTATTTTACTGTTTATATTAAGACAAAGGCTGGATTATAACAAGCCAGCAAAAAGCAAATATGTTCCAAATTAGTAAATCAAGGATCTAAAAGCTGCATCTTTCAGGTAGGAATCTATAAGCATGGGAGGAGTGTACCGTGTTCTCCCACTCAGCATTGCTGCTCTGCATATGAATAAACAATGTAAAGAATCAGGCACTGTGGGCTTTAAAGAATATAGCCAGTGAAACTAATTTGTGATAACATACTTGCTACAGAGAAGTTATTTAGAGGAAAGGGCAGGTCTGCATCCTGAGGTTTCTCTTTGTAGCCGATGAAAGAGCCGTCTGTCTTCAGCAGAAAGTAACGCGGCCGCCAGTTCTTTATGTATTCACCTGAGGGAAAAGATGGATACACAGAGAGGAAGAGACATGTGAGTCAAATTTGTTCATTCAAACCCCGGTGCAAAAACACAGTTAAGTTCATGAAGGCAACAAACAGTGCTGTAGACAGGAGTGCACTGTGGGGTAACATCAACTTTACACTCATGATAATACATGGAAATAATTAATAGTAATAATGTTGATTGGTGGTGATGATTTTAAATACAGATTTTATTCCCTAGACAGATAAGAGCCTGTCCGCTCAACTCTCATCTGTCCAAAGGATATCACACACATACACAGGCTGTAGTCGACACAAAAACACGCACACACACACACAGAGTATCTCTATGACTCCCACAGCTCTTGCCAGATTCAGATCGGATTATCATGTAAAAAATGACAAAAACATGTTTACCAGCACAACAACCAAACTATCCATGCCAGAAACATCATCTGGCTGATACATGGGCAGGTGTCGGGGTGATGACCCTCTACCAAACAAAAACCAAAGCATACTGCGCACACATATCCACACAAACACATGTGTAAACTCGCAGCGGATACACACACAGACATACACTCAAACCACTGACCAGCGACAGGAGGAGGAAGAAAAGAGGGATGAAATCTGATGTGATGACATGAGATGAAATAAGATTACACATAGACCACAGCAACAAATAACAACATCTGTTGAGCAGCTGGTGGCAGAGTATTACCCAACTGGCAGGCACAGACTGGCACTAAGGTGGCAACACAGCTCTATCAGATGACCCACTGCAGGATTACATGAGTGTCAAACATTTCCACACCACAAAGGCGGATAACACTTACTGGAGACAGCATGGATACACACATGGATTAAATACACACGTGTTGATTCACACATAGATGGTCAAGTACAATGAGTACAAACACAGGGATGAAACCACCGACACACATGCACGAATGTTCAGTGTACGTGGTTGAAGGAATACTGAGGCACATCGCTCTGATCGTAAAAACTGGCAGCCTCAACACTTTCCGAACCCTGGAGCTGTGTAAACATTTCACTTTCTCATTTCAAACAACAGAAATAAAACCACAGAAGGACACAAATGTTCCCTACTTCTCAACCCCTTTTAATTAACCAGCCGTTTCATTGATATGCATACACCTCACTCACTCACACACACACACACACATACACACTTTGTAAAAGGTGCATATGTGCAAGCACGCATAAACAAACTCATAGCTAACGCACATACACACAAAGCTCGGTAACAGCTCTGATCACCTTTCTTAGGCTAATTCGCTGGGAGAGGAGAATAGGCAGCATGTGTATGCGTGTGTGTTCTATTTGTGACATCCATTTAAAGCGGAAATGACAGCAGGCCGCGCTCGTTAACACGTCGCAGAAAAACACCTGCTCCGCCGAAGGGACCATGCGACTGCGGGGCCTGCCGGTACCTCTGGGTAGTGCTGTTGGTGAAGGTGTGTGTGTTTGTGTGTCTGCATGTGTATGTGAGTGCCCGGTGGTGGTGGTGGTGTGTGTTGGTGGGGGGTAGCGGCTGATTCGAACCACCACACAAGGACGGAGAGAGACACAGATAGACACAGATAACACAATGCTGTTGGGTGCCAGTGCGTCATCAGGATTACCAAATCACACCTCTCTCTCCTCTCCTCTCTCAGACTATATTTTTCTCTTTTTCACAAATCCACCCACTCTCCCCTCCTCTCCCATTTCCTTCTCATGTTCTTTCAGCAACAAAGCATCTTCTTTGGATCATTTGCTACTGTGAGAGGGGCTGAATGGGAAGGGTGGGAGGAGGGATGGGGGAAGGCATAAGGAAAAAATTAATAAAGAAAACAAAGCAAAAAAGGGATGGAGGGGAATGAGGTTATAAGTGAGAGAAAAGAGAATATATTCTCAAGTCTGACCTAATCAAGACTGTATAGGAATAAGCATTGCATTTAATCAGATGCATTTTTTGGCTTTTGCTACCCTGTAGCCTGGATAAATGTAAGCATGCCTCATAAGCTTAAATTCTACAAGTAAAATACTTTGGCATTAGCACCTTGTAAGTTAACTTGAGTGAACTTGTCAAAATTACATGCATGTTTTTTAACAGTGTCTTATGTTTAATAAAAACATACGACAATTTTTTCCTGAAAAGTTACAAAAAAAAGCTGGTCTCTTTCTAGCTTGGACACCATCTACATCTACATAATACAAAATAATGTTTAAGTTTTACAGAGACTTCTCAAGTTGGGTTCACTCAAAATATTAAAGGCTGTTGTTCGTGGTCCTGTTGAACTTCATTTTTCAACACTGTAAAGGTGTTCCTGTCACTGTGTTGAGCTCCTGTTGTTTCTCAAATGTAACTAGAAAAACTTAATGAAGATCATCTGGAAAGAATAAAACTTTGGTTGACTTCAAAGTGGCTAGGAGAAAGAGATGTACTGACTGACAAAATAGATGGGGATAAACAGAAAGTAAAACTGATAAAACTATTGTAAACTGGCAGTGATGACTGGCTTGCTGGTCCAAGTCCAGTCATTTCTCTGACTCAGTTTCTAGATGAAGTGTCCAACCAATGAAAGCCTGTGGCTGGCCACTTCATCGCTCAGCTGTCCAGTACAACTGAAAACATTTAAGCAATCCTTCTGGCTGGGCCTTAACAGCGTGAATGTGTGTGTGAGTATGTGTATGTGTATGTGTGTGTGTGTGTGTGTTTGTGTGAGTATGTGTTTGTGTGAGTATGTATGTGTGTGTACACGTCCACTGGGGGGCGCGGGAGGGGGCAGCCAGGGGTGGCACAGACGGAGAGAGGAGATGGACAGTTGTCCACACATGCCGTTCCAAACAAACACAGGCATGTGCACGCTCATACACATACATACACACACACATACACACAAACTAACACAATTCAGTTTCGACTGTTCCAATTCTCCGAATGATCCAATGGTGTTCCGTCAAGCTATCCCGTCTTGGCCCTGCCTGTAATGAGTCCAGCGAGCTCTCCCACTCTGGACAGCTTGTCTGGGGAGCCACATGTCTCTAGTTTGGACTGCTGGAGAAAACAGAACAGCCGGTCTCCTTCCCACACCATCTCTCTCGGACTCCTCACTTCAGTTTCATTTAGTTTTCTGCACAACTTTACTTTTCCCTTAAGGCCAATTAGTAAATACTACACTATACAGTGCTCAAGACAACAGGAGTCTCTTGTTTCTTGTTAGGACGACAGGATATCATGACAATGTGGGTGATCTGAAAGATCTGAGGAACAGAGAATATTCAGGAGAATATAAACCTTTTTGAAGTGTATTTAATTCTGGGCTAAATTAGTTAAAAACTGAGAAAATATAGACTTGTGCAGCATTTTAATGTGTTCTCTTCTTTTTAATTTCATATCTTAATTGGATGTATACTCAAACTCTGCTAAGTTCTTCCTTTCCCTTTTTCTTTTATTGTTAGTAACGCATCAAATAACATTCTGACTGATGACAAAGGGACACAAAGGTGTAAAATAATTTATGGTATAAACATTCTCTTCAAACAACCACATCCAATATACTTCAAGTCAAGTGTTTGACTAAACAAGGGACTGTTGATAACAAACTTTCCCAAAGTCTCAACTCAACAGGATCTATTGTGTTTAGAATTTTTTTGTTCTGAGCTTCAAACTAAGGACTAAAAACTAAACTTTTTAAAAGTGATTTTGGAATTTCCAGAAGAAATAAATCTTGTTGGCAGATCCTCCAGTTGCAGCTTGTGGATTTAGAAGTAAGTGGCAGAGATGAATCAGCTGTGACTTCGCCCGTTCCAAGCTTTCTGATTGGACAATTACAACAACGCGCTGACTAACTGTCACTCAATTAGCGGACTGATTAACTATTCATTCCAGGACAGAGGGGGAAAGGGGGAGAATGAGAGAGAGAAATGCAGAAGGAAAAAATATGAGACAGGTACAAATGGTAAGGCTGAACTTCAGCCAGCAAAACAGAAATGAGACACACAAACTTTACAGTCTCTCTCATTTGCTCTGTCTCGCACTTACTCCTTCAGGACACCAGCACACCTCTGCTCTTCTGCTTTGCCGGATTGCCACATTTCAGAAGATGCCGAGACAGACGAAAAGCAGGAAAAACCTTGATGACAATTAAATAAATAACTCCATAACTATGTGAGCTCACCAGCCATTTGTTAATCAACCCAAACAGGGATTTAATTTAATGCTTTGGCCGAGGCTGGAGCTGATATGCAGATGGCGCAGAGACGGGGCTGTGTGACTGGCACTCTGGGAGCTGGAGGGGTGGCGGATGGTGGTGTATAGAGGTAGGGGGAGGCGGATGGAGAGGGTGGAGGGGTGGCTCTGCCACGTTCCAGCACATACACAGCAGCTCACCGGCAGGGAGAGGAATGTATCATCTGGCCACATGACAACACACACATACTCTTACATACTTCAACACAAACACACACACATTTAGTGTCTGGAGTAGCAATTAGTATATTAAAGGGTAATAAAATCATTTTGATAATAGATTAATCATCTAAGTTATTTAGAAAGCAAAGCTTAAAATTTCATTGTAGCTTCTAAAATGCATCAATTTTCTGCTTTTCTCTGTTTTATCTCTGGGTTTTGGGCTGTTGGTCAGACTAACGAAAGCTCTATGAAAACTTGGACTACACACTTTTTTTTACTATTCCCTGACATTTTATAGGCTAGACTCTTAACAGATAAATTGAAAATAAAAATGATCTGAATTACCTTTTGACAACATTTTTATAGAAAACTATTTCAACTTTGTCAAATACAATATAATTGCTTCAGTTGAGTGAGTAGTCAAAAGTGCTTTCATAAATGTTGTAGATCTCACATGGACAAAGTAAATTCAGTGCAAATCAATAGTATGATGTGTTTTAATAGTTTTCTCCATTGAAATAAAAGCAACTGAATGCAGTCAAACTGATGGATGGCTTTGAGCTGAAATGGTTGGCAGGCTGCTTGAGCTGATCTTCTTACAGATGAAGGTCAATACACCTCCAGACACAACACGGTGGGGAGGGGTTAATGTCTAAAGCTTGAGTAAAAGCAGTAAAAAGATAGGGAGGAGGAAGAAGAGACAACAGTTAAATATAGGCAAGTAACCAATGGGTACAACAAATGAATAAGAGTTGGAGGTGGCCTCATGAGAGAGAGGGCATTAGGGGATAAGAAAGTGGGAAACTGTGCAGTAAGACGCTTGAGGAAGACATCTGTCCATCCGTGAGCTCATGCACGTTTCAAAAGAGCACAGGACCCTTTTACTTGAACAGTTCTGCGACAAAAAATATGAATAGAGACTAAGACTTTTTGCATGATCTGTGCAGTCTATTTTACTGTGCACATGCGTGTTTGCACCAATATGGCTGTTTGTGTAACACCGACCCAGCAGTTCTAACTCCAGCCTGCTCAGACATCTTAAGGCGAATCCAGGCTCTTCAAAGCCAATCCACTTAGAGTGCATTAGTCTCATTACCACTTTGGGACTGGACTGGTGTTAGTGAGTGTGTGCATGAGTGCTTTAAATACAGCAACCATCTCTGACGACAGGAGAGTGGTGCTGTGTTAGATCTCTCAAAAACGAAAGTTTTTTATGAGGGCATTTTTGCCACTTGAATAATGATCGCAGACATATAAAACAAGTCCGAAGACAAAACTGAAGAATCAAATAAATCAATTCAGTCGAAGCTGGGGCTGTAGCTGGTTTTATAAGACTCAATCTGTAGAGTAAAAATTCATGGAGGCTAAAGCAGCCAGGAGATAGAGAGGATGCTGAGGTGAAGGATGAGGAAAAAGAAGGGGGCTGAGTGATACACTAAAAGAGAGGGAGAGAGGTTCCTGGATGCATGTGATTGAAGCTATGATAGGAACTGAGAGTATGAAGAGGGCAGGGCAGCCACAGGGTGGCCAGATTGAGACGAAACCCATGGGAGTGTGGTCATCCCTCTGGGGCCTCTAAGAGATTTATTCCAGCCAGCTGCACACAGCCAGATCCTCCCAGTAGACTGTGCTGGATGCACATACACACACACTCATCCAATGCAGGCTGCCCTGGTCCCCCTCTGCTCCCACAGCTGGTACAGAAGGAGGCATTTCTACATACATAAACACACGCTCATAACATATTAAATGAACATTGTACTGCAAGTGCATTAAACACAAGAACTGCTGCTACCCTTCTTTCCTGCAGTACCACTACTGTCCAGTAGATGGTGGTGGCTCCCTGGAGCATGGTGGCCACCGCTGTGATGCTGACACAGAGCTTGAGAAAGTCTTAACAGACACACAGCAGCCAAGATGCCTCACATCCTTAGTTCTCCTCACAGCACTGCTGTGCATATATATACAAAAAAGGAGGGATCCATGGGTGTTTGTGATATTTGGTGTAAGTGTGCGTAAGTCTGCATGCAGGCATTCAGTCAGCTTAAACCTACATAAGTGTGTCGTTATACATGAGTGTTTGTTCATGTGTGCTGTTGGGCAGGAGGTCTGGTCCGTTGCTTCCTAAAGCACCCTAGGATTAGTGCGGTGTTAGCATATTAGCATCTTAGCTGGAGGGCTGCTGCTTAACACCACCTGTGCCAGACAGGAGGCTCTGGCTACCCAACTACCCCCACCACTCACACACACACACACACACACACTTACACAAGCACACATCCTTCTCTACCCCCACCCACACACGCTCACACACATATAGACACTTATACACACAGTGGGTGGATGAAGGTCACTTAGCGGCAGCGACTCCAAGCTTACCGTCTTAATTCGTTAGTGTAAGTACTTTACATGCTGTACATTTTTACAGCAAAGTCATATAAAAAGTATCATTATTTTCAACTTTTTTGCAACATATTCAAGGTCAAAGTCTTACACGTTTTTTGTGAAATTACAAAGAAAAGGGAGAGATGGCAAACACTTTACCGCATAATATAATAATAAGTCATTACAAGTCACAAAAATTGTTACACAGCGATTCTTAAAGAGTAAAAGAACACCAGGAAGTACTGAAGGTGGATAAAATTTACATGGAGGCATAGTGAGGGGTAAAACATGAGTACAGATCTTTGATCAGTTGGTAGCTTCAGCTGACCACATCAACTCTTATGCCTGAGAGACATGGTTGGAAGGGGATGACCTGCCTATAACCAAGGATCATACTGCTGAATTTCTTGAATTTCTCTTTTATGGGGTACTATTGCACTCTGGAAAGACAAGTCGAAATGTATGAAAAGGCTGCTCTTCTGACTTTGAAATTACATTGCAGACACAGGTTTTAAATGCTTAGTAGAGTTTTATCTAAAATTTTAAGTTATTCAAAAATCTGAAAAGAAAACATCTCTACAGATGCACTGCACCTTTCACAGCTTAATTCATGCAGGTTGAGGGCATTTTCGAACACAAAGCATTGAGTCTTTTCCTCATATTCAAAATCAGAATAGATTTGTAGCACCAGCGAATAAAATAAAATATCCCAGGAGACACTTGAAATTTAGAAAGTGTAAAATCTAAGTGAAGTTATTCTCCTTAATGTTGTAATTCAAAGGGCTGTCTGATGGGCCCTCTGCTTTGCTTGCTGGTTTCCTGCTCTGTGCCTTTGCTTGCGAGGGCCTGCTCTGTGAAGCAGGACTGTTAGTGACAGGAGACACACCTGGGCCCAGTGTGACCTCTTGCACATGGCTGGGTCAGCCACCAGTCCAGGAAGAATTTTTCTCACACGTTACAGGGTGGCGGCTTCCAAGATAACATCCCATTTCTAATCATCCACCCACCACAATAACAGCTTCACAGGCTTGCCACACTGATTAGTTTGTATTAGCCATTTCCTGTAGACACCTAAAATAAAAGTATGAACTGAAAATAAGCATCATATTACCTTTTTTAATTAATTATTTATTTCCGTCACAGATTAAGAGCAGGGCTGTGACGGCTTCAGCCACAAGAAAATAAGGTTAAAAACATACAGTGTAACATGAAACAAATGAATAAGAAATGTAGAAAAGGAAGTAGAGTTCTTTCCTCTATGCAAAAGCATGAAAAAGGAATACAGAGAGCTATCAGATTCAGTCTCTTACAAACACACGTTGATGTCACATGGTAGAGTTCAAAGAGTTAAGCACACACACTGTAGCCATGCAATAGATAGCATGTATAACATGATTATTTTTGTTAGCCAGGGCAAACTCAGGTTTATGTCTCGATAATATGAATATTATTAAACAAAGTTCAGTCTGATGGTCCCTTTTTCCCTAAATCTACTAACATTTATCTTCACACAAACACACACACACACACACACACACACACACACACAAAGGCAAAAACAACTACCAAGGCACGACATGCCATTGAAAACTCAAACACTGATCTATTTGGATGTCTTTTGCATGTCAAAAAGGTAAAAATACAACCTGAGCTAACCAGTACAAAAGCCCCTGCATTCAAACACTCAATAACATTAGGAATGCCATGCTGCTTGTGTTCAGAATGCAGTGCATCCAATGCGATTAGGGAAGGAACACACAGCCAATGAGCAGGCTAATCAAATTGCACTGATTGCTGGTATACTGCCTCTCTCTGTTCTCTCCTTTGGATGGCATTGTTTGTTGGAATAATTGATTTCTTCATTTATTTTACATAATTGAAGTTCACATTAAATACAGTTAATTTCCAAAAAATTTTACACGCTTTTCTAAATATAACTGTTAGTTGAAAGTACATAAAAAAAAATCCACAACACATCATCCCTTATCCAATCGAACCTGTAAATGTGTCATCACTTTCTACCAAGGACATCTTTTTTCTCAAGGAGTCCTTATAAACAGAACAATTTACCTTATTTTTGCACAATGACAGATATGACTATTTTCCATTACACCTGTATTCATTTTGTGGATATCTGAGAATGGTGCTGTTTACACACTCATGTGACTATTATAACGATGATGCTAAAAACAACAGAACCTGACCAGTCATTAACCTCTTACAGTAATTATATATATTTATACTGTGACTTCATAATTGCACTGAGGCATGGATTTTTTTGAGATTTCCCATTTAAACCTGATGCTCATATTCAAACCTTTATTCTCTTCTTTTGCCTCACTAAATGTAAAAACAGCCAATCAGAGGAACAGATTAAGACACCTGGACCAATCGGTCAATGAAAATATCTGTCCATCAAAACAAGAAGATGAGGGTCAGGAGACAGACACAGCTGTCTAACTGTTGCCTACAACAGTCAGGCATAAAGGAGTGTGTGCATATGTGATTGAGTGTGTGTTGCGGGGGGGTTACCAGCCCAACCCTGTCCAGTTGAGCAGTGGTGAACAGGTGCAAAGCTTTATGCATGTCTGTGTGTGTGTGTGTGTGTCTGTGTGTGTGTGTGTGTGTGTGTGTGCGTGTGTGTGTCACTATTATTCCAGAGTGGTTGGCTCTGTATTATTAATTCAGAAATGCTGAGCTGGGGCTGTGTGAGGCAGCTGCCGTTACGTGTGTGTTTGTGTGTGTGTGTGTTTGTGTGTGCGTGTGTGTGTGTGTGGACAACATCAGACCCCCTGGTCTTTTGTGAAGCCTCCTCCTCCTTTCCTGAAACAGCAAAGAAGCATTATGTTGTATGTTATCTGCCTGTAAACTTATACACATGCACACATTCGCACACAGCATACTCAACACGCAACAAAAAAACACACACACTTACACACACACACACACACACTCTGGAGCACAATAGCTCCAACCCAGCAGGCAAGAGTAAACAATGGAGTACCATACCCCAACCACTGTCAAGCAAACCCTGTCCCACCCCCACACATGCATACACACACATGCGCGTGCACACACACACTAGCCTCATTTCATTCTAAAGGCTCCATTCATGTTGCAATGAAGGGCCGACAGTAAGTGCTCTTCACCTCACTAACTGCTGCTCTCTGTTCTTCCCTCTGTCCTGGCTACCTGTCTCTCTCTCCACCTGCCCAACCATCCACCATAGTGCATTCAGACTGAGCATATTTAGAGCCTAACTCCAACTAAAATTTTTGATCATTTACACATTTTGTTTGGACCAGTGAGGGCAACGCCAATTAGTAACTGCAGTGTGACACCACAATTTATTCTTGAATTCAGTTGATCATAAGTGATTCCAACCAAAAAGTATATCAGAGGTACAACATATAGTTATGTCACAATGAACTTTAGTTTTATAGATATAAGGATACATGTGATAGACTGCAGTTAATCATGCTTGTAAAGAAAACATTAAAATGAAGCAACGGCAAAACACATCCTCATCCGACCCCAACGATCAGTCATGCTCCATCATGCGTGACTGACATGCCTAAGTTACAGAGACTTGAATCATATTTGTTTTGGCTCATCTGCCGCTAAAAATCCCTGATGTCTCACGCAGACAGTTTACCAAAACACTGTCCAATAAAAGAGCTACTTCTAAGCCCATCTGACTTTTTTTCACAAGAGCTGTTTGCGTGTAATTAGGCAGTGTGACTTTATGAACTACTGTTGAGTTTGGACTAACAAAATCACAGTGTGATTGCAATTAGTGACTGCTGCGTGCCTGTCTGTCACACAAAGGTGACAGACAGCTCTATCTCAGACCATCTCAGACAACACTTTTCTCTCTCCTTCCGTGAGAGCTGGTGTTTGTCATGTTGTAACGTCTGTTTATGTAAGAGGCTGTTTTTTAGACAACATGTCTACCTCAGCTGGCGAGAATCAGGTCCTTCAGGCTCTTAGAAAATCTAAAAGAAACAAAGATAACCATATGTGTAGTCTATGTTAAAGAAAAAAAAGTCAAACACATTGAGAATAAAGTCATCATGTTTTTTTAACCATGCTGTTTGTAATCAGAACATTTTTATGTATTTTTCTTTGTGAGAAATCACAACTAATGCACATAATGATTTTTACATCGGTCACATTGTCCTTCATGAGCTGATAAAAGCAAACCCTCAAATTTGTTTGACTAATATCCCAGACTAAATTATTTCATAAAACCCTTTATGAATCTTAAAACCAATGACTCTAATGTGTAAATAAAAAAACATTCTCAGGAAATTCAGACAAAAGATCTGCCACGTAACAGATCCACTGCAGCTGTTAAGAAAACTTGGATACTTTTATTACTACTACTATTATTATTATTATTATATAACATGAATCTGGAATAGCAGAGTCAAAAATGTTCTCCTTTGAAAATCATAATTAAAAGAAATGGATCATTATTTTTATTAATTATTGTTATTGTTATACTTTTACAAATATCTAAATTCCAATAGATTATATAGGCAATATACTGATTATTCAACAAGAATAATATTAAAAACGTTCTAAAACAAACAAAGGCACTACATAGCTTCTTTGTGATAAGAAGTTATACATGTAACTTCTTAGGACACCCCCCTCCAAAAAAAAAACACATAGCTTCTGTATTATTGTTAAAATATAAATATACATATTCAAAAATACATCTGTAAAACCCCCAGAACATGTGTGCTCCCTGAACTTTCATGCCTAGACCTGCAGGATACTAAATGAGCAAGCTGTGTCCCAGGTCCACTTAAACCGAGGATATTGTGTAGAAACACTCAAACCACGGAGCAATATCTGAATATGGCAGATGTTCGTCCTCTTTTCTACTCCGTTCTCTCGCTCCACCTCCTCTTATACAGCAGTCTGCCATTAAACCTCATGTTCCAGCCTCTGTGTTGTGAGACATCTGCACCTCACTCACTGTTTCTGTCTTTCTTTCTTTTCCGTCTCATCTTTCCTCTGCACACACAAGAACGCACACACACACACACGCACATATACACATACATAGAACTCTTTTCTTGATGACAGATGGCAAGTCAACAATTGTACAGCATCAGTCTCTCAAAACACAGACACACACACCACATGCACACACAAACAAACACCACCTCCTTGTCCTCCTGTCCCTTTGTGCCCAATCCCCTGTCAGATGTCTTGATTTGTTTCTTACAGCTGAGTGAATGCATTAGTGTGTGTGTGTCCCTCTTTACCTTGGTATATTAAGCACTAGTTTAATGAGAGCTTGGTGAGGTGCAGGCCCAAGCCAGTAGACCATATGGGGGACATTTAGTCCCCTCAGAACATTGAGCCAAGCTTCGCTGACATGATTACCACTGCCGTCCGCTTCTCTACACTAGTGTCAGACTGGGAACGGGGAATTTTGTCATGGACAGCTAATTAATGACTGGAGATTGGCAAACAGAGACGGAGGAGGCTGAGAGAGGATGAAAAATTCTCTCGCTGTTTGGTCTGTTCTCTGTGATTGATCAGGCTAACTAACTGAGGCTCTGTGAAACATGCATAAACACACAAAAAAGTGCATGCAAGCACACATGTACACATGCATCTAACATGGTAACATGGTGTCATACGCTCAAGTTGGTTTAAAGCAGACAAGCATTGTCCTTCTTTTCTGAAGTAACATATATTTTTACACTTGTGCCTTGCTTTTACACTTCACACTGCACAGCTTTGTGACTGTATGCATTTATTTACGGTTAACATTTTCAGTGTGTCTGTGGCTGAAGGCTGAAGCTTAGTTAATCCTGTCAGAGACAGATTACAGGTGGAAGATAAAAATAGACTGACTGTCCCTTTAACCTGGCCACTGTGACATCAGCATGCAGCTCAACTATTAAGCCAAGCATAATTTAGGCAAACTCAAACCAAACCAATCAAAGGCAGCACATCATAGTTATTATTTACTTATGATTAGAATTAGGTTTCCATTAGGTTATCACAGAGAACATCAAGCTTTTACTGTACTTCACATAACATCTGGATGCCAGAGGAGTGACAAGATTCATTAAATTACACTCATCAATTCTGCAGGGCTCTATACCATGAGTACCCTAATGCTGCCTAAAACATGCATAAAGTACTTAACAGGTTGCAAAACTAACTTTTTTAGTCTTTTATTTTGAAAATTGACAATATGCTCTACGCAATTCCACTGTCTGACTCCCTGCCCAGGTCATTTTTTGTCTGACAACCATCAGACCAGGTAATCAAGTGTCTCTGGCAGTCTTAAACAGCTGCTGTCTTCATGGTTTCTACACAAGCTTCTGTAACTTAGTATGCTCTCAAGAACTAACACTTTGAAGCATTTGTGTTTTAGAAGTAAAGAGGAAAAAATGCACCAAGGATGTAACAGATGTTTCAGAGCAGGAATAGCTGTCCGGTTTCCCTTGGAAACTACATGTGGACCACTGTCTGCTTTTATGGATGATTTCATTGCTCTTGTTCAAACTGTTTTGTCTGTGCCAAAAAATGGCTGTGTATGGCTATTAAAAATTATACTTTCAGTATCACAGAATAAACCCTCTGAGTAACAGAATAAACCTGTGCCAAAATGTAAGTGAGCAACATGATTCTAGGAAAACCGCATCATCAGCACTGACAATATATTTTCCTTTGTGGGACAGTTATCACTTCAATTAACTAATCAAACTATTACTGGACTGGCAATCATTCTCTCATCTTTCATGAGCAACAGGGTGGTAACTAATACTCGGTTGTCAGTCTAAAAGACATTTCCAAAATGTAAATAAGTAAATCCAAGATCAAATGGTCACTCTGGGGTCCTTCTCCTGCCAGCCAACACTTACACTAGCTTTTAGCCATTAGGTACTAATCTGCTGGCCTAAATCAGCCAAACCAACCCCCACTCTAACCTGCCTCCTCTAATCAGACCAAAGCCTACTCCAACCAGCCCACAATACCTCAAGATGTTAGACTACACACTACCCCCTTGATCTAATCTGTGTGTTAGCACATTTGAACACAGAATCTGATTTCAGCTTGAACTGAAATTGCTTTTTCAAAAAAGGACAGAGCTAAATAGTTGCCTATAGAATTGGAGAACCGAAACCTGATGTTTAGGAATTCTCAGGACTTCATAAAAGCTGTGCCCTTAAGTAACCTCTGCTCAACTGTCAAACTGCCTTATGCAGAAATGAGTATGTGACAAAATGTGTAATACGCAACAAGTGGGCAACGCCTGAAAATATGAGAAAGTGAACTGATTCTTGTTTTGTTTATGTTGTATTTGGATTACAACTTTCAGAAGGTCTGAGAAGTTCAGTTTCAACGGACATTAATAGCATATTTTCAAAAGAGCATATGTTTGTCTGAAATCTGCAATATCATCCTCTGTTATTCTCATGTAAATAATTTGAAAAAAATTGAAATGTTACCTTTTGTATTTTGAACAGAAAGCTTATTATAACTGTAAAAATTTATAGCAATGACAACAATAATCTAGTAAAGTGTATATGTGTAAATGTATGTGCATACATCCCATCAGACTGTGATCAAATGTTTGAGGTGAGCATTGTGATGATCCTGAGCTACAAACTAATCCCATTACTCAACCTCTCCTCCCTTCACCCCTTCTCTCTTCCTCTATCCAAGTATTCTCTCTACAGTGATCAGCACTTCATTTATTGATCCATTCATTCATTAATCCAAGACTCCATGACTCTACACAAGTTCAGTCACTCACTCATCTATTAATCATCTTTCTGTTTGTAAGGTCTTTCTGCAAGGATGCTTTTTACCCCTCACCACTCATCTTATTGACTGACTAAGGTTTTAGTTATACAGCTTCAGTCATTTAGTTTAGAAAATGTAAATTTTTATTGTATGATCTGAACAAAACTGTTGTTATGTAGAACTTTAAGGAAAGCTTAAAACCTGAAATATACATACATTTACAGCTCCTTGCATCCCTCTCCAACTGGTTGTCAAAAGTCATCTAAGAAACAGGACAAGATACAGAAACAGACATTGCACAGACCACATTTGTTGCCTGTAACCATACAGAACACCAGAAGGTGACATTGTTCTCTGTTACACTCTACATTAATGATTGGCTCAGATAAGACAGGTGTATTTGTATATAATATTCTTTCATGGTGCAGCTTCAGTTTGAAGTTGAATGCAATTTCAAGGTTTATTCTCCTAATTTTCTACTCAATCACTTTGCAAGAGAAAAATATTATATTCCAATTGAAAATATGGATGACACACTCTCTTCTGCCTGTCTGTGTATGTTACCCATCTGTCTTTCATTTGGTGTCTGTACCCGCTAGTTGCAGGTCTCTTCTGTATTGACAAGTTGTCTGCCTCTGTTCTAGCTGGCTGTATCTGTCACAAACTATATGTCTCTCTGCCTGTCGTTCCTGTGCTGTTTGTCTGTAGGCTCTGCAGACTATTCTGTCTGTTTGCGCTGTGCTGTCGGTCTGTCTGACGGTCTGGCTGGCTGCCATTCTCTGCAGTGTAGAGTGAGTCATTCTGAGGACAATGGAGACAGTTTGTAAAGCCACAGTGAAGCGTACACTTCCTCCGGATGTGCAAGAGGATGCCATTCATAACAAAGCCTGCACTGTCTGCTACTGGCCTGTATGTGCTTGCGAGTTCGAGAAACAGAGGGGATAAAAAGAGGAGTACTGGAAGACAGAAGGAGATATGTGGATGGATAGAAAAAAAAGGTGAATTGCAATAAAAGGGGCGGGTTGTGTTGACAACCTCTACAGCAGAGACAGGACAGAGGAGGAGGAGGGGAGAGTAGAAGGGCGACACAGCAGACAGTGGTGGCGGCGGCGGCAGCAGCGGCGGCGGCTGGTGATTGATATCAGAGATCTGGCACTGCCACCTGATCCAGCCAGCCAGCCAGCCAGCCCCCAGCAACACTGAACTCACTGAACTCACTGAGCAAAGATGGCTGCCTCACTGCACTGCACCCAATGAACCCCATAGCAGTCTAACATATACAGTATAGCACATGCAAGTTGTAGTGATGAAGAGTACAGAGAAGAGACAGTAAAAGAGTACAGCTGTGTTGCTTCAAGTTTCAGCCTAGTGTCTATCATACAATCGCCCATAGAGGCATTAAGTGACAGGTCAGGTCATACAAAAATGGATTTCATCATCCATGAACAAAGAACAAAGACAAAGACATGAGAAATTTGATATATCATGAAGCAACCTCCTCACTATCTCCAAAGTTAAACGCTATACACTGTAATCAGAATTCTGCATATAAGGGTGCGATTTGGAAAACAAACATGTTAATATATAAGGAACAAGAGTGAAACAAATCTTAAGATACCCAGCCATGGCAAGACATGCGGAAAAAACATTTTGGTTAATGTGTGGGACACAGAGATGTAATTTAATACTGCATCACATCCAGCACTAAATCATGTTAGTATGAAAGTGCCAATACCCACTATATCCCCCTGAACTTTTACCCAAATGCTGTCAAAATGATCAGTAACAATAACTTCGACTGCTGCCTCAAAAAGTGAAACACTCCAACAACTGTGATGCTGATTGTAATATATTGAGATGACTGTGTTTAACAAAATATGGTCAATTATTTGAATTTCTAAAATGTAGAGTGCATTTGATTACAGTCCCATGCCAAGGGGGATCTGAAACTCAAGCATATATTATACCTATATATGTTTTGCAATATAAGCGTATTTGTAAAGTTGCAAATGGTACTTTACTGGTACATTAAGTAAAAACTGAACTACACAGTAATAACCTTAATATCTACAAAGGCCAACACAGGAAATACAGTAAGTACAGTGTGACAACATTAAACTGCAAAAAAAAATATTAAAACTGTGATCAAGTAAGGCTTTGTTGTAACTTCTGTGCAGTTAAAGAAAGAAACATGTCCTCAGCGTAACTCCAGAATGTAGGGACAACCAATTGTTGAAGTCTTGTGACTTCACCACAAAGGCTTGGTGAAACTTGTCTTTAATTTTAAGTTGCATGACAAATATGATCATTTGAGAACCAACTGTGAAAGGAAGAGTATGTACAACATCCTCTTGCCTTTGTTTCATTTATCTAACAGAGTGTGTGACTGTTTAAGGCCTCCGGGGAGACAAAGCATCATTGATCTTTATATTTCAAAAACGAGTCACTAACAAGACTCGCTCCACTTTGACATAGCCATATCTCATCTGATTAGTAGCTTTTCAAAGAAACACTTCTGGGGGACAGAAAATGTCAGAGAAAAGATGATGGTGTTCTCCCTGTATCTCTCCTTCAGTGTTTCCTCCCTCCTGGCCATCTGTTGTGCTGACTGCTGTGTGGGCTAATGCTGGTGGAGGTAACAGTATCCTGGACTACACTGGCTGACTTTGACCTCTGTGGCCTCACATGGGCTGACAGAAGGCAAACTCCTGGCCTGGCTGGAAATGAACTGAAGCTCACTTCAGATTCAGATGTTTAGGGTGCAAAAAAAAAATCCTTGTAATTTCTGTCGACTGAAATACACCTTTCAGCACAACACAATGTCCTTCCAAGGCTACATCTGTAGCTTACATCTATCTATCCACCACATTTTCTATTATCTGTCACTGAAAGGGTCCTTTTAATTATTCAGTCGTTATCATAAATAAAAGAACAATATGTTCCCAAACATAAGTTATTTGGGTTTACTTGCAAGTCTTTCTTCCCTTATATCAGATTCTGGTATGTATCTACTCTTCATTATTTCTAGAGACAAATAAGTGATGCAGCTGAATGCACTCCCCACTCTGATTTAATAAAAGGAGGAAGGAAATCATCGCAATGCCAGTGAGCAAGTGAGTACTGAAAGGCTCGGTCATCTAAGGACACAATGTACTCTGTTTCGCAGTAGTGATGTTCCTGAGGTTTGCTTTTAAAACCACTGTTTAATACATGCATTTTACTGCTTTATTTTACTAGTTTGCATCATCTGTTCTAGTCTTTTCAGTTTTATCTCATATAAGCATTTTACAACATGTGAAGAGACTTTGTATTTAATGTTGGAGTGATTAATTGACTGAAGGACGAACGGAATTTGAGGGAACATCCTACAGCTCTTTTATTGTGAGGAAAGCCTTCATTCCCTTACCCTCTCCATTCTGTGTAAATGTTTGCTACTGACTCGCATACTGCTGCACACCACCACCAGTGATCAGCATCCACTGACAAGTGAAAGAGTGTGTGTGTGTTTGTGTGTGTCATTGTGCTGTACATATCTGTCATGTTTGGCCAATTATTCTAATGGTTAGTGGCTCACAGATACACACATTCTCTTCATGAAACATGCAAAGAGACAAGCATCCTCATTAGGCTGCAAGAGAAAGTCATAAACAATACTTTATGCTATGAATGGGAAACACTTCCCATCAATCAATCAGTCAATCAATCACTTCGATGTACTACCAGAGCCATTAGTCAGACCACAAAAACACAATGTAAAAAAACAGTTAACACAGTATAAAAAACTTAAACTAATTGAACAAGAACCATCTCAGATCCTCATCATCACAATAAATTACTCATTCTGGTTAAATTATGGTAAAAATAAATGCACACTAATTAAGTGTTATCCAATTGACACATACATTTACACACAGGATTCCTGTGCTGTACATGGACAAGTACATATGAAAACATGAGACAAGCACTATAAAATCTCTGAGCAACCAATAGCACTATCCAAGCATCATGATGTGCAAACACAAGTCTCTGTGTGCTCTTCTTTTGCATACAAACTTAAGTCCTGAACAGCCAGGCCATCCATCAGTATATGTGAAATTTATGTTAAGTGCAGGTGTGTTGTTCTAAGAAAAAACTTTATGACAATGTCGATATAAATTTCTGTTGTGCATTAAGTTGTCTACAAAACGATGACCCAACTGAGTACATAAAGAAAAAACCTCTGTGTAAGTAGAACTGGAAAAATATAATTTTCTATAATCATTCAACTATCATTAAATTACTTTTTTGGCAACAAAATTGCATCTTATTGCTTAATAGATGTTATAGATCAACACTGCATTTAGAGAGTGCAATCATTACACCAAACAAACATGATAAATTATGAGATTATTAAAACAGTGTTATCACAAGCATTTACTAAACAACAGTATAGACAATATATTACCAGTTTATCCCATTATTGACATGAAGAGGGTCTGACACATCACCACTCATCTAACCTGAACAGTTGGCAAACAATATAAAAGAGCTCAGCAGTTATTAAGGTAATCCTTTGAAACTCATTTCATGACAAAAAATGTTTCATGATTGATTTATTTATGTCTTAACACATCTAAGATGCACATGAGCATCTTTCTTGCACATGTTCTATAAGACTCTTTCACTCTGTTCTCTTACTATCTATTTTACCATTTATTGTCACTGAGTGTGTACATGTGTGTGCATGTGTTTGTTTCACTACCTTTATCAGTCTCCCTCACTGGTTCATTTCGGTAAAAATCAGTCTAATGACTAAGACTGCAGTCTCTGCTGTATCACGACCTGGGGACCTGGGCAGTGAGTCAGCACCCTGACCCTGCTCCTCTCCACGCACCCAAATACAGACAATGATTTAGCATATGATGCAGACAAACATTCATATTCCTGACACAAACACTCCCCCCCCTTCCCTACAACCTCTCACATACTGACGCTGGTAGCGCTGCGTCGTGACTGGGGGCGATGTGTTCCTCTTAATATGCATAGACGACTGTCTGAGGATCACATTGGCATGCTGGCACACATAGATAAAGATTCTCCCCTCTACTTCAGCAACACAGTGTGTGTGTGCTGTGTTCATGTATGTGTGTATGTACGACACAGTGAAAGAGAGTATCAACTCCAGGCAGGGAGCGCTCTGTTGTCCAACATGTTCTCCTGCTGTGCCATAGTGTTAGCCTACATTACCCAGAAGTCTGCTGTCTGTTATGCATCCGTGTCACTTCCTGTTCAACAGTTTGTGTTACACATTCCTAGACACCATCACATAGTCAGGGGGATAATGCTCATTGGCCTAAAAGTCTGGAAATCCCCCTTGTACAGTCCCTGAGGCTCTCTCCTTAAAATGCACACACACACATTCCCATTCACATTCACATACACTTGTGCCCAGAATCAGCATCAAAAGACACAAAACTACATGAAGTCTTGGTTTTGGAAACAATGTCCAGTACGTTAGAAAAGAAAGTCCTGTAGTGTCTCACAGTCAGAATTGCAGCCACTTCTGTAAATAATGTTTTGTTTCAGGTTTATTTGGCTCTTTTACAAATGACTTTTCACCTGTTGCAGAAACCACAGACTGAACATAAGTTGTGACTGTCTGAGAAAAGGGAAGTACTATCTTTACTACACGCTCTTTGACCGTTACAATCTTTTTTCCTATTTCTCATTCAGTTGAATGTGTTGTCCGCACCCCCTTTAACTCCACCCCAACCAACCCCTCAACCCCATGTCATATGACTGAGTGACACCATTCAGGATTTTCTGTTAACTTAACACACAACTACATTTAATAACACCTCAGACAGGCTGAACTAAGTTGATTACATGGACCAGGATATACAGTGGCCTGACAGAACATTATGCACCAGCAGTGTAACTACAGGCCTGGTAGATGTTACTGACTGCACACGCACACACTTGGTATGCCTACAAATACATGCACATACCCATGCAGACACTCTTTTTCAGAAAACAATCTGACTGAAGCACATAGAGGCTTAGCAAACAAACAGCCAGCAAAGCTTATAATAAAGAGACACATCCCTGTGGGGGAAAATGCACACACGTATATACACGCACACACTTGATAATCAGACATCCATGTGATCACACGCACACTCAATCGCAAACACTCACATCCTCCCACCGGCACATGTGGACAGGCACCGCAAGGCCCTCAGTCTAGACAAGAGGCAGAGGAGAAGAGAAAATTGAGATAGAGAGGAAGGGAACAGAAGAAGAGAGGTACTGGATGTACTTACCCCGTTTCTGGAGCCATCCCTCTCTAACGATGGTGACATCGCTCATGGTTCCTTCACGCCGAGTCTGATGCCGCTACACGCCTGCTCCACAGAGAGAGAGAGGGAGGAGGGGAGGAGAGGAGAGAAAGAGAGGGAGAGGAGGAGAGGAGGGGGGGGGCCGGCTCTCCCAGCCTCCGCGTCACTCTCCCTCCCTTCCTTTCCCGTTCACCCTCTCGTTCGCGCAGTCTCCCTCTCAGACACGCACACACAAACACCCGGTGTGTATGTGTATGCGTGTGTGTCGTTTTGCTTCCTGTTGTGGCTTATCTCCCTGTCTCCCTCCCTTCTTCTTCTTCTTCTCCCCCTCCTCCTCCACCTCCTCCTCCTCCTTTCTCGTTCCCTCTCCAGACCTTCCTCCTCACCAGCAGTGACTCAGCCTGGAAGGAAGTGAAAGGAGAAAAAAATAAATAAAGAAAAAAGAAGACATAGATTTATTTTTCTCCTTCTCTGCTGCTCCCTCTCTCCCCTCTTCCCCTTCAAAGCCCTTTCATACAATCTGACAAGACAAACAAGTAGTTATTGTGTGGGTAAATGCACTCTTCACACTCTCCCCACCCAGTTCCTCTTCCTATCGCTAACACTCTCTCTGATAAACAGGATGAATTATTGCAGAGCTTTTGATGAGGCAAAAACTGACCTTGATTGCCAAACAAATATCCCTGAGCTCTACCTCTCATTCATTCATAGATCTTTTTGTTCTGGAGAGCAGGATGCGCTGTGTGCAATAAACCAGTCTACCTTTCTGTGCTCCCGGATTTCTGCATGTCAAATTATTTTGTCAATGTGTGTGTATGTGTGTGCGTAGGCTGATTTGTCTGTCTAAATGTGGGAGGTGGGAGAGCATTTCAGGACGGTGGAGTAGTGCTTGGCTATAAATAGCAACAACAGCAGTTAGGGATGCTCTCACACTCTCTTTCTCTCTGCCCAAATCTCTGCACCTCTCTCACTCGTCTCACTCCCGCTCTCCCTCCCCTCTCTTTCTGCATAGCTGCCGCGTTCACCTTAGATGCACCCTACTACACTGTATTACACAACGCGCAACAACACTACGCTGCTCAGCCTGAATGGAGATCAGCACTACGGCGAATAGGCTAGCCGTGCTAGTCATCTAGCTGGAGATCAGTATTCAGATCAGCTTGTGTCTGCACTGATGCCGATACTTGGGCGAACTGCAGCGTCATATCGAAAGCTGGAGCAGTCTCACATACGCACCCAAGCATAGTCGCACACACCCTGGTAGGTGACACAGAGCTTTTTTTTATGTTGAGGCAGCAGAATAGACCAATCTGAAAGCAGTCAAGGAAATACAGACTGACACGTTATAGTTCTTGGTCACGACAATGGCTGCATAAGTGCTCAGCTCAGTCTTCACTAATGCAATGTGCCATCAGCTACCTCAAATTTAAAATTTTTGTCCCTGTCATATTAACAATTGCCACATTGATGAGCTTAATAATTAAGGATTACTAAAGGACGATGGACAGATTTTTCCCCATCTGAGAACCAACATTTAAGATAACATCTACTGATTAAGTTTCATTGATCTGGCTAGGACTGGATAAGTCCAAACTGCCAAAAGCCTGCCACTGAAAAAATGTGTCTCCTTAAAGTTTAAGAATACAACTTTGCTAGAAATAACATAAAATTTAACAAAAAACACAAGGTTATGATTGCATTACATTGCTGGGGTCTTTTAAGCCATATGAGCACCTGGGGATGCAACAGTTTGACTGATACGAGATTACTCATTAACAATTTGAAGGAGCAATTATTTTTCTAGATATTAGTCAAAAAATAAACAAATAAATGAAAACATTTGCAGGTTTTCTATGGTTTGTATATAAAAATTAAGGACTTTTGAGCCTTGGACTTTTAGTTTGACAAAATTTGTCATGTACAGATACTTCGGGCTCTGGGTATATCACAATTTTTGTATAAAAATAGTTAACCACAAATATTAAATAAACAGATAAAAATTACAATTTTCACACAATATTTTGGGCTCCAAGCTTTGGTATTAATCAACACTATTCGAAACTTTCATTGTTAGGGGTCAGGGAAGGACTCAACAAGATATTTGGGTTGTAAAGAACCTTATAGTGCTACAGTATGTGTGTGCTGGTTTAATTAAAGACATAAGTTTTTAGGCATGATTTATCATTTATTGAATAAATGACATTTACCAAGGTTTGGTCCGCTTTAGGCCTATGTATGTTTGAGGGGTTTGGTTGAACAAGATCAAAATATGAACTTTCTGTGCCACAACAACAGTGCTTTGACATTTTTTTTAAACCATAGATATACAAACCTACATAAATGCTTAGAATAATAATTTTAGGAGAGGAGAGGAGAGGAGAGGAGAGGAGAGGAGAGGAGAGGAGAGGAGAGGAGAGGAGAGGAGAGGAGAGGGGAATGTCCAGACAGTGGCAACCCCTTGTCACCAGGGCAGCTGTTGCTATGGAGATATCCACTGCCATGATGAACCAACTATGCCAGGGGAAGCACCTGCCAGACAACATTTATTTTATGATATTTCATTCCAGAGGCAACAACAAGGACAAAAAAATAAGTAGGAATGGAAGATAATGAGAAAGGAAACACAGACAGAAATGAAGAGAGTAGGAGACAGAGAGAAAAAGAGAGAGAGTGAGACAAAGAGAGAGAAATGGAGAAAAAAGGAAACAGAGAGAAAATGGAGTGAAAGGGAAACAGAGGGCAGGGAACAGACAGCCAGCTACCCTACAATCAATCAGTCCAGATGTTTCAAGTGACACTGCAAGGAAATAGCGGATGCCAACTGAAAAAACTGAAAAATACAATCAAAACACAGCTCTGACAGACATTAAGCATGACTAATACTTTGTTGTTTACATTTATAAGCTATTGTTAGACTGCTAAACTCATCCGTGGTTTCTGCAAATATTGCAATGGTAAAGAGGAGCAAAAAATTGAGTAACAATTTTAAGTGACATCTGATAACACCAAATCATCCTCTCTAACAGGACAATAATAAGTTTGGCTGAAATTCTAAGATCTTTTATTTAATTTAAGACAACCACAATGGATTGCATATTTTGGACCCCAACAACTTCCAAACAAACTTTCATTCTTCCAATCAGGCTAATAATTGATTGTTTTTTTCTGTGATTGCATACTCTAGTAAAGGTAAACCATTCACAAAACAGCTTTAAAAAATTATCTCCTAGAACTGCATTATTATATATAAATATGACTTTAATATACAGTTGGTATAAAGGAGGATTACCTGTCCATAACATATATAGCGGGCTAAAACATGTTACATTATTGGGGTTGCTCTTTAATGTAGATCAATTGCAGGAAGCAGGACACTACAGTATAGAGTTCGTAGTTACGTCCATGTTGTTATCACCCTTCTGTCAGGACAGCACATGTCACCTCATCTCACCTTACCCTAAAGTGTGGCCTCATACAAACCCTGGCCAACATCTCCAGCAGTGAGCTCAGAGTCTTCTTCCTGAAGTGCAAGCTGGCCTTTGGCAGGATGTCAAATATTAAACTCTGCTAACAAAGGATGTGTTCAGCAATTTTTTATGGTCGTACATCAAACGCCTGTACTTTCATCGATAAAGCTGAACACACAGGATACATAACAGCTTGCCTTTTAAAGGCAATTAAAAAGCTCAGGTTCTAGAGTTCTTTCATCTGTTTTATGAAAATATAGGATTTTGTACTAGGCTGTTGGTGCTGCAAAAAGTGCCTAAGCACACAGTGGTATGATTGTTAAAACTGTGTTACACTGATGTAGGACCGAAACTGTTGCTGCTGCTCCATGCTGCTTTTACTGGGCAGTCCAGGTGCAGACAGGATGAGTGAGGGTGAGGATAGCTGAAATGATTATTCTTTTACTTAATTGGTCAACTTTTGATATCTGATCTTTTAAAGCAAAGACAGCCAGGATGCTGGTAATCTAAGGCACTGGTTGGTTCACTCACATTATTTCCTTTCTGTCAAAGGCCTAATTTTACCCAAGTATATGAATGAACCATACAAAGTAGTCCAAGGGCGCTAAGAGTAAGAATATAGAGCAACCAATATATATGATCAGAGCCAGTTGGTTAATATAACAGTGACAACCAACGTGAAGAATAGTAAAACAGAATTCTTTCCATTGAGAAAAACCTTCCTTGCAGTTCTCTGCTCTTCTTTAAATGAAGAAATACTCTATTATTCTGATATAACTGGTGCTAAAGCAGCACCTATCTATACCAACCTCTCCAGTAGTCACCATTGTTACTTTCAAATAAACACTTACCTCTTTAACTGTCCTCACATCTAGTTCCTCATTAGATGCTGTGTCTAATCTATTGTGGTTCAACACATAGCCTAAGGCCTGACAAGATGGATTGGTGAGATTGCATGATCTTGATAATCCAGCTGCCTTGTAAGGTAGGTATGTTGGTACCAGCTTCTATCTGCAATTTCAATGTCTTTGCCTCATAGACTGTCAGTTGGACAAAATATTTGAATCTGTCCGCCTAAAATGGTGTCATGGACACATTTCAGTCAGACTTAGTACCAAAAAAATTGGCAAATGAGATGCAACAACCAGCTATAATCACAGGTCTAGGCTTTCATCTGATATTAATGCAAAAACAGCATCACAAACACTCATTTCCTCATTATCATCATAATCGCATATTTTGTTCTATGACTTGAGTGTGTCATACCCTCTTAATCATAACTACGTGTGTCGATTTGTGCGGTCACAAGTAAAGGCAGGCCTTGCTTGTTTACAACCCTCTGCAGCTATAAAAGTTAAAATGATAAACATTTTCCTTGAACAAAGGTGACTGGTGAACTAATTTAGCTGTTGAGATGACCGTAAACATGCAGTTTTGCCGAGCTGAAACGTTGCATTGACCATAAATGAGAATGACACACAGTTGCCACTGCATCATCTACGTCACTGTGAAAAAACTGCATGTCTTACTGACGCATGTTGCATTCAGCATGCCAGATTACGGTATGGATGTTAGCCATGAGAAAAAAACAGGACTTTTTCCGGTCAACACAGGCTGACGTCTAACCACATTTTAGCCTGCTAATAAACCTTAACACAATCCATCAACATTAGGCATCATTCCCAAGTGACCATTCAAACACGGGACCGCCCCCACCTCGCTAACGTTATCACAACACAAACACATATTATAAGCAAGCTTTAGCCGGGTTAGTGTCGTGTCCGCTGTCACAATCGTGTCCCTAGCTAGAACAACGTCGTTACCTGTATCGGCAGGTGCTGTGGCGTTCCCGTGCACCTGCTGTTGATAAACCGCTCGGGTTATTTCCTTCCCTCTCTCCTGAGTGAGCGGCTAACGTAAAGCTATGCTGGACTGCAAGTTAAGCTAACCGCCGGTCAACGGTCGGTTTCAACGTAAGCAGCCGGATTTGGAAATAAGCAGTTAAAGCTACATCAAATGGATTCCCGAGCAGCTACGAAAAACTACCGTTACCGCAGCCAACGGTTGTTTTGACTTTCAGGAAAGCTCGTGACGTCATCCTGAGGAACGGCAACCCCCTTTCTGTCGTGCACAGGCGCGCGCGTACACAAACTCACTCACGAACACGCACTAACGCACACACGCACGCAAACCCAAACGCACAAATTTTACCGTCTC
Organism: Acanthurus leucopareius; assembly: GCA_029814765.1. Lineage (NCBI taxonomy): Eukaryota > Metazoa > Chordata > Actinopteri > Acanthuriformes > Acanthuridae > Acanthurus > Acanthurus leucopareius. The sequence goes on along the minus strand of JAQMCX010000003.1, from coordinate 18,523,736 downwards.
GCTTTGTTCTCCCGTTTTCGGTTTTAACGGATTCAGCTCGGTGTCTGGTACTCTTCCACTGTGTATCTCTCTCATCATCCCATTCCAACATCCCGTGTGGCTCTGCCGGCTAATAAGCCAACTATCGCGAGAATCAGCCGGTGTTAAGGCTGTTTATCTGTGAGTCAGAATGGAAGAGGCCTGGAGTTGCTCTGATCAAAGGTCTGGTCCCGTCTAAACTACAAAAAAACAGTATTCTTCATTTTTGGTTTCATCTTTTATTTTGTAATTTAAAGTAGTATGCCCACGTTATAAAATAAAATCCCCTTTCAGCTGAAAATTTTAAGTGTGGCTGAAGTGTTAACAGCTCTGAGTTAAGCCACTTGGCCCAAATTGTCAGTAAAAACCTCAGAACAGGAGGGAAGACACAGGTGTTATAAATAACAACAGCTCTGTTGTATTCAAGGGGCCTGGTAAGCCGCGACAGTGTAACGGTATGCACAGTATTGACATGATAAAACAGAAGCTGTCAGATGAAATTCAACCATTATTGATTTTATTATTAACACCTGTCATTTCCCTCCTGTAAGCTGTCTAAACATTTGCCATGATGTAATCAAAACTGTAAAAATACACTTTCGTATCTATTGGCACAAAAACCTTGTATTTCTGATTCATCTTAAACTAAAAATTCCCACAACCTAAATTTGTCACGCAGACCTCCTGATAAAAGAAAAAAAATTCTCAGATAACCTCTTTGTCTTTTTTTTTTCTCAAGAAAGCTTCAAAGTATCACTGTTCTCACAAACTGCCCATGACTTGTAAACTCTCCTCCAGGTGCAAAATTGCTGGAGCGTCTCTATAAAAGTTAACAGAGCATATCAGTGTCTTAGTCTCAAGTTCTGCTAGCCAAAAACCCCTTCTTATTTATGTATTTTTGTATGTGACGCAAAAAAGCAATTGCATCATATCTCTAAATATATAAATTTAAATGATTCAACAAGGTTTAAAGGTGCATTTTTATTTTTTGAAATAACGTTTTTTGAAAACGTTTGGTGTGTCTTTTGCCCTTTTTCTGAGTTCTTTGTGTAGTTATTTACATGTTTTAAGGCTATTTTGTTACAGACATGTCATGGTTTCTGGGCAAGTGAGGAGACAGTTAACTGTAAATCAGCTGGATCAGCAATCCCCACAGCCTCTTAACTTGCATTGATTCCCGTATACATATACATTACAACACACTGCAGTATCTTAAATGCTGTCCGGAGCCGGAAGGATCACACAGCTGCACAGGACGTGACTGAACTCTCTGCTCAACAGCTGATCCGGCTGGTGTAAACCAAAATGTTCAGTGGACATTTTAGGCTCAGATTGTTAATACAAAGCATTTTTTAAATTCCAGTGCAGGTCGTTTCAAGCCTGTGGGGTCAACTACCCGACTGTAGTACTTTTTATAGTTGTTGAGGGTCGTTAATCTGAGCATCCAAGCAAAGGTTTGGTTTCAAACAAAAGATTTGGGACTTAATAGCTCAACATCCTTTTCTCCCATCCCATTAAATCTCTCCTCTCTTCCTCATTCCAAGTTTACTGAATATTTAATGTGCTAACATTTTCAAGAATGATATATATTGATGTAAAATTTAGAAGTCGATCTGCAATATGTTGATACTCTGGAACAATGACGCCCTCTATAATCTGTTGTCTCTTCTTTTCTCCTCTCTCTCTATCTGCCCAGATGGTGTGGAGTGTGAGGCTGGGAGCAGTGGCAGAGGGTGTTTGGGGCTACGGCTGGGTATAGTGTGCAGACACAGGTGGACCTAGCATGTCAGATAATATATGTGTGTGCTGTTCTGACTTCTCTTAACACACATACACATATTGCCATCAGCTGGCCTTTTGCTTACAGCCCTGTGTGCAGAGGGGGAGTATGGCTGGAAACCAGCAGCCAGGAAAGGTGTACATGTGTGTCTGTTTGTTTCACTATTTGTGTGTGTGTGCCTGTGTGTGTGTGTGTGTGTGTGTGCGTGCGTGTAAAGGGAAGGCAGTGGGGGTCACGGAGGTAGGGGCAAACAGACAGCTTGAAAAGGAAAAAGGCAACACAGGGGAGCCCTTCTGTTGCAATTGCTGTGGCCAGACGTGTCTCTGTGACACACACACACACACACACACACACACATGCACATACAAACAAGTTCAATTCAGTTATAAACTTCAGTCGTTTCTTTGGATGCAGTATACATACAAAAAAAAAGAAGAAGCTAAGAACGCTGGTGTTTAGCAGGTTTAAAGTTTAGCATGTTCACCGTCTCAGTTTAGCAGAGTAGCATGTCACATATGCAAAGAAGCACTTAACACAGCTGAGGCTGATTTTCAGGTTGTGTCATAAACCAAATTATTTTATAAGTAAGAATTCTGATTCAGTGATGATTCTGGGTAAAAATGAAGAAATCAAGAAGTTCTTTATGTTTCATTCTAGGGGGTATCAGCAATAAATTTAAATAGCAACACACAATTGTAGAGACATTTCACTCAAAACCACACATATCAATGTCAAGGTTGAGAGAAACAAGGGGAAATAGCAGGGGATCATCAAAGTTATTAGGATGAGTCAGTGTCTGTACAAAATGTTCAATCCAGCAAGTATTTTAAGACAGCTGTTGTGTCATTTCCCACTTTCATATGCTGCAGAAGGGACACATGTTTGTGAGAATGCATGCTTGAAAGTTTGTATATTAATAGTAATCTGTGGGGAAATGTAGCTACGGCGCAAAAATATTGGAAAAAGTGAATCAAAACAAGCTTGCAAGCTTTTTTTTCCAGTAAATTCCAAAACATAGTTCAAAAATTTATTCACACATGCCAGTAAAAGGTCAAATTTATAGATAGAATGAAATCCAACTGGGAGTTAGTATGGTATACAGATGCATATTTCATGGTATGTGTGCCGTATGAATCAATATAAACATACTTGGGTTCATAGAATTTTTTTAGGTTTATTTTTACCAGTACCAGCATTTTTATTCCATATGGGCTGAATAATAAAGTCACTTGGATGGCAGTGATCTTAAAATCAATTCATGAGTCTATTTTCTGGGTTCTCTTGAGGCATCATTATGCACAATTTTTGTGGTGGAAGAGTAAGTTTGTCCAATCTGTAATGTCAGATGTGGAAGAATGACCTTCTTAATCCTCCATCTTATTTTAGTGTTTCAGTGAGCTAATATTTGCCAGTTGGAAATAAACACAAAGTACAGCTGAAGCTAATGGGAGTGTCAAGTTCTGCAGGTATTAAATGATTAAGCAAAACTTCCGACAAAGGGGGTAAATAAAAAAGTTGAGCGTTAACCATAGTTATCAGAACTCCTCCTAAGGGGGTGATTAATATTTGTACCAAAATTCATCCAAAAAAAATCAGTATTTGTTGAGATATTTTACTCAAAATTTGTTCAGATGCCCTGCTTTTAAATAATTTCCTTGTAGAACAAGCAAATATTTACTATTTTGTCTTTTTGGGACTTTTTTTAATAAGTCACAAGGATGCATTTATTTCAAGGCTTTTAAGTTGTGTTGCATTATTTCTTTATGTGTTCGTGTTTTTTTGTCCCTCCATGTGTGTGGCCAGTAATCTGCCTTTTCCATTGAGACCCCCATGTAACGGTGGCCCTTGGGCCCACTGTGCCATCAGTTCTCACCAAGCTGGACGTGTGTTGCTGAGTGAATCACACACAACCACTCATACACACACACACACACACAACTCCTGACACTCCGATGTGACACCAGAGCACATAAGGTCTTTCCAGGTTGAATGGCAAACACACACACACAAAGCTAAACTTCCAGCTTTCCACTAAAACAACACCCCTACCCCCATTCCCATGCCTCCCCTGTCTCTGCCCTCCTGCCACACACATGGCAGGAGAACATGTTTGTGACTCCCTTCACGTCCTGCAACACACCCATCCCCGCTCCATCCCTCCACCCTCCTACCTAAAAACTCCAGTCCCAGCTCCCCAGCTCCCAAAGCCCAGGGAAGCAGCAGCCGTGCTGGCCGGCCCAGCATGCCGTACCTCTTCAGCCCATCCCTGGTCTCTTTGAAGTGGCTTCAGGAGAGAGAGGTCAGCCTCGCCCCGGAGACCTGCATAGAGGTAGGGACAGCTGCGGTCAGACAGACTCTGTGCAGGGGATACGTACACACAAGAACAGGCACACATGCACATGCACATATGCACACACGAGACAGGACAGAGCAGCTGCAGCCACAGTGTTGAAGGTGTGCTGTGCAGCAGGACAGCTTGGGAGCCAGTATGGTCCAGCATGCCTCTGCTCTGCTCTGTTCTGTTCTGGGTCACCTATTTTGCACTCAGGTGTAAAATGTAGTCTGCAGAGTACCAGATGACCAGATAAAATTTATATTTATTTAAATCATTCTCCAGCTTGTAAACTCTTTTTTTTGTTAACCTTACCCCATCATTTTTCCGCGTAATATATGATATTTTGCCTCTATTTTTGTGGTATTTGCTACTTTATGGAACATCTATGTCTAAGGATGCAAGTAAAATATCAGAAGAATATTCTGATTAAAAAAAAAAATGATCCAATTAAATATAAATCACATGTATCACAATGTATGATAATAAATCAAGTTCATGCTAAATCTCAGTCATAGTGTAGCATCACATCAGTGCTTGAAATGATTTTTATTGTCCTGAGAACATTAAAAATTCTTTCTAAGATTTGATTATTTGCTACTACTTCATTATTTTGCTTTTTTAAATGATTTAAGCCAGAATATTCTAACATCTCAGCTACAGAGCCCCCAATTTATAATGCTAAATATCATGCAATGAAAGGAGCAAATTCTCTGCACAAAATACATCTTAAAAATGGTTAATTTGGAGAGAAAATATGTGTTGGGTCATGTGATTGTCTGTATGTGTTTGCCAGCCTGTTTATGTGGTTGTATGGATGCATATGTTCCCATATTTACATATGCACTATGTGTGTGTGTCACTGTTTTTTACATGGATACCTTCTGCTCATGTGCAGACAGGTTGAACTCCCCCCAAAAAACACATATTGTCTTCACCGCCTGCCCCACCTTACACACATGCCCCCCCGCCTCCAGGTTGGAGCAGTCTGCTCTCTCAGGTTGCTCTTCAGTTTGCAGCTGCTTTGGCCTAAAATAAGGGATTGGGCCCAGAGAGGTGGAAACAGATTTTGATTAGAGAAGCAGTAATACTGCAATAACCTCTTCATCAAAGGAATAATCTACAATCAATGTTTGATTAAAAAAACAAAACAAAACAAAACACAAAATAACTGTATTTCTTAAAGGCAGTGATAGCTAGTTTTAAAAGGATATATACACAAGTTTGAATCCCTGATAACAAACTGATCTTCAAACACTGGCATATTTGAAATATGAAATTTGTGTTAAAATCTGCTCCTGTGTATTAAATGTAGACTGTAGCTGATAAATATCACACTGAAAACATCACATTTTATCTCTTCTCATCTCTTCTCCTTGAGGATTTTTCATAATTGGAAAAAAAAATCAAATCTTTCTTTATTCTCAGATTGTTTTTTGCTAAAAAAGTTTTAAAAAGCTGTAACAGTTTCTCTGCTGTTAGGTTAAATTACTTGAAACTGCTGACACTTACATTCCTACTTTAAATATCCGCCTCCTTATTTTCACTTAAAGCAGTTCACACAATTGCTGTAAAACCACTGTATGAATTGTTTTAGTCTTTGAAACAGAAAGAAGGTACAATAGAAAATATTATTTTGAAAACATGAATTTAACAAGTAAGGTTAAAGGTATGTACATCCAGGGAGTAATTAATTCGAATGCAGCCTTTCATAATTAATCCCAGAAAAATAAACCATCTTAGTTTGGAAACATGCCTATCAAAATGATTCCTGAAGCCCTGTCTTGCAATGATGGCCCCAGCAGCAACTTGTACTCGTATTTCCAATATCTGTGATGGCATGACACTGCAGGATTATTTATGAGAGAGGGTGAAAGCAATTATGTGATTGATGGTTGCTTAGCGGCAGCTGCTGCAGTAATGTAGGAGTCATTTTGCACCGCAGTGATAAAGAGAGAGTTGAGCCATGATGCAACGGCTCTTGATTTACTGCTCAGGTTTGTTCTGACGCTGCTTAACATCATAAGCTCTTGTCGTGACTATAAGAATAAAACTGCAGTTTCTATGCTGTGAATACATTTATTTACAAGATCCATGGACCATATTGAGAGGAGGCAGTTCAAAATGTCCGTCTACTTTGTTATATGGAGTTGAACTATTAGATATGTGTTTTAGTCGGTGAGAAAATTTGGCGTAAATATTAAGTGTGTGGATCTTAGTGTTTGACAGATGATACCAACATCAGGCAGCAGGAGCAGCCAGAGACTTTGCCTCTTTCCTTCAGTGACACAAGCATCTGCACACTCTGGACTGTGTGACATGAACATGCATATGAATTCTCTGTCTCTGTCTCAAACACACACACTCTCACTTCCCTTCCTCACTGCTCTTCCAGCTGCATGCTGGAGTTCCACTGGGTGCCATCAGAGTGCATTCATCTCAGCATAAAGTCAGTGAAGCAGTGGGAGGATGACACAGAAAGAGAGAGAGGGAGGGAGAACTTTGATCTGTTTTTATGCCAGAGGAGGGCTGAGGTGTGACCTTGACATGAGGCTGAAAATATATTTACACAATGGATTAGAAATGGTTATATGATCTTTTCTCAAAGAAGCAAAGGATCAAAAAGATTATTTTTAGTATTTATAAAATACTTCTTCTCTTCTTTTTCTATCTTGCCTACCTAGAAGTACACAAATTTTAGTGTTACAGCTTGTAAATAAGATGCATTTTTCTAAATTAGTTAGCTTAGTTTCCTAAGCAAGATGGTTCAATTTTATACTGTTGTGATTATTTAATTTGACAGATTTCTAGGTTTGTTTTTCTCACTGTAAAGCTAAAGTTTGGGGTACATAACATCATACCTAGTAACAATTAAGATGTGGTGATACAGGCTTCAAAAATCTGGAAAATTTTTATTTATGTACCTTTAAGTACTTGAAATGTGGTTCAATTTTTCCTCTTAAAAAGCTGAACTACCTCTGTTGTTCACCATGTTTAAAAAAGTGTTAATTCTATGCATGATTGTGATCTAAACTGTTATGATCACTTCCTCTTTTAAGTGCTTTGAGTTGGTCTTTTTTGGTCCATTGGTTCTACCATAGTAAATTATGACAAGACATGATATGTTCAGCGAAGATAAGATGACATAACATCTTAAAACATCAGTGCCAGTTTGACCTGAGCCAGGTGACAACAAAAAAGCCCACCACTTCAAATCATCATCTAGATCATCGCTGCAGAAACACAGCTGCATGTGGGCAAGAACCACTCCAGGCCACTAGGGAGAGCTGCTTTAGTTAGTTTTACTGAGAGCTCCAGCTGTTACTCTGCCTCGCTTTCCATCTTTCCATGAGAATACATCTTATGAGGTAAACACATCTGGATGAGGCATAAATTCTGTGTGTTTTAGATATTTATAGAACATCTGGAGCGGCGAAGAGGACCGCTGTTTCTCAAGAGCACAGCGGCTCCCTGTAAGAGCTGAGGTCGGTTTTGGGAAATATTGTGGTATTTGTTGAATATCTCATGCGAGCCAGGAAGTTTGTCTCTTGAGGGGGTACAGGAAGGACATGTGTCACTATCTCTCCACTGTTTGTGTATGTGTGCTGATGTGTATGCGACACTCAGAGGAAGTTAGGTTGTACACAGCACATCTGTCAACATCTGGGCGCACAGACTGTGTTTGGCTTTTTAACAACTGGGTGAGATCAACACCAAAAACACACACAGTTTGAGTACAGCCAGAGGATAGAGCAGCAGTAACTCCCCCTCCCACACACACGCGCACACACACACACACACACACACACACACACACACACACACACAAACACACATACATCCACCCACTTCTAAAGCCTCTGATGGCCCCTGAGGGCCCCCAGTTTCCAATCCTGCCACTTCCTATTTCTGGTCTGCATTTGCTTTACTTCCTTTGTAATACACATTCCTCCCTTTCTGTCTCTCTTTCTTCTTTGTCTTCAAAATCACACACTAACAGACACACACTCTCACACACACACACTTGCTCACAGAGACACATTAACACTTTATGTGTAAATGTCATTTTCCCCAGGCTACACCCTCCTTTGGGAGGCACAGAAGGAGACGTCTTCTCCTTCTCAGAACAAACTGCTGTGTAACATCTGTGTGCAGGAAGAGAAAGCCGGATATGAGAAAGATTTCTGTCATGGGAGGAGATGTCTCTCAGTCATGTTTTTCTCTCGGCCATTTGCATTTCCCAAAAGTGTAATATGCCGTGTTTGATAGAAAGTTGCCAGAGCAGACTAACGTAGAGAAGCTACAGCTGATTCACAGCCATTTGGTTACATAATCTTCCAATAAAATTAAAAGGAAGACCTTACATTCTTGTCATTGTTAGGCCATTTTAGAGTGAACGAGCTCAGCTGAATCAGTAACATCTGACGGTAAACAGTCATAAATATCTGACCTTTTTTAAATGATTTAGAAGTCAAATTTGTTTTGAAAAGATGTCTGGGAATTGAACATGTTGACAGAGAGTACTTTCCAGAAAAATAAACAGATTTTGGTGACATCACAAAAGCATAAATACTGACATATGACCAAGGTTGTTCACATGAGAAATTAATTAATTCTGATGTCATCTGTGGTCTTTCATCGCAGGTTCAGGAGATAATATCTACAAAAAAATAGCCCAACGAATACACCACCTTCACCCCACGTCCAGTTGTTGTTTACTTGGTCAGCGTGATGGCTGGCTGGAGGTCCCGCACAGGGAGGGCTGCACCGCGTCGCCCCAGTGACAGCTCACCATATGAAGGGGGGGAGCGTTCTCTAAGCCCTGTGGAAGTCCACACACATGGATCTCACAAACAGAGCTAAAGCGCCCTGGCAGATGCCATCTCTGTGGTTACCATAGTGTGCACACACACACACACACACGCACACACACAGCCAAATCTGCCCAAACATCACAGCTACGCCTGTCCAGATGATCAAGCTAATTGTGTCCTACTGTTTGATTGTGAATGAACATGTTGTGTTTTTCTTTTCAGAACTGCTCTCCTGTTTACAAAAAAGAATATTTAGGAGGTCTAATTTCTTTTAGTTGTTTGGAAAACAGAATGAACTGATAGTAAACTAATCATCAATCAAGTCACCAGCATAGACTTTTTTATGTCATTTTTATTAATTTTGATCTCTTTCTGTTTGTTTACTTTTGCATAGAATACATGCAAACTTTGTTGTTTCAGATATTAATAAAGCCCACACTTAATATTATGTTAATACTAATGTAATGATAACAGGTCTAACCTTAAGGTTGCACAAATTAATGTTTTTCAAATAGCTAAACAGAGTGTCATTTCAAAGAAGTCACAAACCCACATTTAATAGGCTTATAGTATCAACCACATCAAATAACATCTTTCTTTCATCTGGATATCTTTCCAGGCCTGTGTCTTTCTCTTACTTCCCCTCTTTTATTCCTCTATGGTGTCTCTCCTTCTCTCTTCAGTAAAAAAAAAAAAAAAGTGGTTGTATTTTACTCCTCCTGAATAATGAGAGTATGGCTGCCTCCATTTAGCCTGAGGCTTACAGAACTAACATCTGGGCTGTTTGGCAGGCTTGTTGGAAAGCCTCTTCAATGCCGCTCCAGATGCAGGCAAGGGAGGCCCAGCACACACAGATGGAGACACACATACACACCAGAGCTGGCACACGCGCGCACACACACACACACACACAGTGCACACAAAATTAGAAACATCCATACATGCATATACACATAAGCACTGTGCACAGTACACACATAGGGGATGCAGTGCGTTCATGCATACAGATGCAAGCACAAATACAGATGTGGTAAGAGTTAAAGATACAGTAGGCTGCAAACAAACAAATACACACACAAATCTAATCTTGCACCCAGATGGAGACAGAGCGGCAGCTGATGTGGTGGGCAGAGCCAGCGCATTGTTGGCACAGGTAACATGTTCTCAACAGCTGGCGCAGGTTAGGCATTCCTGGGAATTGGAGCCACAAGGCAAATGTTCCCGCTGGCTCCGGGGCTGGCGATGTGGCTGGCAGGCTGGCACACCATCGCCCCTGCACACACACTTTACGCAAAAAAAAATGGATGAATCCAGTGGTGAAAAAAGACACATGAATACTGTCACATACACACAGAGTATGTTTATAGTGCGTAACCGTATATAAATGTGCAGCAGCACGTTAACGGAGATGCTCACTTTGAAAAAAACACACACACAAAGAATTGGGTTTTCTCTCAGAGGCATGTAAACTTTTTGCATCATCCTCTGCACAGTTTCCATCATCCACTTGCTGTCTTCTGTGTTCATCTTTGTGTGTGTGTAATAGTGTGTGTGTGTGCATGTTTTGTTGTGGTCTCTCTCCTCTGTGTTGAAGTGTATTAGCCCTTTTCACTGCCTGGGGGCTCATTTCCTGCCGCAGCTGTTGGCTAGTTCCTCTGACATCTGGACTGAAGAGAGACAGACAGGCAGGCAGGCAGACAGACAGAACGGAGGCTACAGTGGCACTTTTCATTTCAACATGATCTCTGAGATCTTACAGTGAAGATTTGAAGAGATCACAGCGCGGTTTGTGCATTCTTGGCCTGGACTCGGCTGTTATGCATCTGCTGTGGCTGTATTTATTTAAAGCTCTGCCCGTGTTAGTGTTTCCCACTCTCGTTCTCTCATTGTTTGCATGCGTATTCTGCCTGGATGGATCTAACAGCTGCAACAAGCCTGACCATTTCCATATCTGGCTTTTTGAGCTTTTTGTTATTAGCAGATGGACTAAACTCAGTTCAAAGCATGTGACATATATTCAAAAATGCAAAAAAGACTGATAGAAATTTGGATTTTTTTCCCCCTTTTTTCTCAAAACAGTGAACTTGGTGAAAACACACATAAGTAGCAGCCATTAAGGAACTCCTTATATGCAAGAACTGTTGAGCATTTCAGTCTGAAGGTAATTTTTATTTCCCATAAAAGTGCTGCTAGCCTTGTTTTACCAGCTGATGTGGCATTTTTTGTGGCATTTAGATACCTACACAGCAGTGTTATGTTTTTGTCCTTCGCTGTTTCATATCATTTATGTTTTCTACTGAATGTTTGTCATAATACACCTGCAGAAGTGAAATACCATAATAACCCCAAGGACGCTCTTTGCAGTTATTATAGTTGCTTTGCTAAACCTCTTACATCACAATATCATAACTGTTGCAATGAACAATGGCAGGTATGTGTATTTTATTGTTTCCTTTTTGTGTGTCTCTTGATTTTGCTTTATTTTGTGTGTATTTATGAGTATTCCCTCTTTAAAATGGTATGTTTTTACATCGTTTCTTCTTTGTTATTAATCAATGTTATTTTTTTAAGCTGTGCTAACAGCGCGGCTCTCTAGGAATGAGACTGTCAGCCTTTTGGTGGCTTCATCATTTTAATCCAGGTTGAAATGTCTTAACAACAGTAAGATGTATCGCCATGAAATTTTGCATTGACACTATCGGTCCCCTGAGGATGAAGCCGACTAAATTTTTAAGTTCCCTGACTTTGACTTTGGCATCACAGCAGCCTCACCGTGAAAGCAAACATGGATTTAAGCTTCTTAAAAGAAGAAGCGCTATCAAGATAATTTAAACCTAATGTAACTCAGATACATGCAACAACCGATTGGTGATCAACTCCAAATGTGCTGCTTTTTTATGGGTTCAGATGCAGCAGTTTGAGTGGGCGCAACAAATTTGATTTTGTTTGGAGTGCACTCTGAAGACAATACAAAAAAAAAAAAAAAAAAAAAAATTAATTTGAAAGGAAAGTCCCTAAATGTCCAGCAGGGGTGTTTGTCTGTGGCAAGACAGCTGGCCAGATGTAGAGGCCCCCCCCCCAACCACAACCACAACCACTCCAGTCTACCTCCTGTGACACACACACACATACACATTAACACACACACACACACACACACATACATGCAGACACACTCTTTCTGCTCAGTGAGGGGACGGCCGTCTGGCTGTTGGCTTGGAGGCGCCATTAACCAATTTAGCTTCCAGATGTCCATCATACAACCACAGCCAAAGCTGCACAGCTCCCTGTGAGCTTCACACGCACGGGTGCGAACAGCCCACACACACACACACATACACACACACACACACGGCTGAGCTGTGATGTGCTGATGCTGAGACGGAAACAGATACATATATACTGTCAGAGACTTCAGATGTAAGACACATTTACTTTAACACATCACACACTCAGCAACCACACTAGTGCTTCTCTCTTTGTCAGTGTGTGTGTGAGTGTGAGACAGAGTTAAATTTGATTGACAAGCACAGATCCTGATAGATGAGATTCGCTTTTTGATCATTTCTAAAATGATCCTCCACCATCTGGAGAAAAGCAAGTTAAATACACAGTTGTTTCTCCTGATGTCTAGTCCCACTGAGACATGAACACACACATACATCAGAATGTGCACTCTCATGCACACATGCATGTCCAGAAAGGCATGCATGCACACAGACACACACACACACGCGCGTAATGCACTTACAAAAACATATACTCACTCTCCTCAAATGGACAGATGCTGCACCTCTAGAGGCACAGAGACCCAGCAGCTGTTCCCCAGCCAGTCAGATGGGGTACCATTGGAAGTTCATGAATATTTTACACTCAGTCAAAATGGCTGCATTCCAGACTCCTACAACAGCAGCCACACTGGGCCAGATGATCAGACCATTAAACTATAAGGAAGGACTTCCTCTCACCGTCAGCTGGAAAAAGAGAGATGATTGAATATTTCTCCAAGGCACTGGCATGGGCATACAGTTTGGTTTGGTTTTGTGTTGAGGGAGAACTGTATGATAGGATTTCTTAGAGAAAACACTGAGCTTGTAGTCTGAGATGAAGTGAAGTGTATTTATTGCATTTTTCAGACACTTTTTTCTCTCTTTGAACTCCTCTCAGTGCCATGCAGCCGTGTGAAATGTGCGAAATCTATGACCGAGAAACTCCTGCAGGGGAACATGTTTTTCAAGCTCAAGTTTAATAAAACTTTTGACATTTGACTCAGAAAAATCAAACATTGTAAAATGTGAAACTAAAAGTCTTAGACAAAAATACTCTCAAAAATTCACAAAAACATTTCCTCCCATGTCCCTCAAAATAATCAGGACTTCTTGTCCTGACACAGAATTGTGCTTGTTGCTGTGTTTTATATTCACACTCTTTAGTCACACTATAAATATGGGCGTTATAAGGGACACGTGCACACAACATGTATGTATAATTCCTGTTATTTCCTCAGTAACAGAGTCTTTTCCAAGCTGATAGATTCCTGTGTCTCACAGAGGCAGCTTGCTCCAGGGGTATTCAGGGTGTTTGGATCTTTAATGGGTTTGGATATGCAGCTCACCTCGGCAACAAAAAGGAGGATCAGGATGTCTGGGATGCAGAGAGGAGAGAGGGCAGCCAATTGTACTAATAGACATTGCTTCCATCTCTCTGTTTCTGTCTCTGCCTTGGAGGATTGATTGATCTCATTGGCCCCGGGGCTGAGATTCAAACATCTGTCTGCCCCCCTCCCTCTTCCTCTTCCTCTGTCAGCCAGCCAGTGTCTCCCAGAGAGTCTCCCCTCTTGCTTGCCTCTATTATGGCCATGATGAGGGAAGCTGTGGAGGACTGCAGGCGGCTTGTGAGGCTCCTGGATGGACGGATAGATGGACAGGATGTGCACCGAGTGGAGTCGGTGTCCCTCAAAGCACCAGGATTGTGTGCACAAAGCACAAACTGAATAATTCTCTTTTTCTACTCATGTCAGTGTCTTGAATCAGAAGTGTTCCACTAATTATAAAACCAACCCAATGTTCTGAGCTCAAACCAGGATCAGAAACTGTCAAAGGATGTGAGACAATGATATTGAATGCTGCATTCTCTGTTGCCCCTGTGAGCTGCTTTTTTATGGGTTTATTTCATTATTTATGCCCACTGCTGCTTTGAAGCAGAGCTAAACAATTTACAATGAATGCAAATGAGCTTAAACATCTTGAACCCTGAGTTTACCAATAAATTAAAGGTCAGATTCACAGCACGCTGGCAACAGATGGAGCTATATTTTACTGCCCATAGAAATAAAAATAAAGTGAAAGAAGTTTTTTAAACATAATGAAATCAAAGGATTTTACATCAAGCATACCATTTAGAAAAAGCAAGTAGAGTATGTACAATGTTTTATTGTATGTATTTACAATAAAGAAATCCTCCATAAAGGAATTTGAGACACTATTTATGCTCTATTTATAGTGGCAGAGATAAAGATCGTCATCAGTATCCTTTTACAGAGTTGCTTTCAAACAGCTGTCTGTGTTGAACACCTTTGAATATTAAAACCCGTCGACAAGCAAAATATAATTAATGCTGGCAAGGCAAAGCAGAATCTGTGAAGCACACAGTTGTAATATCTCAGGGATGGCCAGAGGTTTTCTCTTAACCGCTTCTTCTGCCAGATTCATAAAATGCTTCTTTTTTTTTTGCCTCAGACAAAAACGAAAACCTGCACTCAGGGCTGTCTGCTTCAGGGAGACTGAAATGAAAAAGCTGAATATTAGTCTCGTGCATTTTTTGTAAAATAAGCTACAAAAAACATTAAACAAACAGGCTGATTGGTTACAAAAGGCAGCAATGTTACAAGTAAGTCAGGTAAGTGCGGAAGAAGAAGAAAATATCTTTTAATTTCAATGTACTTCACTTTAAAACACATCATTTCCTTTTTCAGTTGACTAATTCTGATTATTTCTCACCGTATTTAAACTCTAGTGGTTTCACTTCTTTTTAATGATTTAATAATAAGTGAATTATTTGCTGGGCAACTTATCTTTGATCAAAATGGCATGCCAACAAATGCTTTAGTAAACTGAACTGAATAGAAAGAGAGAATTAGAGTGTAAAACATGGGATCTACAGCGACCTCCAGAGGCGGAAAGTAGAAAATCGGCTCAATACAAAGCTCCACTTAACATCGCAGCAAAAACTCTTGGCTTTAAGTGTCCTTCTTATATATGCACTGTATAATTTACATTAAAAGGACCAAAGAACTGATTAAACAAGATTTGATGAAGGTCTATATGATCCCCTCTAAATATATGAGACTTTTTGTGGATGGGTGAATTGAATGTCCTCTCACTTTTGACAAGAAAATGAGGACTAAAACAAAAACTTTTCGCAATGGATGTGTAAGCACAAGCCCCTCTTTGCATTTTGTTCTTCTGTTTTTTTCCTCTGTCCGCCTTCTGCTTTGTCTTAAGTTTTCAGCTGTGAGGAGGATGAAACACGAGTACAGATAATTTCAAACATCAGGCTGGCTCTGCTTTTTTGGCTACACACACACACACACACACACACACACACTCACAGACACACACATATACACACACTATTCTGGCATCTGTCAGTGGCAAAACAATGTGGATCAGAGAGGGGAAACACAGGAGCGGTGAGAGAAGTTTAGCAAATTGCACAGGAATCTCTCGAGGCATTCGCACGCACAGGCGCAGACACACGCACTCTCACACACACACACACACACACTCAATGCATACAAGGCTATCTGAAGCGCATCTTTCTCTTCAATGTATCCTGCACATAAAAGCTCAAAAGGAGACTCACACATTGCATGTTTCTGCACCCTGAGAAGAAATTATCCAAGAATGGAGTCAGTGAAATCCACAATTATACTCATAAAGTAGTTGAACTACTTTATATTTATGGCTCAAATTAGCTGATAGTTGTGAAAGTCTTTCCTTAAATCCAATTTTCTGTACAGGCCTCATGTTGAACTGTCCCTGCCCGTGGGCCTAATTGTATTTTCGTGCATGAACAAGGGGCTCATTGTAATGCGCTGGTAATGTGGATCCCCAAATTGATAGACACATAACAGGGTCATCATTCATTAGCATTTTAACAATTCCTTCAGCTATGACACCGGATCGTGTGAATTCATTACCATACAGGGCTGCGGTTCATCCAGCCACCCATTAGTAACGCCAATTAGTTTACTGGGACAGGTTTAGAGGATGCAAATAGGCTTGCAGACTCACTCAGGCAACCAGAGCTGCCCCAACTTTTGCATTTCTGGGCTCCCATGACAGAGGTTTTTGTCCTAGTGACCCACGTCTGACAGGGCTTTTGCAAAAAAAAAATTATAATTTTACAGCAGCAGATTGAGACCTCTTATCAATAATCAATTTTAAAACGTAATAAATTATTTATTTTGTCTATTTCTATGTACCTCCCTCATGAATTATCATATTTATTTCTAATTAGAGTTTGTCATTACACAATTAACTTTTTGTTCATTGTGTTTCTGGGACCCCTGTATTTTATGTCCCCAGGGAGCCTTGTTTGTACTCTGGGTTGAGCACTTGAACGCACCCTTTTTTTTAACTCTTGTGAAACAGATTGGCTTTTTTCTGGACAGGGAGAAACACTGCTGCTGATGTTGCTCTGTGTCCTAGATTTGCAGTTCTCTTCTCTTGGATGTCATGTAGGAAACTTGCAGCCCAAATGTCTCCGGCTCTGCAGCACGTCACACTGCATTACACACATTCTTCATAAAATAGGTATAAAAATCAACCTTAGGGAGATACATGAGGAAAAAAAAAATGCAATTTCACATGGACTTTGCAGTGATAAAACACAATGATTAGATTTTTCAAAAATACTTAGCTGTCGGTGAGAAGACAGACTTGTCCTTTGTGAATACATGCAACAACCTGTTTATTGTAAACGGCCACTTACAGGTTAAACAGGCCTTGCCACATGGAGCCTCTGCATTTCCTGAGAAAGACACGGCAGTCTTAAGTTTCACTTGAAAGTGCAAATCCTGTCTGGGGAAAAACTGAGATTATTTCCCTCTTAAAATTCATAAAAAGGTCTTATTTCACTGTCTTTGTAAACAAAACCACAGAACTTATACACTGTATTACTTGTTGCATATCACTCCTGTAAGCCTTCTCCTTTCATTCCTTTTTTTGCACTAATGACTCACTTTAGAGACTTTAAGATTTGTTTATGCTAGAAAATCCCTTTTAACGCACAGTGAAATCAAATCAATAGATCTCTGCCTCAATTTTCACCAACAAATCTGTTTAATGCAGCTGCAGTTTTTATTACATCCACAGCTTTTGTCTCTGAGGGTTTTTCTTTTTCACTCACACAGTTCAGACTGGCAATTTGACAGCATTTCTTTTTATGTGGTTACAGATCAATGACAGAATAGTGTGTTGAAGGGCTGTGATCAACAACAGATTCCTCTTTGATTCATCCAAAGTTAAATTTTCCAATTTGTTAATTAATCATGTAGTAAAAGGGAAAGGGAAATATCCATCACTTGAGTTCATGGGTAGATGTTGAAACTGCTTGTTTTTTCCAGCCAAAAGTCTAAAGCGTTAAGATGATAAACTTAAAATGAAACAAAAGTCAAAATTGTTTTAAAGGACAACTGTGATAATACTCTGTAATTTTTTACTCAGTGTTTCCCATGAAAAGTGCAACACAATGAATTATCCCCACATTTTCTGTGTATCTGAAGCCTGCTCTTTTTTATTCACTCTTGTATAAAAACTTTTAAAAACAACTGTAGTTTATTCGAGTCAACCCACAAACACCATCCTGCTGCATAAAAATTCATTAGTGGAGCAAATTTGGGTTTGAAATTCACTATTTACTCCTGTTTGAATTCCATTTGTTAAAAAACCAAAATACCAAACCTTTTTTTTAAGAAACTACATGGCCTTTTTAGAAATAAAATCAAAGTGTATGTCAATAATGTTTGTAAAGATTTCCGACTTTTTGTGCGGTTTGTTGACAATAGCAAATAAATAAATAAATAGAGTGAAAAAATGAGTAATGCCATGACAGTCAAACTGCTAAGCCAACAGTTTCTGGAGTTTCTGGTGCTTATTTTTCACTTTTGGAAGTTTTGAGCCTGTTTTATATGAATGATTAAGACTTAGCAACTTTTATGTCAGAAGTAAATACTCTAACTGAATCTACTGTGTTTTAACTATAATGTTAAGCTTTAACCAGCACCACTGGAAACCAACAGGATCTTTTTTTCTTTTTTTTGTCCTGTCAAGGTGGTGGTGCACCTGCTCACATCAGCTCCGCCTCTCTCTCCCCCCACTCCCCACCCCCCCGCTCCACTCCAGCTTGACTACAGTACCCAGGCAGCACCGCGCCGCCGCTCTCCACTCTCTCGCTCTCCGCTGCGCCAGTCCGCCTCACTGACTCGCAGAACCAGTTGGTTTGGCCCAGCTTCTTCTTTCCTGCCTTTCTCACTGTGTGTGTGTGCTGCTGTTGTTGTTGCCTGGTGTCAACCTACGCAGACGAGAGAAGAAGACATATCCCTCCCTCTCTTCTGTTGGAGGGCCGCTTCCAATTTGCCTTCACTTTCCTCCTCGCCGGCACCATTGGCTTCCGTGCCGTGCCAGTCAACTCGCCTCCTTTCCCAGCCCGAGTTGAGCAGCAACAGCTCGGAAACATCTGGCCGCCGCAGAGTGCTAGACTCCCCGTCCCTCCGCCTGCTCGCCTCGGCAGCCTGTTATGGAAATTAGTCCAAAGTCAATCTAGTTTTGTCTCCGAAGGGAAAAAAAAGAGGGATTTGACGGAGGAAGCGGGGGAAGACGTTGGACCGTGTTGTCTGTAAGTGCTTCCTCTAATACAGGAGTCCGATTAAAGGAGGCTCAGGAGGGAGAGAGAGGGTGGGTTACGGAGGGGAAAAAGTAGCTAAACCTTCCTTAGCATGACTATGTTGTCTCCACGCACTAATAGTTGCTATGTTAGCTCTCCCTCCGCCGTGTTTTAGCAGCTGTTGTCATAGCACCGGGGCCTTCCGAACAACTGTAAATAGCTCAATATTGTAGCCTCTTCGCGTTACTTTTGTTAGCCGTTATCGGGGCTAAATAGCTAGCTGCGTGGGTCAGTATCTCTCTCTTTCTGTGTTTGTTGTGTCTTCTGCTAAGATTTTAATTACAATCTTCTTGTGTTGTTGTTAGTTTGTTCGGCGACTGTCTCGCAGACTGTCAGCAGGACTCTGACTTTATGCTAATTTCCCCCCCTCGCCGGACAAAAAGCTGACAAACAGTCATTGTCGTGGTTGGACAGTTTTTTATTCATTTTTTTTTCTTATTCTTATTTTTGTTGCTTTAAATGAAGTTAAGCGGTGTGTGAGACTGATTTATAAGAAACTTATTGATCACATTGTTGACTTCCGTGAGTCAAAGTGTTGATTTAAGCGCTGTCACGATCTTAAAAAACGAGTCAAAGTGAATCAGAAATTGAAAAAGTGCAGTCAGTGGTTGCAGCCTCACATGACTTTCTAACACTTTAATTAATAAAAGATGCTTGCTAAAACTCCAGTGGTGAAGTTAATTAAAGTTAGGGTCGAATAAATTAATGCATCCGACTTTGACAGGAGGGCTGTATTTTATTTAAGCTCATTAAAGGTTGTAGAAGTTACAATAAAGCAAAATTTCAGCTTATTTAAAGTCATTTTTATTCAACTGCCGGTTTATTGCACTTACTTATATTATCTGAAACTGTTTGTAATTAACTGAAAAATCTTGAAACACTTATGCGTTGCTTTTAAAAAACAAGGCAAAATAATTTAACTATTATAATTTATTGCACATTTATGCGCGTGTGTGATAAAAGCTTAAGGAGTTTGTACTGTTTTTTTTAAATATTTGTTTTTAATCTGTTTACATCAGTAGGCAACGATATTTTTTTGCTATGATATGTGTTTTAAATTAGTCTCAAAAACTTTCATAAAGTTTTTCTGTAAGATTTTGTACAAAAAAAAAAACTCGTTTTGTTCCTGTACTTCCACAAATCTAATAGCTTTATAGAAACAATCATCTTCACTTTTACTAAAATGAAAGTGAAATAATAAGTGTTGTAATAAGTTTCTCCCCGGCTTATTAAAGGCTTGTATAGTTCTTGTGTAGGATTTGCACTCATTAGTATCTCTCTTTATGACTTGTTCCTATTGTTTCCACATTTCATTTTTGTTCCTGTCAGTTGTCTGAAAGGGTCTAAGCAGGGGGGTAATAGATGCATAGATAGATAGATGGATGAATGAATGAGTGAGTGAGTGAATACAAGACAAGGCAGCGGCGCTGAACCGTAAAGAAGTGGAAAACAATATCAGCTGCGTGCGTCTGTCAGTTGTAAATGTGCTGTGTTGGCCTTTGTTTATGGTTACTGGAAGGAGACAGAGTTGTAGAGAGAAAGACAGAGGAGTATTTAAACATTTTACAACACTAGACAAAGGTTAGAATCAAGTTTTTACACAAAACCTCCACGTATAATCTATAAACTCTCCATTTTCCTGATAGTTTTTTTGCTAGAAGTCGGTCTTGCGGTTGCTTGATTTGGTGAGTAAACTATTTTCTTTTTTTCCAAAAACAAAATCATCATCCCACTGCATTTAGTACACCCAGCTTTTTTCCCAGAGAGAGAGAGAGAGGGAGGAAAAAGGGGGAGACAGGGAGACAGAGAGACAAAGTTGCGTGGTGTTGGTGTTGGTAGAATGAAAGAGGAGTCTGGTGGCAGGAGTGTAGAGGAGGCAGCATATGGCTGTAGAAAGAGCACAGCTGGAGGTAGCATCTCCATCTGAGGATGATGTCAGAGCAGCTGACAGGCTGCCATCCACCCCACCTCCTCCTCCTCCATCCCTCCACCGCCTCCACCCCTCCCCAGTCCTTTATTGTGAGTCGCAGCGGCAGCCTGGGAGAGTTAGTGCTGTGTGTGTGTGTGTGTGTGTTTGAGTGTGTGTGTGTGCGTGTGCGTGTGTGCACGCTTGCTGTGTATGTGTGTGTGTGTTTGTGGCTGCCGATCAGCGCCAGTTAGGAGGAGGAGGAGGAGGGAGGTGGTATCTCGTTCCCCCTCCAACATCTCCTCCACTTTGCATCTGTCCCTCGCAGTTTGAACAGCGTGTTTTTTTTTGCCTGCCTCCCTCTTCTTCTTCTCTCCTCTTCTACCCACTCATTGATTCAGAGAGAGCGAGCGAGGAAGAGAAAGAGCAAGAAAGACAGAGAGAGAGAGGGAGAGAGAGAGAGAGAGAGAGAGAGAGATACACAGCCATTCCCAGCCAGCCAGAGAGCCCAGCTATTCTGCTACAGTGGAGTTAATCAAGTTGATGCATACTGCTGCAGGTATCGTTTTGTGTGTGCATGTGTGTGTTTGGTTATGAGACGGAGTGAGTAGAGTGGGAAAGTCTGGAGTAGTGGGGTAGTTATTTTGTTTTGTTGTAGGGATCTCCGGTGTGTCAAAGCAGTGTGAGCGCTGTGTGAAACTGCTTGTGAGTGCTTCAGTAGTAAACTCGTGTCGGTGCTGTCTGTCTGAGGGGTAATTGCAGTCCGGGAGCACTCTGCTGTGTTTTTAGTTCATAGTCTAGAGACCTGCATTTTAAACTTTGTCAGTTTTGCGTTTTATTTTGCTTTTTGTGTTGTCAGACTTTTTGTTTTGACACTAATTAACTAAAAGCGAAGTAACAACTTTTTAAAATAAAGCTTGGTTGTTGTTTTCTTCTGTTTTAACATTCTAATATAATGAAATCGTCATTAAAAGTAATGCATTTTGACCAAAATTTTAATTAAAAAACAAATGTACTTAGTTTCGTAATTGGTTAAATTCGAGCAAAGTAAAATAAAATATTTTTTTGGTTAATAAAATAACAAAAAAGGGTCAACTTTAAGCAAAAAAATAAATAGAACTGTTACCTAATTTTAATCAGCTTACTAGTTTTGTCCTTTAAGTTAAATCTAACTTGCTGTAAAATTACTTGAAAGCATGTGCGGTCTACTCTGCCCTGTTTTTTTCTCCTGCTGTCGGCTGGAGTAGAGGAGACTAATTTAGAAGTTGCAGATTTGAGCTGCCTGAATTGGCTAGACAGCTGTAATCGCACTCCCTCCTAGTCTTAATCTCTTTATCTGGCTAGCAGCTGCCATATGGCCCCCGTCAGCTGGATCAGATGTGGGTAAGCCTCCCTCCCCGGCCGTCCCAGCCTCTCTCTCTCACCCTCTCCCTCCCTGCCCCTCTGTGTCTCTCTCTCAGACCCCTGCCTGGGCTGGATTGCCAGGCCGGGCCGGCCGGGTGACGGGCTGCTGCCCTCCTGAGCCTCCGCCGATGGCTCCCTCCCCACCGCCGCCACCGGCGTCTTTATTTTTAGCCATCTTTAAGGATTAGGATTGATGCTGTGACGAGCAGGGCACTTACAGTGATTGTACTGTAAATCTTCTCTTCTGGGTGGTGGTGGGTGGAGGATGGGTGGGTGGGGGCTTGAGGAAGAGGGCAGCTTCTACTATGGGGCGGATGTGCCGGGCTTTTCTTGTAAGAATCAGATGGGAAGGAGTGTGTAAGTGACGGATAGTGTGTGTGTGTGTATATGTGTGTGTGTGTTTGAGTGAGTGTGTGTGTAAGGAAGGAGGAGGTGGTAGAGGGGTTTGGCTGGACAGAGGAGGGGGGCTGGGGGGGGTGGGAGGTGGTACACCCTTGTCCCCGTAAGCCCCCTCATTAAAAGCAGTCTGAACGAGCTGGAGGGCGAGCACGCACACACACATAGACACCACAGCGCACACACACACATAGTCTCACACACACTGACATTCTTGGTTTAGCTTCATTCAAATGAGGTGATTTAACTGCTTTGGTTAACACAGTGCAGAGCGGGATCAATGTATTTTCTCAGGCAGGACAAATCGACTTGGTTAACAGGTGGGACTTAATGATTTTACAGATTTCATTCTCGTTGTCGCCTTCTGTCAACCGAAATTTTGCATAATTACTTGTTCATTTATTTTACAAACTAAATTAATCTTTTTTTAAGGACACCTGAAGAGCATTTCTGCACGCCTTCTCTCTGTCTTTTCTCCCTCGTCTAAACTTACTCCTAAAGCCGGTGCTTGCAGGTTAAGCGAGGGACAAGCTGTTTTGTTTTCATCGGTGCTATTTCAATTGGCCAGTTTTCCTGCTCGACTTAGCCTGTGGAGGTGGTTGGTAGGTAGGCTGGTACTAAGTGTGTGTGTGTGTCTGTGTGTGTGTTGTGTACGTGAGGACAGCGTGTGCAGCTGAAAGCCGGTTACCTAAAAGGGCTGTGCCAGGCCAGGCCAAAGTGGGTTAATAAAAATAACCAGCGTAGGAGCAGCGACAATCCAGGAGTGCAGGCAGAGGAGTTAGAGAGATTCAGAGCGAGAGAGCGCAGAGACAGAGTAGAAGAATCTGTCGCTGGTTGTCGACCTGAGATTAAGTCTTTCTGTGGGTGAAAACTGGATCAGTGAATTACCTTTATCCTTAATTGCTTATATTCCTTTAATCAAAATTGCATACATTTTTTTTCTTCTTTTCCTCTTTTCTTTTAATTTATTTTAAATAAAGTGAGTAATTATAGAAATAAAATGAGTATTTAATTGTTCTAAGAAGATACGTGTGCATGACTTTACGGTCACCTGAGTGGCGTTTTTGAGTTTGAGCAGAAATATTTCTGTCGATGTTATGATTGTGAGTGTAAAAATCTTGGCTGTGCGTGTGTTATTTCCTATTAATACATTAAATTTTTAAGTTGATTTTAAATATATAAGGCATCTTTGCTGCATGTTTTATTCAGTTTAATATACTTTTTATGTGTGTAAAATGGTTCCCTTTTTTATGTCCCGGTTTTCCTGTTTCTTTGCTTCTTCTCGTTCGTTCTCTTTCCGTGGTTTGTTTTCAGCATCTCATACCATATGTGTTTTTGGCTTTCGTCTCCTCTCTCTTGCATTTGTCTGTTTTTATTTTAATTGGCCTCGTTTAAGATCATTTTGTTCACAGAAATTGCGTTGTTAACAGAGAAGTCTAAGTGATGATAAATACAATGTCATGATCTCTATGTTGAACCCTTCCTCAGACACACATTTCATTTTCAAAATGAAATTAAGTTTATTTTCTTACCTTTTCTTGGAATCATTGTTTTTGTTGCTGAATATAAATAGTCTTGGTTTTACTTTTCAACTCTGGTTTTGGTTATTTTTTGCCTCCTCCTTTCTTTCTTTGCTATCTTTGCTTATCTTTGCTTGACCATTTTTAATGCAACACTTAATGTAACACTTGATTAAATTCTTGCAAATTTTCTTTGTTCATATTAGGTGTGAATTTAAAGTCTGGCATCATGGATGTTCAAAGCTTTATCAGATGTTTCTAACTATGCCTCTGCCTTTCCCTATGTGTCTCTCTGTGGCTGCAGGTTATGAGGACGGCAGGATGGAGTTCCCAGACCACAGCAGACATTTACTCCAGTGTCTGAGCGAGCAGCGGCACCAGGGCTTCCTGTGTGACTCCACGGTGCTGGTCGGCGATGCCCAGTTCCGGGCCCACCGTGCTGTGTTGGCCTCCTGCAGCATGTACTTTCACCTCTTCTACAAGGACCAGCTGGACAAGAGAGACGTGGTGCACCTCAACAGCGACATCGTCACAGCCCCGGCCTTCTCCCTGCTCCTGGAGTTCATGTATGAGGGCAAGCTGCAGTTCCAGGATCTTCCCGTAGAGGATGTGCTGGCAGCGGCCAGCTACTTGCACATGTATGACATTGTCAAGGTGTGTAAGAAGCGTTTGAAGCAGAAGGCCACGACGGAGGCAGACAGCACGCGTAGAGAGGAAGATGGCGGGTCCAGCTGCTCTGATAAAGCTGATAGTCTATCAGATGGTTCTACAGGCCGGCCTGCCACAGCCGACCTGCTACACAGTGATGAAGAGGAGGAGGGGAAGGCCGAGGGAGGACCGCTGTGGCTGAGGCTGCCGTCTGCAGACAGACCAGGGACGCCAGCCATGGCTACAACCAGCCCAGGGCACGGTGAGGCAGAGATGCACGGTGGGGAAGGGCTGGGGGAGGGAGGGAAGCTTCTCTCCCCGGCCGGCAGCCCCACCAGCTCCACTGGTTCCCTCTCACAGAGGTCCCACTGCTCCGTGAGCTCTCGTGGAGGGCACAGGGGCAGAAGGGTGTCAAATGATGCGGCTGACTGCGTCTTGGATCTGTCAGTCAAGCCACTTGGCGGTAGCAACCACAGTAACCACCACCAGCCCTACTTCAGCGGAGCAGCTACACCGGACAGCCTCCAAAGCCCATTGGCTGTGAAGGTCAAGGTGGAGAGGGGTGTGGCTTCAGATGAAGAAGAGGAGCTAGGAGGTGGGGACTATGACATGGAGCACAGTGGCATCCCCAAGGCGACGGTTCCCAGCGCCAACGGGGGCCTGACCCATCATGGGGTTGGAGGCCCCCTCTCGGCCCAGCGGAGGCTCGGCCTGGAAGCGCACCTTTCCGCCCTGCGGGAGGCCTCTCTGGCCTCGGAGCTGGAGCGGGATGAGAAGCCTTCGGCCCCAGCAGACGACGAGGACATACTGGGCGGTGAAAATGAGCGCGCCCAGGCCGAGGCGGCCAGCATGGATAGTTCCCTGCTACCCTACGTCTCCAACATGCTGTCAGCTCAACACACCCAGATCTTCATGTGCCCGCTGTGTAACAAGGTTTTCCCCTCCCCGCACATCCTCCAGCTTCACCTAAGCTCCCACTTCAGGGAGCAGGAGGGCATCCGCGCCAAACCTGCTGGAGACGTCAATGTGCCCACCTGCAACATCTGCAGCAAGACCTTCTCCTGCATGTACACGCTGAAGCGCCATGAGCGGACACACTCCGGGGAGAAACCCTACACCTGCACCACCTGCGGCAAGAGCTTCCAATACTCACACAACCTCAGCCGCCACGCAGTGGTGCACACGCGTGAGAAGCCGCATGCTTGCAAGTGGTGCGAGCGGCGCTTCACGCAGTCCGGGGACCTGTACCGTCACATTCGAAAGTTCCATTGCGAACTGGTCAACTCGCTGTCAGTGAAGAGTGAACCGCTGGCACTGCCCAATGTCAGGGATTGGGCGATTGAGGACAGTTCCCAGGAACTGTGGAAGTAGAAACAGACTGCTTGGTTTGATAAAGGGAAAGAGAACGCAGAGTGAAAGAAGGGCAGAGAGGCATGGGGAGGTGAAAGGGAGGTGGCAAAGTTTGTTGTTTCGGGGTTCAAGTGAGTCTTGTTCTTGTGTGTCGCAAAATCTCATTCAATTGCACTTTAATAGCACATGAAAATGTTACTACTGATTTATTTTTGTTGTTGCTGTTTGGGGTAATTCATTTTGTTTTATTCTGAACTCTTTATTTTTATTTGGCATAAAAATTCTGTTCGGTGGTTTTCATTGCATCTGCGGACGTGGGTCCCAGTGAGAATGTCTCGCCTTTTTGAAGAGTTTTCACTCTGTCTCATCTCAAACACAACACTCCGACGCTGGCCAGCACACTGGTCCCAGTTCCACAGACAGCAGACACCACTGCAGGAGTTCAGGTCGAACACACTGAAGTGAAAAAAGCATTACCATACACTAAACGGGTACTGTGATCACCACAAGTCAATACCACCACACACACGCAGTTTGAAGAACTGCGCGTGTGTGTGATACTGCACTACTCTGGCAAAAATTTTACCTGACTTGCGTGAGTGTGTACGAGTGTGTTTTGTGTGTATTAAATTTTATTTTCTACTGGCATGGAGGTGTCGTTGGCGAAGCGCTCCCTGCTTCTCTTGTTAAGCTCTTTGGTGTTGTGTGTTCAGGGTAAAGCTGACTGACTGACAGACAAACTGATGGCACTCATGCAATGCACAGCCTCCTTTTTTTCACTTCCAATCAATTTGAAGTATTTTCTAAAAATGAAAAGACCTTTACAAATTATTATAATAATTATTATTATTATTGTTATTATTATTAGATTTTTTTCTTAAATGTAGCTGGCAGTCTTTAAAACATCTCTTGTTGAAAAGGTATTTAATTTAAGGTTGTTGTATATTGTTCTGCTATAGTTTTAGAACATTAATCCGTTACTTTTTTTTTTTTAAATTAATGATTATTATTATTATTATTTTGTTACTTTTTTTGTAATGGGACCTGCTGTTGTTGCATGACGTCCAAACCTGTATATTTTAAAATAAAAATGTGAATTTGCTGTATTACTGTACACATTGTAATTGATCAAATATTTGACAATGGGGCTTTTCTTTTCTTTTTTTTGTGAATACTACTCCGGGGTGCGGTCTGTTGAAAAACTGAATATTATTCTCACGACTATGGAAAAATGCATGAAAATTTGATTTTGTCTTAAACCTTTAATTTTTGTTTTTTTTTGCATCAGGGGGAAACGTTTGAACATTACACTTTTTGACAGTGAAAAGTTGGATTTTTTTTTTTTCTACTCGTCGTAGGTCTGTCGCTGGGTTCCTAGAAGAATGTTACCGAATGTGTTTCCGTCGGCTGTTGAAGCGATATGATGAAGCATTTTAAGCCTGTGTCTATATGCACTGATTTCTCTGCTGCGTGCGTGTTTGTTTGTGTGCGTGTATGTGTGTGTTTGTGAGTGTTTGGCTTGGTTATAACCAGTCAAATTTAACCTACTGAAGAAAGATCTACGTCCACCCAGCACTTCCCGCTCCTGCTACTCCTCAGGCGTTAAATATCTCCACTGCTGTATGTCCGTTTCCCATCTCTCACGTCTCCGTCCTCGTCAGCTCTCATTTCTTTACTTATCTCTGCTCGTTGACGACTTGTTTCCGGTCTGTCGGGTGCAGTTATGCGGCTCTGACTTGGATAAAGTGTGAGAGGAAAAAAAGGAGAGAGGCTGAAACTGAGCTGTCCTGCTGAAAGTTGAAGGGTCAGATATCTTTGTCACACTGTTGCGTCACGTTGAGCCGGGCTGTGCTGAGCTGAGCGGGGCCGTGCTGATTCAGTACAATAACCCACCTCAACTCAGCGCAGCGTATTTCACATTAGACGCAGTGGTGTGAATTTAATAATACGTCTGTGTGTGCGCGTGTGTGTGTATGTGTGTGTTTTCCTCTTAAAATATAATCCTCACCTTGAGACAGATGGGAGAGAATTGGCATGCCTGATTGCACCTTTTTGAGCTAAAAGACATGAAATCAGATTTTTTGCTGAAAAGATGCCTTTATTAACAAAAAAACACACCTTTCTCAAGCTATGGAAGTATTTGATACTGTAGAGCATTCGAAAATATTTGTTTAGAATCGCATATGAATTCATTGAATTTATTGAATTTATTAGAAAATGATGTCTTATTATATTTTGATTATGTGATTGGAAAACTTTTTTGTATGTGAATGTTGTGTTTGGGTCGGGGCTACATCAGTTTAATAGCTTTTTTATTTTTTATTTTTAACCTCTGAATCTCAAATTTTTCTGTCAAAATTTCAAAATAATGGTCAAGCGTTTATACAATCTGAAAACATTTGACGTAGAGATACTGAAAGGTGGACGCTCCGCATTCCCCCCTCACTTAGAAACGTGTGTTTGTGAGTGTGTGTGTGTGCGCGCATGCCCCCGTTGATGTGCATGTGGTGGGTGGGGTGGTTGTATGTGCCGCCCTGTCATCTGGTGGCACCTACAGGCTTTGCCAGTGCAACAGTGTGGGTGACACTGCGGCAGTTTGCACCGCGTCTTCTCATTTTTTTTTTTTTTTCCTTTTCCTCGATAAACGCTGTTTCTTCACCGGCAGCGTCTCTGCGTATGAGCTCACTCCATCCTGCTGTTGTTTTCATCATCACTGCTGTTTTTTTTCTGTACCTCTGGTTGTACTTGACCGCCTTAAACTGCTGTAGTCCGGGCTGTTTTTTTTTAAGTTTTGTTTTTTTTTTTCTTTTTTAAATTTAATTTAATTTTTTGAAGTGTGAGTGTGGGGTGGATTTTGTGGGAGCGAAGTCAACCGCTCAAGACGCTGTGAAGTAACCACCCTGACAAGACATCTCCATCTTTTTGCTGTGCTTACTTGAAAACAAAGGGGGGAGAATTTTGTTTTTATTTTTCTTTTTTTTTTTTCTTTTTTTTTTTTTTATTAAAGTAAGGTATAAAAATAAAATGTTCAAATGTCAGAGACAGTTTATGGAGAGGAAGATGGGTGGGTGGAGGGTGTGGGGCGTGAAATGAGTCTGTTTCAAAAAAAGGACAATCACTGTCTGGAAAAAAAAAAAACAAGCAGATTTCGATTCAGATATATTTGCTCCCTCTTGAGATTAAAAATTTTTCTTTGCTTTTGTTTTATGTTCATTTTTTCAGATTTAGTCATTTTTAGCTTTGACAATCATAGTTGGGTTGATTTTTTTTCTCAAGGGGAGTAAATTCTAATTGTGTTTAGTTTTGTAATTTTTTGGTGTGCTGTTGTTGACATTTTTAAATTGTGTGCAAACTGCAATAAATTATAAGAATCTTGAAATTCAACCTACGTGTGAAGTTTTGCTTTGTTTTCAGCTCTTTCTGGGACATAATTAAAGCAGTCATGGTTTGTTTTTATAACATAATGTGTCACTTTACCTGCATTTGCATATTTTCCTCCTCACAGTCTCTTTGCAGCTGTTAAAATTAGAGATAACCTAATATTCGAATTTTACTTCTTTATAATCACATTGTTTTATGGGGACGATTCGGAAACTTTGGTGTGCAGCTCGGTCTTATTTGCAGCTCACACACACAGACATACACACACACACACGTGCATACAGTGTTACAGGTTGCAGGAGGTTTTGGCTTCTTGTTCCTCAGTGACTTGTGATGTGGGTGGAAGTTGTGTACGTGCATGTGTGTGTACATATTTGTGTGTTTGAGAAGCTCTACAGCTAGCTGTGCGAGGACACAACATGTTGGCCTGCACACTTACCATGTGTGTGTGTGTGTGTGTGTATGCTCACTGTGTGTTATTTGCTTGCTTGCACGACTCCTGAT
The DNA here is from genome assembly GCA_029814765.1 of Acanthurus leucopareius. Lineage (NCBI taxonomy): Eukaryota > Metazoa > Chordata > Actinopteri > Acanthuriformes > Acanthuridae > Acanthurus > Acanthurus leucopareius. The sequence goes on along the minus strand of JAQMCX010000003.1, from coordinate 18,493,735 downwards.
ATTTCTGATGCACTGGTTGAGGTGTAGGCTGCATTTAAGAAGAAACTGTGCAGCAGCTTGTAGCGATTCAACCCCCTGCAATACACACACACACACACACTCACTCACACATACACACACACATACACGCAGCCTCAATCCAAAGCTCCTCAAGTACAGTTTTCCAGTAAAGAAATCAGCTTTGGCTAATGTATTGCTGTTCAGTAAACCTGCTGCTGCAGATGCATTAAAAGCCCCTGCACTCTGAGGCCAAGGAGCAGCGTTCATTAGGCCACAGATGGCCTCTTCAGTAAGCCCCCAACGCACACACTCACGCGATAAGCTCGCTCCTAATCTTTACGACATTGTCCTCTGTCTGAAGAATGCCTAATATTGGTTTAAGAAACTTTGAAGTATTAGAAAAAGATGTCAGTTAGATGTTTGTTTTGCAAAAAAAGTTAATCATTTAAAACCTGTAGTCTCATATAATGAGATGTATGTTACACCGATGGGTGAGCAATTATTTCAAATATATATACACGTATATATTTAAATTATTTAAAGTTTTGGAAGATGTTTCTTTTTGAAATTGAAATGATCTTCAAACTGTTGTTTTCGCTGAACCTGCTCGCAGCACTGCTTTAAATTTCAGACAGTCAGCAGACATCATGATAGCTGCTGTAGGAAATACAACAACCCTATCCTTTGGTCACGCGCTGCTTGGTGATCATTAATTGCAATCTGCAGTGTTGTAAGTGAACATCTGCTTATAGACAACTGCTCTCTCTCTCTCTCTGCGAGGAGGCTGTGCGAGGTTTGCTGTGAATGTAGGTCATTAATTTGTTTCTGTCCTTTGTTTACTTAAGGAAGGGGGACAAAGGGGCAGCTGCAGAACCATTTGGCTGTGCCCAAGGCAGGCCAGCTCAACATGTTGGGAGGCTGAGACCAGCTTGGGCTCCTGTCTGGGGCCCGGGCCCCTGCACTCTGCTGCTTCGCGTGAGGGAGCGGCCTCTGCCAAGCTGCCAAGGAGGGCTCCCGTACCAGGAGAGGGAGGGAGGGAGGGAGGGAGGGAGGGAGTCGGGGGAGGAGGCGAGAAGGAGATAAAGAGAAGAGTGTCATGTGGACTTAAAGCGTCCTGATGTTTGACTGTTGTGCCATATTCTCAAACCAGTTTCTAGGCTCGTCTCTCTCTAAACTGACATCTGCAGGTTTGGCTGAGAAAACAGCCTCCAAAAACTTTTTTTTTGCAACTTCCAAAATCGGCTCAAGACAGCTGCTTTCGTCTGAACGCTCAGTTTTTTAAAGAAAAACCAGAGACACATGTTTATGCATCTATCTTCTTGTCATGATGTGGTTGCATGTGATGTGTGGAAAAAAATAGTGAAGCATTGTTGTTTTAATGTTGTTCCCAAGGACAGTATTATGTTTCATTATGGATTTTCTTGTGCATGAAAAAAGAAGCTTTGTTACATATATATACAGTGAGAACGTAGGTCTGTCGCAAAGACCACAACACATACAATTTCAGCTTTTAGTCGTGACAAGACGGCCAGTCCACAAAGACACATAGCGTTCATTCAAGGCTTTACAGCACCGACGAGGAGAAAAAGCCTTCTGTATCCTTTTCATGTTTCATGTCTGAGACTTGTTGATTCTCGGTGAAATAGGAAACAGACCAGGTCTAGCCATGGAAGAATTGACGGAGAAAGAGGACAAACGTGTGTGTGTGTGTGTGTGTGTGTGTGTCAGACAGTGTGTGTATGTGTGTGAGTGAGTGATCGAGGATTGTCTGCATATTTAAAAGAGCCCCTTTGTCAGGCACTCAGCACAGCAGGACAGAAGGCAAGCAACAAGCGGCCCGCCTGCAAGCAGACAATACAGTGGCACTACTCTGGCTGGAGAGGGAGGGGAGGGCTGAAGAGGCGGGAGGGGGAGGCTGTGGAGGAGGGAGGCAAAAAGGGGGGATATTTTTTTTGGGGAGGAAAATCGGGGGGCAAAGTGTCCCAGCAAACCATCCATCCATCCAGCCACCCAGCCACCCACTGCACCCTCCTCCTCCTCTCCCTGAAAACAAAAGGCGACGCAACTCGAACTTGAATATCTGTGTGTCTCTCTGAGAGAGGGGGGGCCCCCCAAATACTACTTACCCATAAACCCCTCTGCTGCAGCCCCCAGCTCACCCATTTACAGACAAACACACACACACACACACAGACTAACACACACATATATGTAAATATATTAACAAACAGAAAAACTAAGATAGGAGTGTATTCAGTTGCAGGAGCACACACACTGTGGTTATACACGTGCACGAAGAACACTGGATTATATAACCTGTCGTGTAGCGCACGCACACACACACACACACACACACACACACTCATACACAAACAAAGGCCTCCAGCTGGTCTGTCTTTAGGGTTGGGCTACGATGGGATTAAACAGTACTTGTCCTTTGTTTGATTCTTGTATGGAAGGAGAGCAGCCATGAACTCTCAACATAAGAGAGAGACGAAGAGAAAGAAAAAAAAAGGGAGAAGAGGAGAAAACGGCACGGAGAGACATAAATCTTTCAATCAGGAGGATTCATTTGAAGAAGAGGCGTCTGGGATAAATAGCCAAATTAATTGGATTTAAGGTTAAAGCAACAATGAAGCAGAAAGAAAATGAAATCTCCTTTTTTTTTTCTCCCGCCACCCTCACCCAGCTGTGTGTGTGTGTGCATGTGTGTGTGTCTGCCAGATAAGGGGCATTACCAGGGCGTGTTCTGGGTGTTGTTGGAAACTGCTGGCACCGGGACACATGTGCACGACTCAGCACTTTATCATCGCCATGGTGACCTGACGGGGTCACGCAGGGAGGGGTCCTTTAGTGTCACTAACCCAACCTGCCGGGCTGCTGCTGCTGTGTAGATGTTAACAGCATTACTCTGTGTGTGTTTGTGTGTGTGTGTGTGTGTGTGCTGGACATCTGCTGCACCTGCCTGCTGAGTTGTACACATGTATAAAACACACAGATGCATACAGACGCTGGCACACACACACACACACACCCACACACACACACACACTCACTCACACACACACACACACATACACACAGGACAAGCGAGAAGCAGTCAGCCAGCTGTGGTGTTGTGGAAAAGTCAAGTTCATTCTCCCTGTCATGTCTTTCCTCCTGCTGAAACACAGTGGAGACATGATGAAAGAAACACACACACACACAGAATTGTGGGTAATAGCTTATATCCCTGTTAGCATCATAAGCCGTACTCTGTGTCTTACCATTGGGAGTGTAACAAATTGCAAAATTCACAGTCGGATTTGATGCTTCACAGCGCTGTCAAGATGCAAAACGTTTTCAAACAGGCAAAAATAAGGAACAGTATGTGTCTTACATCCATTTGTCTCTTTAACCTGAAAGAAGTTTAAGATTTGAAACTTTGGAATGAAACATAAGAGTTTCTTCCTGACCCATTTTAAAGTTTCTGAGCAGCTGGTGACCAAAGCAAGTTTTATTTCAACTCAACTGAGTGTCACAGTGCTCGAGTTTGAACTGAACTCCCAGTGAATGAGTTGATTTGATTTTGTCAGAAATGATGTACACATAAAACATAACATAACATACACAAAATAAAAAATAAATCAAAAATAAAATAATAACATTTTTAAACAAATTAAGCAAATTCTAACACAAACAAGGTTTTACACATAAAATTGAAGCAAGACACACAATAAAAACACATCCACTGAATTAAGAAATGGTGCTAAACAATACGATGCCATGTCATATAACACGGTACAATATGGCACAGTGTGATACAGGACAATATGTCACAATACCACATGATAATTAATGTGTGATGGTCTGAGCAGGTGGACACAAGGATGCAGGTTTTAGATTTTAAAAATGTGTTTTTTATTTGCAAAACAGACCTGAATAAAAAAAAGAGCACATAAAAGCAACAGTTTGCAGCAGCCCATTATATTACATGATAGATACAAACTATATGTATGTATAAATATAATTCAGTGAAATATTGTGCAGAAGGTTTGCTATGATACAATGCTATAACGTGGTACAGTTTATGTTATGAAAACATAAGATAAAAATAAGTTGAAATGATGAAAATTAAGACTATTAATACTATAAATTTGATTTGATTTGTACCATTTAATGTTTTATTTATTTAACTCAAAGCAGCACAAACAGCAACAGTTAATTAAAAAATTCATGTGAGAGCAGAAACTGAGGCTCCTACTTTGTGTCACTATTCAGTGTTATAATATAAGGTACAAATACAATAGATAGATACATGAAGGTACATTTAAATAAAATAAAAAAGACTTTATACAAAGAAGGGAAAGAGTGAGCAAGTAATCTTGCGCGGGCTTAGATACAGATTGGTAGAGTTGCACAACATATTTTATAAACTCAAACCAATTTTAATTCAAATTTTGTTAATCCTAATGTACATGACAGCACCTGCATGTTGCAGTTTAACTTCAAAGTGCTGTGTGTGTGTTTAAGAGTGCGAAGACTCTCACACTCTGGATCATGCACATCTCACTGACGTGCAATTTTACAAACACGATGCCAACTTCTAGCACAACTTTGACAAATTCTGAAGAAAAAAGGATGAATTTGACTCGTTACTATCTTAGCCGGCCAACATAGAGATCGACTGCAAGAGCAGAAAATAAATTTATGCAAACAATATGTCGAAACATGTCCGCCGCGCCATCTATTTGTCTATTTATCATATGGTCGACGTTTTCTTGACACAAGGAAAGACATCGAAAACACTCCTGACAGCAAAGAATGTGCATAAGGGGAGTTAACTAGCGCACATGCATGTATGTGTGCAGTTATTGTGTGCGTGTGTGTGTGTGTGTGTGAGTGTGTGTGTGTGTGTGGGTGTGTGTGTGTGTGTGTGTGTGTGTGCGCGTGTTTGTGTGTGTTCTCTCACCCTGTGATGCCAACCTCTCCGCTCCCTCCCAGCTCTGGCCAGGCACGACCCATCTGTCACATTCCTCCTTCCATCCCTTCTTCCATCCCTCCCCCATCCGCCGCATCCATCCCTCCCTCTGCGTACCCATCCTTCTTTTCCATACCTCCTGTTTCCCTATCTGCCTCCGTCACCCTCCATCCGCCCTCCCTCACACTCACTCTGTTCCTTCTTCTTTTTTCGCTCATCCCTGCGAACGCCAAACTCCTTGTCTCTGCTCTCCGTCTCTTCCTTTCCACCTCAGAAGTTCCTTTTCCGTGTTATCTTGCCTCCCTTTCACCGTTACTCTGTTTCTGTTGTGTGTGTCAGCTATTGTGCACCTCCAAACGAGACGAAAATGAAAACATGTGGCCACTCCAGCTTGTGTAATAATAACAATAATCATCATCAAAAGATAACACAATCAAGCCCAAGAGCTTTTTTCCACCGTAGCCTCAGCTACTCGAGGCCAACGTGGGACCCTGCAGGCCCATGTAGAGCCCTGAGGCCCAGTGTTACTGCTCCATGCTGAACCAAACTGATCCAATCTGGGCTAGAGAGACAGGGGTCCTGCCTAGGGAACTGGCACTGTCTCCCTGTAAATGTGTGTGAGTGGTGTAGCATCAGGGGTGTAGCCTGGGGTGTACTGGCATGGCTGTGCATTGGATTATTGAAGGCAGCTTGGGACCATCTGTATGGTGGTGGGGAAGAAGTAGAGAAGGAGGAGAGGAGATTAGAAGAGAGAAAAAGAGTTTCTCTCTTTCATTCATTCTGTCTTTCTCTCTGTCATTCACCTTTATTTTTTTGTCATCATTTTTCATCTGTGTAAACAAAAAAAACCCACAACTGAATAAACCAGCCTCAGTTTCATCACCATGAATACACCGTATGCTGGTCAGATCTGCTACTTCCTCATAGGACAGTGTGTAACATCGGACAGGGGGTCAGGACCACTTAGAGCAGAAACAGTGGGTGGAAGAAGATGCTCAGGATGTGAAAGAAGAAAAAACATCTGATAATCTGTTAAAGTAAATTTGATTTTTTTCCAACTTTTCTTCTTATTTCTGTTGCTCTCAATGAGGCAACTCTAACATGTCAGTAAGTTTACCAATTTTGGTCAAACTGAAAAATCTCAACAACTACAGTCGGTTAAATAAAGTCAACATCTGTGCAGATACCAATCAGATAAATTGATAACTGTCACAGAGATTTGTACGTAAGCATTTGCTTGAATGGAGCATCTCTGAAGTGGTCCAAGGAATCATCTTAATGACCCTTTTTCTTCCTTCTTACACTGAAGCTCAGTCAGAACACTGGATGGTTGCAAGGGGAGCATGCAAACTCGACTAGCAGGTGCACGGATCAGTCATTTCTATCTTGTTACCACATTTATAACCTCAACTTAATACAGAGCACTGATCTGATAGAAATGCTCTCTTCTTCACAAACTTGTAATTAGTTTACGTCTGCATGTAAGTTATCATAATCTGTAATCACTGAAGGGCAGGTGCATCCTGATCTGCTTAATAAGGTCAGTCCCAGTGCCAGTGATCCCACAGATCGGATCAATGCACCAGAATCTGGGATCTTCTTGCAGACAGAAGATAAACATGTTGCTGGAAAAAGTTTAAACTGCTGCAGCTCTGCACCTTCAGGAAGTTTTTATTCATAGAAAACTGAGAATCACATGAAAGCTCAACCTCCCCTCATGCACAGGAAGCACTTCGGATGTATAACTGTGCAGGTCAGCCTTAAAATTAAGCTGTGTGTGTGTGTGTGCAAGAAATACGTAAGGTTGTGAGTGTGTATGTGTGTGTGTGTGTGTGTGTATTGTGGGTCTTTCAGAAAGGTTTTCTCAAGAAGGCAGGCAGCCCGGCAAGCAGCTGTGGTTGTAACTCTCTTCCTCTCATACACACACACACAAACTAGGAAGCCACACATGCACGCGCACTCTCTCTCTCTCTCTCTCTCATACACAAACACACACACACACACACTCACACACACAAAAAAAAACACAAGCTGTTGTTGCTTAACGACTGGGCTGCTCCGGAGCACATCTGCACTCTGCATTATCATTAGCTCTCTCCCGCATCCCCAGGATCGCTGACAAAGTGAACAATACCGACAATCACCCCCATCAGCTGCGGCCATATGGGCGCCATCCATAGCCGTAGCCCCCCCTGGCTGGCTGGCTGGCTGGCTGGGTGTGTGGAGGGGATGAGGGGTAGAGTTGGTGGTGTTGGGGTGGGGGGGGTAAGGGGGGTGGAGGGGGAAGCATAGCAGCAATTGTGCCAGCATCTGTTTGGCACTCACTTGCTCACTCGGCCATTTCTGAAGATGAGATGAGCTGGCGATGAAAGTTTCTTTTTGCTGTTATCACAACAATCCTGATGTGTGTGTTTGTGTGCATGCATGTGTGTGTGTGTGTGTGTGTGTGTTGTCTTTTTTTTTTTCTAATTATCTCCCTTTCCCACCCATCTCATTTGTTACTCCTCCTTTGCTGCCTCCCTCTCGATCCACCTCTCTATCTCCACCTTGCCTCCCTCCCTCTGCTTCACCCCCTCCTCCTCTGGACAGTTAAATGTATTGCCAGGTACGCTCCTGTCGGCTGCGTCTTGTAATTGCCACCACCTTAATCCTCCGTCCTAATGGGCTTGGAGGAGGAGGAGGAGGAGGAGGAGGAGGAGGAGGAGGAGAACGGGAAGAAGGAGAGATGTGTGTGTGTGTGTGTGTGTGTGTGTGTGTGTGTGTGTGTGTGTGTGTGTGGTGGGGGAGTCGGCCCAGATGGCACAACAAGGTGCGCTCCACCACTCTTCTGCTAGATCTCCAAATCTCTCTCTTCCTGTGGCCCTCTCTCCTCGCCTCTCCGTCTTCTCTCCTCCTTGTCTTCTCTCCCTCCTGGACTTTGAACCCAGCTGGCGGAGGTGTTTTTTCAGGGATCAGCAGCAGAATCCTTCACTGCTGTTCTAATTATCTTTCAACTCCAAACCCCAACTGTATATCATTCTTTTATATCCACATTTCCTCTCTAACTTCTCTCTCTCTCTCTCTCTCTTTGCATTTCTTTCTTTCTCTTTCTGATGGATCACAAGCGCAAGCTTCAGTCGCTCCTTGGAGATTTTTGGGAAAACAGACACTACACAGCGCATGTGTCACCTTGAGATTAGTGTTTGTTGATGCATAGTTTTTAGCCTATTGCTGTTTTCGTTGTTGTTCTTGTGCAAAATGTGAAAATGTTGACAACAGGTGAAGTCAATCATTCCTCTTTTGTTTAGCTATTTGCTGCACACGGCTGTACCTTTGCTTCATACCCAGGAGGAATTATTTGGAAATACTTTCAGCAAATTACTGTGCAGAGTCAAAGGGAATCATAAATCCCCTTTGATTTTAATGTGCACATAAACTCATACTGTGTTCCTGCACCCTTTCTCTTACAGTCTGATTGAAAATCGAGAAGTTTCATACTTGAATACATATACAGAAATACACACATATAAATACAGAATCACAAAACTTCATACATCTGTGGCTTCTGTGATAAAAGACTTTGTGTCACCAAAGATTATTTCCCCGAACTGGAATCAGACTTTTATATTCAATTGCTTCTTTTGACAGCTAAAAAAAGACTCTCTACTGTAAATGAAGAGGTGAAAAGTTCAATAAAGCAGCATTAATTTAACTTTTTGACTGCTGGGGAAGTGAAACAAGATGTAAAGGTAAGATTGACAGGTTATTGTATAAAGTAAAAATGGCAAACATGTTGCCTAGTAGTTATCAGTTCACTCTTTCAGCAGACTTTGTATTAATCAGGTCTTGTTTCAGGCCAACTTATGATTGTAAGACCAATTTTAACTGTTCTGTAAGCTCTGTTTTGTTTTCCTACAACTCCTGAGAGAAAAAGCTGAATCTTTAGCTGCTAAATGCTTCACTATGATCATCACCTATCCTCTAAATTTATCTGGCCAGGTAGCCTCTAATTCGAATATGAGAGCTTTTTTGTTGAGAACAGCTGCTTCTGGAAAAAGGCCATTTGTTCTTTTAGGCTGTGAAACCAAAACAATAAGCTGAAATGTGTTGAAACACTCTGTAAAGCTCAGAGGAAACATGGAGTCAGTCGATGATTCTCTGTCATTTGATCCACAGTTGATAAAAATATTGATTAGAGGAGCTTTAAAAAAATCTGAACTTTTCTATTAGTTTCATTAAACTACTCCTGATACTGCAGACAATGACTCGAACAAATTTATCAGCACACACTGAAACTAATGGACTTCACAGCAAGGAGGAAATTTAGAACAAGTTGAAAAAGAGAATTCAGATTTCTGGAATTGATGTTTCTTAGAAGTGCCGCAAATAATCCCGAGTCTCTGAAGAAACATTTGGTATCAGCTGTTAACTCCTGGTGTTTTTCCCAGTTGCCAGCTGATCTTCACCATTAAGGCCACTGATCCTGGGAGCGGTCAGTTCCTTTATCCTGGTGAGACAAAAAACAGGACGAACCAGCCCTCAGCCTCTGCTCATACAGCTGTGTGTGCATGCACGAGGCGCTCATAGGTGTGCATATTCATACACGGAACAAATTGTGTGTGTGTGTGTGTCAGATCTTCTTTAAACCCCCCCCCTTCTCCTCGCCAGAACAGAACAAGCGCCTCCTGGGCAAATATTTAGAGTCAAAACAGGCTGGGCCCATAAAAAAGCTGAGAGATGGTGGTGGTGGTGTGGCTACATCTGTCAGGGGGGGTGGTGGGGTGGTGGTTGGGGGGTGAGCTGGGGGAGAAGAGGGGTGACAGCAGCTGCCGAAACGAGTCTGGACACTGCTGACGGCAACACCTGTCCACACTGGAGACACGCGGCTAGCAAATGTCCAGCCACAGCCCTTCGGAGATCACACACACGCAACAAACATGCCTGTTTCTTTCTATTTATCTGCCTGTGGAATAAACTATTTAACAAACACTCATTAAGACACACAGATACAGACTCAAGCGCACAAAAAACGCACACCTAACCCAGCCCTTTGTAGCCCGCCACACCCCTTTCCTCTGGCTGACCCCCATCTGTTGCCTCCCTGGGGACTGTGTGCGTGCATCTGTGTGTGTGTGTGAGTGTTGTGTTGTGTTGTGTGTGTGTGTAATGGTAGGAGGTCAGGGGAGGGGACGGGCAGGCGTTGGCCCCGGCTGCCCATTGATCAACAGCTGCTAGGCTTCTCATGCTGAGCTGGACGGCTGGGAAGGCGACAGCAGCTGGGTTGGGGAGAAGGTAAAAGCTCAGGGCCAGAGGCTGGGAGTCGAGGTTGGAGTCGAGGTCGGGGCCGGGGGCCGAAGCTTACAGACTGGGACTGACAACGGGGTTGAAGCTGGGGCTTTTGGGGGCCGCAATAAAGGCCAGACATAAGTTAGTTTTCAGAGGGAGGGAAGCAGTGGGGATGGAGGTGCCAGAGATGAGCAGCGAGGCCCTGGACGGCGGCCGGAGGACTGATGCCAGAAAGAAACAGTGAGGTTAGATGAGGTAGAGCCGGAACAAAAACTAGTTTAAGTGTTTATACATGTTCATAATGCTCACATTTAAAGAGGATCGAGAAGTCTGCTGTCATGGTCCACCCATGCAGAGCCCCAGACCTCATCCTCTATCTCACACACCTGGCCAGTGTCAGCAGGAAGTGGCCATGAATGTTGAATTGTCACTTTTGGACGCAGCCTCCAATCTGACATCAACAGGTGTGGGAGGGGGAGGGGCGTTCAGACACTCTTCAGTTCCCCCACGAGTACCTCATTTGAAGTAATCTGACAACACAGGAAAACAAGAGGATAATATGGAGGCAAATATAAATGTCAATTTCAACATGTTTTTATGAAGTACTGTAGAGCTTGTAATGCTATTAAATTAAAAAAACACATTTGTAAAAGTACTAGCATTAAGTATACTAAAAGTACAAAATTTAACAAGCACAAATTACCCATAATGTATGTTAAATTTTGTAGTAATAATGATTGATGCATTCAAACTACTTTTATTTTTAATTACTTACTTCAATTTTCCAGTTTGTAAAAGTGTAACTCATCTTTTATCAAACAAACTGCTGGTGACTTGTGAATTTTACCGCTGGATCTATGATGACACATCTAAATCTATGTAATGATAATTATTTTTAGTTATAACTAGAATTAATCGGAATCTACAAACTACTCAGTTCCTAAAGATATAAAAAGTAATGGAGTACAACAGATAAATTAGTCATCTCAGGAACAGAGAAGTGCAAAGCGGCAGAAAATTGAAATGACTTGAAATCTTACTTAGATAAGTTTTATGAGCCAGAACACAATCAAAACGATTAAACTCAAAACTTATTATAACCAATTATACAAAAAAAATTCTGAGACTGATATTCTTGGTTTTCCTTTTCCTTTCACATTGATCACATGTATCTACATGCTCATTCACAGGCAGTCTTTCAAAGAGTTACTCTGTTACTTGAGTAGTTTCTAAAACAAGCAAACTGGTTTTGACTCGACTAATATTTAAGCTAAATAACAGTTTTCTGGTTTTTCCTCTTCTGCTTTTTATGACTGAAGACCACATTAAACTTCAGGTGACCATGAGTGTGTTCAGGTTTTTATCAGGTTGATGAAGAGAAAGAAAGAAAGAACTGATGAGAAGGAAAAGAAAAGAGAATATGTGCAAAGCTTTAGACGTAAGAGATACTGATTATTGAATTATGTAACGCTTTTGATCAAATTAACTTCTGGATGTGTAATGTGTCTAAATTATGGCGAAAACAAAACACACATCAGCAAAAAAAATCAACAACTTTTAACCTAATTTCACGTTTAAGGTTATGAGCGTATATTCTTTGAGTTGGTGTTTGGTGTTGGTGACTAAACAGGAGCTGACATAAGAGCCGACAGCTGTTGATGGTGTCGGCCGTCACACATCTGCTGCATTCGGGCCCTTTTACAGAGCGGCCACAGTTCAAGGGGGTGAGGAGAGGGGAGGAGAGGGGGGAGGAGGGAGGGCCTAAAGAAGAATTGAAGCAGGTGAAGGAGGGTCAGGAGAGATAGGGAATAAAAACAACTTTTTACAGCCATGCATTCCTCACCGAGGTTAGAGTTTTTGGGTCAGCGGCAGAGCAGAGCAGGTACAGGTTTTCTTCACTGCAAAGGTGTTTCAGATCTGCCAAACACCCTTAAATCAACCTTATGAATAAGTTAATTTGTCTTACAATACATGTGTAGTGCTTAATAAGACAAAGAAGATGAAGAGTGTGCTGAATTTCATCAAAGAAATAAAAATCTGCCAGTTTCAGAGAGAAAAAGCACATTGACTTGACCTTTAAATCTTCTTGGTTTTGAGTTGAGACCACAAACAGAAGATCAAAATAATCCAGATTCCTATCAAAGATATTATTTCAGATGCTGAACTTTATATTTTTTAAATTTGCTTTGAGGCAGAATGTCCCTTTAAACGTGGGAATGTGGGAAAATGTTGCCCAACAAAAAACACACGTGTGACCTCAATGCTACAAGCTAGTTGACCTTTGCACACCAGTCAGACCACCTTAACAGTGAGACGGTTAAGGTGGTCTGCCTAAAGGAGTAGTTTGACAGTTTTGGAGATACATTAACTCGTAAGTTGAGAACATTGACAGCACTCATAAATTTTTGCACCAAATGTGAAGCTAGTGTCAACTTAGCTTAGCATTAAGACTAGAAGCAGTTAGCCTGGCTTTCTTCATTAGCATAATAAATAAAATTTGTTTAGAAAATATACTATATGTTGTTTTGGATTTACAGCCAACACCTTTGTTGTTTTGGTTCACTCTTACTGCTCCTATTATGTTTCCAGCTGCAGCAGGCAGATGTTTTCAGTAAAAAACCCACATAAACTTGATTGTCTTCCACCTGCCTGACACCAAACATAAAACAGACAAAGTTAGCAACTACGTGGAGCAGGTGAACAAAGTGGAGCTGCACATTAGTCAGATATTAAAGTATTTAAGCTGTGGAACCAAAAAAGAGCTACAAGGAGACAAAGGTCTGGACTCAGATTCATGAGATGGAAAGTAACATGACTGTGAATGAACGCTGATGTTATTTCATGTCTCCAACATCACTTAATAAGATGGTAAAGTGTCAACATTGTGCTTACTACTAACTTTTTTGAAATCCAATTGACCAAAAACATAAAGAAATTGAGATTTGAATGCAGTCAATCAGGCATTATGAAATGTTGACACAGTATGGAAATAAAGTAATAAAGAAACATCCTTTTCTGCAGCGGCAGAGCTCATTGATCCATGAAGGGCACGACTGACGACATGATGATATGTAAACACTCTGCTGTTTGTCTCGCCTTTGTTTCCAGGTCAAAGGTCACTGAAGCAATAATTGATGTGAAAGAAAGATGTTCAGTTTAAGAAAATGTTGTCCTGAATGGGTGCATGTGTCTGTGCGTGTATGTTTGTGTAAGGGAGCATGAAGGAGAGTTTGTGTGTGTGTGACTTGGTGTGCATGTGTGTGTGTGTGCATCCTAACACCACAGTTGGGTGAAGGAGAAAACTCATTTGCTTGTCCATTTACTCTGCTTCCCTTTGCAGCACAATGCAGCGACAGCCATTGGACAAAGAGGCCTCACTGTGGGATTCAAATGAAGGAGGGAGGAGGGGAGCGGAGCACAAAAAAAGGATGAAGGGGTTGGTGGCGGGGTGCAGAGGTTGAGTCGGGAGGGTAGAGGGGACTGAGTGAGTTGTACAAGAAGAGAGGGGGGAGGAGGTGATAGATGACGAGGGGTAAAGAGGCGGGAGGGGCGGCGGGTCCCAACCTAAAAACGCAGGGCAGCGGTGCCCTTCGGCCTGCTGTGACGCCATCCAGCCTCCTATCAACATATCACACAATACTGAGAAAGGCCAGGCTTCATGCCAGATGCCAGTGTGTGTTTTTTTTGTGTGTGTGTGCTTCAAGGTGACACAGTTTATTCAACAGGATGACTCACCGTACAGCTGTGGCGTTTGGAACAACAAGCATTGAATGTTAAGTTTGCGGAAAAAATCAGGCAAAGATGTTTTTTTGTAGTCACTGTTTTCTGTAAGCTCGGACACATCTGGCTGAATTGTACAAATGAAAGAAGTTTGTGGGTTTTTTAGAGGTTGTTGTATGTGCATTCAGATGTAGTCAAATAGGGAGAGGAAGCTCGGTGAAGGCAGGGAAATAAGCTGCAGGTGAGGCTGTGGTTAGAGCCAAGCCGCGGTCACAGGAAGTATTAATAGTAAACACCAACATAGAGGAGAGAGAGGGATGTTTGCATTAGTGGTGGAACTCAAATACTCCTAATTTTTACTTAAGTAAAAATAGTTAAACCATGACACAAACACACTCTGCTACAAATAAAATCTTGTTTAAGTAAAAGTGCAAAAGTTACACCATTAAAAAGAATTAAAAGTACCAAAATTTAAAGAATGGTTCATTTCAGAATAAAAAACATTCTACTTCTGTCATTGGATTATAACAATTAATGTGTCTAAATCTAATGTAAAAAAAATCCTAATTCATTAGTTTAATTGTATTCTGCATTACTAATCTGAATCAATATGAACTAAACTAAGCAAATTAATGTAGCCTGGTTGAATGAAATATTACAGTAGTTGCCGGTGAATCGTAGTGGAATGGAAGTAAAAAGTATCAGTAATGAAACAACTGAAGTACTGAAGTACTAGGCAGAATACCAGAGTAAATGCAGCCACTCTTACTGCAGTATTCTAGTTGTATACTGTTTGTTTGGCCGTGAGAGAATTAACACTGTATTTAGAAAAAGTTGTAGCCTCTGAGTGTCTGTGACTCTGTGATACTAAACATGAAATATTCCTGAAAAGAAAACAATTCTCAGTCAATTTGTTAGTTCAAGTTTTTAACAATCACAATCATTTATAGTCAAATGTCTCCCTCTAGTGTTCAAGAACAAGCATAGCATCTCTAATCATTAAGTGAAATTGCAGGACGTTTTTTAATCTGAATATTTTACCACTAAATTAACAGATATATAAACATGAAAAAATTTAGTTTAGTTAAATTTAAATAAATTTAAATTTAGTTTTCTGTAGATAATAAACTTTAGACTGAGAAAATAAAAACCCCAGACGGTGCCGAACAGTTTTTGCGAGTCAATTAAAGCTCCTTCAGTCATGTTGAGGTTCATTGTCTCTCAGTTTTAAGTAAACACTGCAGAGTAGAGTCAGTGGTGTATGTTGGATTATAACCAGTAATGGAATAAATAAATAAAAGTATTAACAACCTGGTGTAAAATTACTCCATGACTTGTGAAAGTCATGCATCCAAAAAGTACATAGATATTACAAGCTAAATATACTTAAAGTGTTTTGTACTTACATCTTCAGTCTCTTATCATTTCATAGCAATAACTGCACACCAGATCTGATAATCAGACTCTTTTAAATGTCTTCAAGTTGCACTGAGAGACCAATTACTCTTCTTGTACAAACAGGAACAAACTTGGAACAAACTGCAATTACTTTAGATGTAATCCCTTCTCAAAATACCTTTTTTAAAGGTCTATTACAAATGTCCCTGAAGGAAACGTGTCACTGTTTTGTCAACAAGTCACTGACATGACCTTTGGTTGAACCTTTAGAGGACATTTTCAACAAAGTCTGCATGACTTCCTTCACTTACTGTTCCCCTTGTGTTGCTTTTATGTCTTTCATGTGATTTAACACACAAAATTTGTCATTATGTGAAAGTGCTTATGCTGCCATCTTGAGCAGGAATCCCTGGAAGAAGAGAACTTTTATCTCAAGGGGAACTTCCTGGATAAATGAAGGATTAATAAAGACAACCAGCTCTGTAGCTAAATATGTCATCAGCTAGCTTGATATCCAAATATCTTAGTTTATATAGGTTAGACGTATATTAATTCTCTCTGTTTCTCCTTATTTTACATTAAAAAACAGCTGGATGGATACTGTACATTGATAGCTGCTTTTATGGCTGAACGTCTATAGTTTGATGACAAGATTTCTGCTGCTGTTTGTGTTTTGACCTCAAACCCCACTGATGTTATAAAAAATAATGTTCTGCAGACAAAAATCGTTTAAACCCAAAGAACTTTATTTCAAATTCTAGTGGATAAAGTTTCCGCAGACACTAAATACCATGTTAGGATAAATTTTCAGGAAACATAATGATTTTTTTTTATTTTTACCTGAAAATTGCTTAACTGTAAATAAAAGGAGAAAAACCGCATGTGAAGAGGTTGATCAAGAAAAAGAGCTAAAATGAAAATTGTGTTGAGGATTTCAGCGTGCATATTGTGCGTTCATAGCCAAAAAACATTCATTTAGTCTTAACTAAATGTCAAGAGTCCGCCCTTTAAAAAACTCAGTGGTTGCTGAGAGAGAGAGAGAGAGAGAGAGAGAGAGAGAGGGGAGGAAGAGGATCATCAGAATAAAGGAGATGAAGGGAGAGAGGGATGAAAAAAGAAAAAGACAGAAATGGACACTGCAGATTTTCATGTTGAAAAAAGAGATTCAGAGAAAGCTGGCAGTGTGAGCATGTAAAGGGATAAATGTTCATTATAACATTAAAAAAAACCCTTATGATGCTGCTGTTAAATACAAATAGACCCACCAAACACACACTGAGGATGATCCTGGTTCAGTTTTCATGTGTCTTAACCACCACAAGGGGGCAGACAGGAGCAACAGTGTATCAATGAATCAGAAAGTCCAGCATGAAAAAAGATACCAACTTTATCAATGAGAGCAGCTTTGCTTCTAATAAATGAAAAACAGATTTTTCTAGAATCACTAAGTAACATTTTAAATTTAAAAGAGCTGTTAAGACGACAAAGGGCTCTTAGATTTTACCCGTTACACACAATCTCAAAACAAAATGAGCATGAAGAGTTAATACATTTAAAAAAAAGTCCTGATTCAGTTATTATGTCCTGAGGAAAAATGTTTATAGACTCACTGATCGTGTTCGGTTCACCGAGGAGGAGGGGGGGTGGACTTCTTTAACAAACATTTTCACAAACAGGTTTTATTATCTGACTAAATGTTTCCCAGCAAAATGGACTCAACTCTGACTCACTGTTTCTTTTAAAAATACTCATGTTTACACTGTTCTGTTTTGAAATAAAAACCACAAAAATGTTTAATATGCATCTGTCTTGCTGCTGGTGCAAAACAGCTGTAATATGATTTTATACTGTTTTAATATGCTTATCACCACAATGTTTATGTGAAGATGTACGACAGATGTGTGTCTATGAAACACATGTGACAATTTCCACCATGACTTGCTCAGCTTTTCCACCTCTAATCAAACAAATGGGGCTTATTAAAGCAACATTTTGTCAATTTTACTCAAAGTACAGTTCAGTTTACACAGCATTGGAAACCGGTGAACAGTTTTGTCGTCTGTGGCTCTGAAGCAGCTTCCTGAACTTTGCTCGAACGCCACATTCATGTGTTAATCTAAGTTACTGTCCAGCTTGTAAATGAAGTTCATGCCAACATCCGAGTGGTCTTCAGAACTGGGACACGGGGGCTGTTTTTTGAAAGCTGATACATCCAACTTGGCACTTTAATAGATACAGTGTTACATTGTCAACGCACAGTGTTTCTTACCCTCATATATTCTGTAATCATTCAACCATTTTGATTCATCAGATCACATGAACACTAACAAGTTAACAATGAAGTCTTTTTCAACCCTTTCGAAGTAATGGTGGCACAATAAAAGATGCCACTGAGTAGTGTTATGTTATGGAAAAAGTACGATCCAGCATTTGAGGAGCTTGACCACAAACAAGACTAAAAGTCAGCGTACCTCGACCTCTTCTGCTTCAGTTTTCAGCATTTAAAGAAGAAAAAGAGTCTCTTAATAATCCCCCAACGTTATGAAAGAGCAATAATTAACCAACTCTGTGATTCTTGAACAATCCCAGTATGTGAAGCTCTCCTCCAGCAGAAAATTAACCCATTTAGACAACACATTAAAAGAATACTGTCATGAAACCAGAGTGAATTAGAAGCGACTGAGTCGGAAAAAACATCTGTCTCCTGGTTGTAACTCAACATCATCTGTAACTCAGATAATCAACTGGAGTCAGATTATCTCCAACAGGCTGGTAGCAAAAAGGTCTGGAAAGACATTTTCACTGACATCTAAATAAAATCCAATATAGCTATGTACATTTATATGTATCTGGTTACTTAACAGTGTAAAAAGTAGTTATTATAGGCAATTTAAAATATGACTACAAGACCAGCAGTCAGGGTAACTATTATGGAGAGCAAACAAAGCTTTTTTCCATTCTCACATTCGGTTGAAAAGGTGTAAATGCAGCTTTAGACACATTTTTCCAGCTGTGGCTTCACAGCAGCAGGTAGCTCCGATTGTATTTAATTATTGATGAAACAGTAAGGAGACTTCAGCAAAACTTAACTTATTTAAGTCTTACTTTTTCTGAAAATGGAAGAAAATTGGATTTAAAAAAAAAGAATGATGACATCTGTCTTATACAGTATTTCTTAATCAAGTTCTTAACATTAAAGTTGATGCCGTTGTCTTCCTCTACGTTTTAACAGAGCATTGTACTGAGAGTGCAAAGAAATCAATGGATTTTAATTAGATTAACAATCAGGAGTGTGTAGGTAGAAAGATGCTGACCTACAGAACTGATTTTTTTATTTGTCATAACAGATTTTCTGTTACTGGTTCATAGAAAAACTCCCCCCTCGCTAAATTTAAACTAAGAGAAACATGAGCCTTCTCGTGGGAGGCAGCACTCCGTGGAAGCAGCCTCCAGCTACAGCAAATTTAAAAGCAGATTTTTTTGGTTGAATGACAAGGCAACATAAGAAGTCTTTCCTCCAAAACATCAGTTCAGACGTCGAGAGAAAAAAACAAAACAAAACAAAAAATTAAACACAAAAAGACACGTTACAAATATTAAAGGATCCCTTTATCATGTCAGGATGTGCTGTAAACCTGGCAGAATAAAACATAAAGCAGAAAAAGTCCAAAGCATCTAAAGTGCAGAGGTTAAAACTCGTTTTTGTTTTTTTTAACTGATTTTACACCAGACTGGCACAGCGCATTTAAAACACAGCATAGATTAACAAAAAAAATACACTTGAACAAAGTCTGACCAACCAAACGTCTGTTGACAGTTCCTCCAGGCTGTGATCCCGTGTTTGGGTCAGTGTGTGTGAGTGTGTGCAAGTGAGTGTGTGGTGTGTGAGTGTGTGTGTGTATGTTAAGTCAGTTCCTTCATGTCCTCTCAGACCTGATGACAGCTGGTGTTGCAGGATGTGTTGTACGTCTGAAGTGAGCAGATCCGATATAAACTGGAGACAAAATCAAAGAGGAACCTGACTGCAGATCTGTTTTCTTAAAGTTTAAAACAGTTAAAAATCCAGATGTGGTGGCCGGTAACGGTTCGTTCAGGGACACAGGGAGGTCCGTCTGATGTGCGTCTGAGCCAGAGAGGTCCGGTCTGTAACGTGGGACAGTCTGGTGATACAGTGATAAAGCGTTAAGAACAGACATGATGTTCATGTCTCTGTCGAAGAGTTGAGACAGGTAGGTAGGCTGTGTGTTATGTGTGAGTGTTTGCGTAAATCTGTGTGTGTGTCTGTGTGTGTGTGTGTGTGTGAGCAGAAGGGTGACGTTGATTCGCTGCTGTGCATCCGCTCTGCTTGTGTTTCCTCCTCCCTTCGTCTAGAACAGCTGGATCATGGACTCCCGGGACTTTCCCACTCCGATCCACTTGACTGAGGAAACAGAAGCAGAGGAAGGTGATAATTTCTGTTCAGTCGCCGCTGGTCTCAGATCTGTGTGTCAATCAGCGTGTTTACATGCACTCTGAGACACCAGGTTACATTGAATCCATGTATACATGCAGCTGGTCTGTAATCAGATTACCCTCCTATGTGTAATCTTATATTGAAGAATAACTCAGTTGTTTTGAGCTGTTTTAGTGATTTTTTTGTGCTTTTTGGAGGAAAAAACAGCTTATTCAAACTTCTAGAGGCCACTTTGAGTTTGTTCAGTGTCTGTTAGACTTCAATTGATGAAAATATGAGCAATAAAGCATCAGTGTATGTAGCTATTTCTCATTTTACCTCCTTCCCTTCATTCAGGCTCTTTGATTTCTACAATGCTTTAAATCAGGAGGTACTTCTGACACAATCAGGTTACACAGAACATGATTTAACTGATAGATTATATGGTTTCATGTACTCTGTGTTTGTGTATATAAGTGAGGTCATACCAGGCACTCCCACGAACTCCTCGATGAAGCGGACGTACTTCTGGGCGTTCTCAGGCAGCTCCTCAA
Organism: Acanthurus leucopareius; assembly: GCA_029814765.1. Taxonomy (NCBI): domain Eukaryota; kingdom Metazoa; phylum Chordata; class Actinopteri; order Acanthuriformes; family Acanthuridae; genus Acanthurus; species Acanthurus leucopareius. Next base: position 18,473,406 of record JAQMCX010000003.1, on the reverse strand, counting down.
AGCTCCTTGCAGCTGAAGTGTCGCTGTTCCAGCCCGGCAGCGTCTCATACTGGACCTCAACACGCTGCAACACTTCCTGATTGGCTGGAACACAATCAATGAAAGGAAAGGAGGGGTTGAGTTGGGTTTGGGCAGGGGCGTAATATCACACCATCAGTTTTACTGGAGACCACAATCAAACAACTATGACAACAGATCAATATGTTTTCTGCCTTGAAATGGGAGCTGTGTAATCATACGGACTGGAAGAGGGAAAGCTGATGAGATGTCAGACACTTTCATCTGAAGGCAGAGATGCATTTATTTCACCTTTTTTTACTGATCACAAACAGTACGACGTCAATAACAGCATGATGCCAGTTGGAAAGTGGAAAACAACACATTTCTTTCCTTTTTAAATACACTCTTGTTCTTTAAATTCCACTATTTTGCACTGAATTAGACTGACACTGCTGTATGCTAACACTTAAAACTCAATTCCATTTATCTGTATCTCAAGCAAACAATGCAGAAAAGAAGCTTTAAACAACAACATTCTTAAGTTTTTATTTATTCTCCTTCTATGAGCTCTAATTTATTCCAACACTTACACATAAGTTACTCATTCACACACCAGCTCACCTGGAAAGTAAGGTATGGTTTGGTTGTCGACTTTGTAGCTCACGCCCACTTTGATCTCTGCAAGCACGTCAAGTATGTCCAGTTTGGTGAGAGCTATACTGGGAGGATAAAGAGGACGGGAAGGTGTAAAGGTGAGCACACACAGACTGCAGAACATCTTATAAACACACACACACACCTCTGTTAACCAACTTGAAAACAAAAACAAGCCTATAAAATCAAAAACTCTTCACTATAAACGCAAACACTTCAGGGAACCTTCACTTTAAACTATGTGACTGAGTGGACAGTGAACTCACGCGGTGAAGCCGTTAATCATGTGTGCATATTTGATGAGCACCAGATCCAGCCAACCACATCGCCTCTTCCTGCCAGTGGTCACGCCCACCTCCTTCCCCCGAGTCTGAAGTAACTCGCCGATTTCCTGAGAACAACAACAACATGAGTGTTGACAGCTGATGAGCCTCATATCTCTCTGCATGTTTATTAACTTCCTGTTTTGCTACATAGCTGAAGAGACAGTCGGATAACCAGTCAGACATTAAAAATATTCAGCTATTAAGGATCAGTTCTGCATTTAGGCCTCAGTTTTTCATGAGCAGGTGTCACTGAGAGTTTTATTGACCTTGACAAATACAGTTAAACACAGCTAATCACAGGCTGCAGTGTGGCAGACCCTCCTCTGGGTGGTGCTGCTTAAAAACAAAGCCACCCAGAGTCACATTTCTACTGTGTACTGTACATATTAACTCATTACATAATTTAAAGGCCTCAGCTCGGATGTTTTTCTGTCATGTCTGAGTATCAGCAGGTGTTGTGAGTAACTGTGTGCGTCCTCTTACGTTGTTCTGCTCTGAGGGAAAAGCTCCGATGCCGACCCTGGTCGTGTACGCCTTGACGACTCCATAAACCTCCCCGACATTCTGGGGCGGCATGCCGAGACCCGTGCACACCCCGCCCACCGTGCAGTTTGACGATGTCACAAACGGGTACGTCCCTGCAATGACAGCAAGCGTAAACATCAATCAAACTTTTTATTAAACTGTAGTTACTGGTTGAACAAACATGCAACTGTGGGAAGATTTGTTCAAAACAGGGGCTTTGAATGTTTGAACCCGACCCCTCAACCTTTACTTCTAAGCTGCAGTTAATGGAAGTACAGTTCCCATAATGCTTTGGAGGATGTTGTAATGCTTCAAGTTTTCTAAGAAGCTTTATTTCAGATGAGGTGTGTATGAGCACTTTAAGTTCAGCAGCTACAGTTTAACATTTCAGCTTAAGAAAGAAGGTGCAAATAGCTTCTTTTCAAAATAAAATTCAGGATCTTGGGGCTTTCTGAAACATAGGTGAAGCCTGACAAGCTATATTGAGTCATTTTATGACTTTTTTTGCTGTTTTTTAAGTTTAAAACAAGTTACAGCTCCTTCAGTTGTTAAGAAACAGGCTGTGATGCTTTTTTACTAAGAAATTTAAAGTGTTGTGTAGAATAAGGAACTTCAACTGTCACATTGTCATGTAGATGAGCAGATAATGAACCACTTGTCATTGTTGGGATAACTGTGCTGAGTTAGTCAGAGCTTCAAGTTATGAATAATTACGGCCTTTGCTGCTTTGAGTGACAGCCGCCTCAAGCTGTCTGTAAGGAATCACACAGTCATTGGTTGAAAGCTCATCCTCCCCAGCTCCACCTTTTCATCAAAATAGTTTACTCCCGGCTACAAAATAAAAACAAAACAGAGCAGCCATAATACCAAACATGAATCACTGTGGCTCTGTTCACCTTTTAATATACTGTTCATCAAGATCAGGGTGACAAGTAAAGCTTGGACATGCAAACTCTGAGTAAGGAAACCCCTCAGTTTTTAATTGAGGAAATAGCTGTTCTCAAATAGCTCACTTTACATGAGTTTGGCTTGAGGCAAACTGGCCTTCAGATAACAGAAGACAGGATCTCAGTGAAGTAACTTGGATGATCTTTTGTTTAACGGCACCCTGAGGTGATAATGACTTAGCTCACCTCTATGTTAGCAATTCAAAAAATTGCATTCTCCTTTTGTGAATCTGTCTTTAAACGACAGCAATAAAAGCTGACGAGGACTGAGTCTGAGATGCTGAGACGCCGGCAGCTTCCCACATGCAGATCATCGAGTGTTAAGAGTGACTGTTGTGTAATCAAAGACGAACAGGTTCTGCAGCAGCCAGCATGTCCATCAGCAGTCATGAGTGCTGTCAAAGTGCTCTTCAGATAAACACTGGCGCCCTGCATGCTCCCATGTCCCAAATATGTCTTGATAGGGGTTTCAACGTAAGATGATACAGATTAAGTTCAGGCTTGATACTAAGCTGACTTTTGCCACAACTTTTAATCAGGTATAGATACAGGGAAGCTTGCGGCACATCAGTGTGCAGAACTTTGTGCCCTGATACAGAAGTTACTACAAGTGTGGTGTTTTTATAATAACCAGTGTTAAACCTTGAGTGTAGCTTAATCTGCTCAGGGCCGTGACTAATGACAGGTCTGCTCTGTTACAGTGACAAATTAGAGGACTAGTGCGTTACGTCGGTGGGGTCATTATCTGCAAGGAAAAAAACACATATTTCATGCTTTCAAACAACTTTTTGACTGTTATTTATGCATTTAATACTTCCTCTGCCATTGTGATCGACTGACTGACTGACAGGTTGTGTTCATGCACAGTCGAGTGGTGAGCGTGCACGTCAAGCCTGGATGCCGGAGCACTTCAGCAGCAGTTAGCAAACTTACCGTCGTCTCTAGTCTGAACTCCAAGCAGGCTTTTTGTAAAGAGCATCACAAAGCTTAAGTGTTTCAGGGCAACATCACCGCGTCACTGTAAATGCACTCGACAGCGCTTGGTAATTAGAAATGACATTCATTCTCAGAGCACAGGTTAGCACAAAGGCTCATTTTTCAACTGGATGATTGGAGGATAATCAGAGGCAAACAAGTTAAGAGTAAGGCGGGCAAAATGGCAGCGCACATGCATGCTGAGGGATGCACACAGAGCGATGTACTGACCGAAGTCTATGTCCAGCAGTGCTGCGTTGGCTCCTTCCACCAGGATGTTCTTCGAAGGGCCGTGAAGAGCCTCGTACATGTAGTGCACCCCGTCTCTCACCATGGGCTTGATCCGCTCCACATAATCCTAAAATCATGCAACATCAAAGTGTTTGTGCAAAGAGGAGAATTTAATGCTTTCAGAAATATTTTTTTTCTGTTTGATTTGTTACCTGTAACTTGACCAGCTCTCCCTCTGTGTCGATCTCCAGAGTCGGGTACATGGCCTTGTACTGCTGGGCTAATACTTTAAACCTGAAACAGCAGACATCGATCAGTTGATTTACACCAACTGGGCTGGTATGAAAAACTTTCTTCATCATCCTGCAATCTGATTATAAACACAGGAGGTTTACAAACATCAGATCTTGTTATTTTTACTGTGAATCTGACTCCCAGACATGAAGGCTCCAGGAGCTACACTCTGGAACAAATGGCTCTCAGGAGTGTTTGTGTTTCCACCACATCTACCGTGAACCGTTAAGAAGGAAACAAGACCAAAACTGGAAAAACCTTTTTATTTTTTTTTTGAATGCTGTAAATGAGGTGACTGTCAGTTCAGTTTCACTTTGAGAGATCCTGAGCCACAAAAAAGCCTTTCACCCCCAGAGATTTTTATGGTTTATTATACAACAGGAGCCACATTTATGCCACGTTCTCAATGAAATCAGCCCTGCGTGTACAAATACAGCCTCCTAACTCATATGAGCTGAGCCACCAAAGCAGAGAGATCCAAAAGTTCAACCTTGTTGGCAAAAGAACTTTTCTGGATCATTATTTGATTAAATTCATTCAAACGCACATTTGTAACATGAGCTGTAGCATGATTACACTGTGTTCATTGCCACAAAAGACAAGGTCACTGCGGCTGCTGTGATAACTCTTTGGCACTGTGGAGGGTTTTAGGGAGTTTAAAAAGCCTTCAAACTAACTGATGTTGCTTAAAGTGAACTTTCTAGATTTGCAGACTTTGTCTCACCAGTGCTGTTTTAATGCAAGTGTGTTTTCAGTCTCATCTGAGTTCTTCAAGTCAAACCGTGGGTAAAAATTCTAAAAAGTTTCCTGCAAAAGTCCTTAAACGGGTAATAAAACTGAAGCTAGGTATGTGTGCTTGAAGTGCAGGTGAAATTTCTGAGTTCAGAGGTTCAAGTAAAAGTTTCAGAGAGCAAAAGAGACTTAAAGTCATGAAACAAACAATTACAGCACTCTCGGACTCAGATTAACGACCATCTTATGTGAGTAGTCTTTGGAGGATGTTATGATGGCACACTGGGAAAAAATACTTACATACAGATTTAATCAAAACCCCAGACAGTAATAATCTTGTTATAGAGGCACAGACCTTTCAGAGAACTGAGTGAAGTCAGCCAACAGGTCACAGATCCTCAGACCGCTGCGTGCCGCCTTGGCCGAGTACACCGGACCAATCCCCTTCTTTGTCGTCCCGAGGCTAAGACGGGGGCCAAGAGAGGAGGGAGGAGGGGAAAAAACAAAAAAACATGCAAGTCCAGTCTGTGACATGCTTTTTTACAGTTCCAAAGTTCATCCTTTCATTCATCTTTTCTTGTAAAACTCTTTAACACCTGCAGACCCAGTGACAGTGAACTCTCCAACACCACCAAAAGTTTGTGATTTACTTCAGAGCTGTGGTTTGAATTTAAGATAAAAGGTGCAAAATGTACAGTTGACATAAGACTTGACAAGTCTGATTGCAAAAGCTTTCTCACGTCACAAAAAAAAAAATGGCTGCAAATTGCAAATCATAGCTTTTTAAGACGGATCTGCTAATTGGGCAATGAGTGCAAACAAAAAACCTGATGCTCATCACCGTCATTTTGCCTTTTTCTGCATCTCTGTATACCAGCCCAGACGTTGATGATCACCTAAATCTTTACTGACTTAAACTGACACAGTATATTTTCTTTACATGTGACTCAGGACAAGAGAAGTGCTGCTCAGGTAACATGTTTAACTAGTTAAACATTTACATATGACGCACTCAACACATAACTCAAATATAATGAGGGCTTGCCACAGCAAACTTTGCTTACCCTTCATGCAAACTACAGAAAGAAAAAGTCAAACATTCTTCTACTTGTTAAAAGTAGAAGAACTTAGCCAATGTGGATGATAAATTATCATATTTTACTATATCAGTAGTAAAGCATTTTATGTTACTGTTGTAGCTGAGTTTAACAGCTTAAATATAGTCAGTTAATCTACAACTTCAAATTTAAATGTCTTTATTTTCTTAATTTTTTCCGGATATTTGCTTTTTGTGAAATATTTTCCCTTTGACATGTTGTCGAGCAAATCTTTAAGTGGTATAAAATGGAAATAGTCAAGTAAAGTACAAGTGCGTTAAAGCTGAACTGCTGCTTGCTGCTCTTTTTATTTAAAGGTGTGATGAAAAAGTTCAAAATCCCCCCAAAAAACATTGCATGTCACAAATGAAATTTTAAAATGTGTCAAACAATGATACAATTCTATTACATATCTTCAGAGGGGAGATCCATACACACTTGCAGAATGAAACACATACAGTGTAACTAAACCTGCAGATGTGACACTGATTTGAAATATGTAGATATTTAAAATGTCTAAACAATTCAACATGAGGTTTAGATTTGAGTGAATAAACTTCTAAGTCCTCTCATTGCTGCATTTGTAAGAAAGGAAATTTTTCACCTGCTTTTGTTGTGTTGATGTTTCTAAGGCTGCCGTAAGAACGGTTGCCTTGAATGACCCGAGTGACGGATCAACTTACATGAGTTGTTTAAACTTTTCTTCAGCTGTGAACAAAGGTTTTCTTAGTTTGTGTTTGTCGTATGTTTCCAAATCTGCAGGGCTGCAGGTTCCTCCTTTGTGTTTGTTGTTGTCATGCACCTGAATTGAGGCTAAATTGTGGCTGAACAAAACTCTGCTGATCGGACTCAGTGACATGGCTCCCTGTTAACGTGAATGCTTCCCAAACATAAACAATCGAGGCTGAGGAATGCAGGACGTGATGTTTTTCTTTATCCATGAGCTGCTTTAGAGTTTTGTTTACTGACACAGGCTGATATTTGGTGAGATTAAAAAGTCCCTAGATGTTTTTCTGGGTAGTGCCAGTGACCCTGGAGATTGAGGATAAATGTGTGTGTGTGTGTGTTTGTGTTTGTGTGTGTGTGGCAGCCATTTTTAAGCAACAGGTTTCTTACTTCTTGCCTGCTTGCTCTTGTCTCTGCTGTTCCTGAACTCCATCAACTGCTTGGTGGAAGTCAAACACTGCGGAGGAGGTAGAAAGGGGACACACACACTCACACACCTCAGAGAAAGCAGGGCACACACACACACTTTTGCATGCATGCATTCACACATAGATTTAAAAAAAAAAAAAGGAAGAGCCCAGAATTGGACCTGAGAGGACTCACCAATATGTGCTCTGTCCGAAATTATCAACCGTTTCTCCCAGTCTTTTAGACCTACACACACACACACACACACACAAACACACACAAACACACCTAAACGTTAAGTCTTGTTCTGTGGCTGCATGTTATTTTACTGTATGTGTGTAAAACAGCTGGATATTACACACCTTTTCCTTTGAGTTCATTCTTCTCTGCCTCTTCAAACAGGCCTGGCAGGTGGATCACAACACCGTTGCCTGAGGAAATAAACAAACCAACTGGTTGAAATCGAACTTAACAGTCTCTGATGAGAGAGAGTCTCACAGTTTAATGTTCATGTACAAAGACATCTTTTTTTTTTAATTCAAATTGATGATGGCTGTAACCATGATGGACTTTGACTCACATTTACAGATCAAGTAATATTTTGCAGGCACCATTTTTGATTAAAGTTTTGCAAAAAACAGAACCTGTCCTCGTTAAATCTTATGTTTTCTAATATAACTCTTGTTTTTTCTTGCATATCTCTCATGTGTCATCATTTAATTAATAGGTTCTCGTGTAGATGGATGCCTTAACCGATGACTGGCCTCTTGTCTTGTTCACTTTCTATCTATTTACATTTCAGTGCTGCATTTTTCACTTAACGACTGCACAATCTGACCTGCCTTGAACTGGTGATGTACAGTCTGAAATATACTGTGACCAAGATTTTATTAGACCTATCTTGCACAGTTAAGGTGCAATAAACTTATATGATCACAGTAATTGCACATAATGAAGGCACCTTTAATTATCTCATTATACATGTTACATGCAAACCAGAGAGTGTGTGTTCAGTGTGAATGTAGCCACAGGCGTTTACAAGCACTGAGCCTAAATATGAAGTTACGTATTTCTGTCAAACCAAGCTAACAGTTCACTAGAGGATTCAGACAGCTGGCTCTAATATCTTTTTAATTTGGTTGCATTTACTGCAGGAGGTGAGGTAACTACTTTGGCCAACTTTAATGCAAGAAATGTGGGAAAAAAAGCAACAAACACTGACACCGTAGAAGTAAATGTGTGCAGATATGAACCATTCACAGCTCAAGAACAGGAAAGACCTGAACAAACACATGGTCCCAGCGCTGGAGGCCATGAATGTACTTTAACACAGGTATGACAGTAATTTCAGGAGAAAAATGTCTCCACTCTGACAAAATAAAACCATTTTTAAAATATTTATCTAAAAACAACGATAACACTATATTTCAGGGGGTTATGTGTCTCCTTTTCTGTATTATCTGAAATATTCAAAATAACTTGATGAATGAGTGAAACTAGTAATGAAAATAAACACTGTATGAGTGGAGTGGAGAGACCCAGAAACACCATCGGTTCAAGTGCATGTCACACTTGACGCCCAGTGCTGCAAGTATTTTTAAGTGTTGGAGTCGAAATGCAGAAACCCATTAATGTGTCAAAGAAGAAAAAGCAGAAATGTGACTAAGCATCGACAGATCATACAGCTGTGCATGTCTGAGTGCAGATGTGCGGAGGGCTGGAGGCCAGAAAGAAAGAGCAGGACACCATTAGCTAATGAAGTTACTGCAGATGAGTGGATGTGATGCAGGCTGCAGTCTGGCTCTGACTCAAGTTGATCGCCTTCACTGTGGCGATTGCCAAGATAGAGGCTGTACAGTAACGTGAGGAGTCTTGATCAATTAATCAGGAAAACAGTACAGATACATGGTCTTGGAAAAAGAGCCAGAGTGTGTGTGTGTGTCTGTGTGTTTGAATCTGTGTGCGTTACACACCAATGAAGGCGGTGACCTTGGGGTTGATGATACCGCTGGGGAGGAGGTGAAAGTCGTACTCCACCGAGTCCACCACCACTGTGTGTCCTGCGTTGTTGCCGCCCTGCAGAGGTCGAATGAGGAGAGAAAAACAGAAACAAAAAGCGTCATGAGACTAATGGAGCCTTTGCAAATAGGTCTGACAGAACTGGAGAGCAGGACGAATAGTTTGGCAAGTAGCAACAAGTATCATACATAAACCAACGACCACTGTCTGTTGGTGTGTGTGTGCTGCTTTGTTGTGTTGCTTGGAGACTCTGCTCAATATGAACTCAAATGTCAAGTAAACTCCAGTCACTCCAGTCACTCCAGTGTAAACTTGCTGACAAACGGGTCAGTAAAAATGCTTTGTTGGTACCATTGATTAAACATGACAGCATGCAAATAATGTCCTCCACCCCAAACTGTGTCCTGTCAGGACTTGTTGCTACAAATTCCCTTATCGAAAAAACTGACATCATGCTGCAGGAAATTATGCGTCATTTTACAACCCTTTAACAAGCCAGCCAACCTTTAATGGAAGACAGTGAGTCTGAGCCATTTCCGAACTGTCATCCTGCTGCAAGTCAGATTTACCAGAATTCGTGACTTGACAAACTTGTAAATAACTAATTCAAACAAGACTGATTCCCCCCTTCATGGGGAGGTGTGTGTTTTTGACATTTCTGCTCAGTTTGTGGCCAAGTTTTATTTACAAAAGTACTATCAAAGGGTAAAAAGTGAGACTTGCAAACTGGTCCTGCTGTCAGACATCAGCCGATAAAAAGAGAAGTTGATCACTGTCAGTATCAAAGTGTTAAGAGTTATTAAACGACAATAGTACGGCTGTCACCAACATGTCATCAGAGCAGAGCTATGACAGATGTACAGAGTAAAGCTATAGAATAGTAAACATCTTTTTTAAACACAACTGGTCTCTAAATACAAGAGGCAGTCATGTGACGGATCTGGACGAGAGAATATCAAAAACTTTAGGTGGATATAAATATTTAACGCCCCATAAAGAAAGGCAGACCATCAGTTTGACTCGTGCGACAGGTCAAAACAACTCGTGAATTTCACTCAAGAAAGAGATTCAGAGCTGCAAAATGTCTTTAAAATCACTCCTACGTCTAATTTAAGAACGACTTGCATGATGTCCAGTGTCACTGATCTGGTGAAAAAAGCAGAACAAACTAAGTGAGATAACAAGTTGCAACTTTCCGATCAAAATAACAAGCAGTGTCTGACACCAGCTGTCTGGGTCACCTCCTTTCACTTGGTAAAGTCCCAAATATGACAAACTGACAAGATTAATGTTTATCTAGCTAAATAATCAGGAGTTAATGAAGACGCTTTATAACAGGAAATTAAATTTAAATGCTCTGTTGATTCTATGATTAATCTCTAATCTAATCTCTAATAAGGGTCAATAACCATCCAGACAGACAGAAGACAAACACAGAGGAAAGTTTAAGGAAGACAAAAAACTAACAAGTGTATCAGCCAGCTTATGGACTTTTTGATTCAGAACCAGTCTGACTGGTTGATCGGTACTAACAAAGTTTTCTCAACAAAGATAAATGAATGTATGTAATGCTGACAACATGAGCATGCTGGGTTTTCCAGTGTCAGCTGTGCTTAATCATGTGCAGGCCTGGATGCATAAAAAAAAAAAAAAATGCTACAGTGGAGCCCAGAAGGGGGAACAGTGTGTCCCAGTACAAAAACGTCACCATCTGACCCGCTTTGCTCCCCCTCTTCCTTACGTTTCGCGGTCATAAAGGTTACCGTGCAGTTAATGGACATACAGATGGAAAAGACATAGAGGATGATTTCAGTAACAAGAACTCAAGCCATCTTTTCTCGCCTTTGAGTAAAAAAAATAAAAAATGAACGAAGGAAAGTATTTTATGTATTTTTATATTCTGCTGCAATGTCATTACGGCAGCTGCAGATTCATTCATGCCCCTGCAGCTTGCGTAACCGCTCCCTACCTGAGGTGCCAATTTAACTGAGCGCGTCCTGTGACCAGGATGTGTTTCTAACGCCTGTAGCCTGTGGATATAAATCAGGGCCAGCATGTGTTTTGACCGCATGGGGTTATTCCTGGCCACAGCAGTACCCTGAAGGTGGAGAGGGGGAACAGATGCCGCTCCTTTTTAAATACTTTTACGATCTACCCCCTCGCCCCCCCCCCCTGCAGAAAATAACTCCAGTTCTCATACAGTCGTGTGATCGTCCTTTTATTCCCATCACTGCAGAATGAACTTCTGATGCTCACCTAATGCTATTCGAGCTTAGAGATTCCTACAAAGGGACATAACCTTAATGTACAATTACAATCTGCCCCTTCAATAATTTTACATTGGTCTCTTTTGTGCACAACATCAACTTTATTTGTGTTTTTGCTGAAAGGAAAAGTCCTGATGCTCTTTCAGAGGTTTCTTTCATTTTTTCCTCATTCAAGGGGCAGCTTTTCCTTAATTAAGCTTGCTATGAAATGTGCCTTGGCCCTGAACGTGCCAGACTATCACTTAAACCTCCAGGCCACATGCCCCCATCATGGAGAAATAGCCTGTAGGCGGGTGGAGATCGAATCCCACACTTCAACATTCAAACGTTGTGGAGCAGGTTATGGAAAGTGGGGTGGATCTGTTCACCTCATGGAAAAAAGGCAAAGTGGAGGGGACGTTCCTACAATAGTAAGGACTGACGATCCTGTCATCACTCTCCTGAGATGTGTTTGACCAGCATGACGCCCCCTCAGCTACACACCCATCTTCCCCCTCTTGTGACCCCAACTCTGGGATCTTAGAGGTCTGGACTGTAATGAACATCCAGGAAGACTGCTGGCACAGCTTATTTTAAAAAAAGACCAAAGCAGCATGTCAGTGCTCCCTTGCATATCTATGAGCCAACAACACACACACACACGCACACACACACATTCTCTGTAATGTATGGAGGGGATGCTGAGCAGGCCCACTGCCAGAAAGAGTTTATTTTTACACGTCTCCAGCCTCGGCAGGACTGCAGGAACAAGGAAACTAAGACACTCTGGAGAATCCTTGTTATGTTAACTTGTTATCAAGAAAGACAACCGATAGTCCTCTGATCTCTACACAGTTAATATGAGCAGTCGAAAAGATTAGCAACATTGTCTGTATCACTGAGGACAAAAGACATGAGGTTAAACATGACTGCAAATGACATTTTTATTGCTGATTAATCTGCTGTTTCTTGAAGTGTTTGAATCTCTAGGCTCCTCACTTTTCAATTCAATTAAATTCAGCTAAAAACAATATTAAAAGTGTCTTGGGGGCAGCACCAAAAGTTTTGTTTTTATTTTAAATTAACATTATGTCTTTAGCAAACTCTCTGCTGCTCCATTAGCTCCGGGGAAAGCCATCGTTTTACATGAAAGCTGAGCAAACACAGGGTTTTTTAAATGAAACAGACCGAACAGGAGTTGGTTTTCTCACTTCAGAGCTGGTTTAAGATGTTTATTGCTGCAGTGTATGTTGGTCAGCCGGTTTATTTATGAGAGCTGATTGCTGCTTCCCTCTGTAAACGTCAAACTCTGAGTGATGGTGAGCTGATAAATGCCACGAAAACAAGAGGACTAATATTCCTACAAATGTTTTTTTATAATTATTGGCCTCAAATTTGAGCCAATAATTGCCTTGATGTGACATTTCGATTTTAAAAAAAGGTTGATACATGCAAAAACACTGCTACAGCAATGTCCACTTGTCATTCTGACTTTATTGCTCATTTGCTTTAACACCAATCACACTGTTTACCAGGTTGAAAAAGAGTCTTTCACTGCAGTATACACACAACCTCCGAAACAGGCAAAGACTCAACCGAAACGACCGCGAGGCTGCGAGAGTTTGAAGGGTATCCAACATAAATAGGAAGTCAGCCACATTGTTATGCTAACACACAACAAGACAAGTTGTTCACACATTTTGTTGCCAAGACAGGCACTATTGTCAGAACATAAGGTTGTTATTAATTTAAGTCCAGGCAGGTTGAATGAATACACAGTATGCAGTTACACACAACAGAGACCAGCAGACCAGATACAACCAGTCCACCACAGGCAAACTTCAGCTTTCTTCAGGTGAATCTGCTTATGACAGCAGAGGCTTTTTTGACATTTCAACCAAGACTTCAGTCCTTCCTTTTGCTGCTTTATCTGTTCAGAGACACCAGGGTCATCAATCCTCCTGGGCCACAAAAAGGGCAAAGAGAAGAGACAGCTCCAGCCATGTCACAAGCCTGAGACAACAACTCGTGGCATTTCAGTATCTCCGGTCCACCTGTTTTGCCTGAGAAAACCAGGGTGCATGCAAATTTAAACACAAAGCGCCAGGGACTGAACCACTGAGCCAACAATGCTGACCAAGTCCAGACAGGCGAGGCAGCGTGGCCGCATAGCTTGATAAGATTAAAATAACAACAACCCAAATAAATTCATGTGCTGAAACACTGAAGGTGAACAACTCGGCATTAGCTGGAAAAGCAATCTCTTTACATTGCACAGCAGCACCTATAGAAGATCTTATTTTATCCAATAAAGACAAAGCCTCACTGTAAACACTACACACACACACAGTGACACACCCCTCAAATCCTGATGTCAGATTGGCTTTGGCCTTCTGACGTGGTTATGCAAATATTATCAACACATGTATGTGCTCCATAGTCTTGTTCTGTCCCAGCCTGGCCATACGGATAAGCTGGTGCGTGTATTTACCATGAAAGCTTGATAGTACGCATGGTGTTTGTGTGCCACAGGTAAGTCTAAGTGGAGCCTAAAGGAAGAAGACAACACAACACAGATATAATCTGAATATGCAGACTTAAAGGTCAATAATTTGCTGAACTGTGCAGAGCTAGTTGACTCTAAACTATTTAAAATTTTAGAAAAGAAATACAAGAAGTTAGAGGCAGAACGTGGCAGTAACGGTCTGGGTTCAAAGAGTTTTACCTTAAGGTCTGACAGCCTTGATTTCAATAGAGTCATCAAACTATAATTGCTGTGGATTCAATGCAAACACTTCCATGTTCGGAGAAGCCCAGGGCCTGACAAGCAGCCACCTGCTGCTCCCCTCTGCAGGAATATCAGCCCCCATCTGCCTTTGCATTTTTCAGGTATCACTTAATCAACAGTGTGCTAAAAGGCCAAAAGGTTCACGGTGCAGAAGGTTCACAGTGATTACAGGTCAGTCTCCCTGGCTTTTCCTTTATCATGAAGTCCAAAGGAAAACTTCTCATCAGCACTGATGTCAGTGCTCTCAATACCCGACTGACCCGTTACAGTTTGTGCCTGAGCTAAACCTTCTTTTCAAACAGCATGAAGTTCGACAAAAACACACCAAACTGCTGTCTGCACAATCCAACTCCACATTTTAGTAGATAAATTCAAGATACAAGGTTTAGATTTCAATGTTTTGGGCTGAACACTTGATTTTTTAACATGCAGCAAGGTCGAAAATGCAGAACCATGGATAGCAAGGGTGAGCAGCAAGATCTTGGCACAGTTTACTACCTGATTTGACAAATAGGGAGGGAGGCTGTAGCGATCCTTTCCAACAGCGTCTGTCTACTACACATTGAATTTCCTATTTTACCTCCTGGATCTTGGTTCAGATTCTTTTAATAAGAGTAAAAGGTTCAATAACAGCTTCAGCCCCACAGCCGTACCTCTTCTGAATATTACAATCATTGCTATGACTGCTGTTATTACTATTGTTGTTACTACTACGTCTACTACCTCTGCTTTTGGCTACAACGACCTCAGTGGATATGAAAACGGAAAAGCTTTTTGGTTAAGCAAAGGTTTTTCACAAGATACTCTATTTACTCTGAACGCATCATTTTAAAATAACACTGACAAGGAAGCATATCTATGCAAATGTTCACAGTAAGATAACAGTAGGTTTTCATACCGTGACACCTGGCTTAGTTTGCGGTGCAGACGCAATGATAAGCTGTGGTTTGTTTACAGTGATGAAGATGAGGACTATGATGTCTTCACCCTTCATGATGGAGATTGTGCATTCACGTGGTCATATTCTGAGGCTTTTTCTTCAACTTGCCTTGTAATTTTTGGACGTTATTGTTGCTGCGGCTTGTACGCCGGGAGGGTTAAACACCACTAAGTACAGCTTTTGACTTCAAGGCGCCTTCATCTATCTGTACTTCATGTCCATATTCTTTTATATATTGTTCTTTTCACTGCTGTAAAACCCATTGACCTCCGGGGACAAAGTCAAAAGTTGTAGTTGAACATTTTGGAGTGTCTGTGTAATATTTAATCAAATTTAATGGTCAAATATAATGATACTCAGAACTGTGGAAAACATAAACAAGCACAGGCATTCATCATTCATTTACTTCACCCATATTATGACTCCAGTCTACTTAATGCAGGTTTAAAAACCAAGAAAAGACAACATAAAGGCGTCTCAATCAGGATTTTACAGTAACAACAACCCCCAAATGATACAATATTGACATTACCTCCAAGCTCTGTGTATTAATTCATTATGTAATCAGCTGTTCAGCCATAATCAATCAAAACACAACCAGCTGCAAGCATCAGTGGAGTCTTTCAGCTAACTGTAGCTTTAACACACTAATGGTGGGCGAAAAATGCTCAGACTGGAGTGATGCACCTGGTCACTTTAACGAAGCCAAAGGTACCTGCGGAAAATCTCGTCATGTGCACCCGACAGGAGACGGTTCATCACACCGGAGACCACCGGCCGCCGCATGAAAGGTGTCAGTGGAGCTAAGCAGCTAGCAGGAATTCAAGGTGACATTAGCAAAAAACACACTAAGAACAACACTCTGACTGAGATTTTGGCTTGCTAACAAATTCACGTTAGCTTAGCTGGAACTTACGCATAACTTGGCTTGTTTTTTAGCTAGTGAGCCGCCCGTTAGCTACCTTTGAGGTTTCCGGTAATTAGCTAAAAAAAACGGGAGCGGGAGCGGAGCAAGTGAACGCAGCACCGGGGGAGCTAACCAACCTGACATCTGCACACAATGTCCGCGTCTTGTGCCAGAAGATCCACAACTTTTCCTTTTCCCTCGTCGCCCCATTGAGCCCCCAGCACCACGGTCACTGTGTTGCCGACGGCCGGTCTGGGCGTCCGTTTTTCCGGGCTGCCGCCGCCGTTGGGGGCCCCGGCCGGTTCCTGGTTCCCACTTTCCGACATTTCTGCTGGGTCGCTGGCTGACAACACTTGTGCGCTCTTTCGCACCGCGCTCCGCTGCTGCGCCAAAGATAGATGAGGGGACTGAAGGAGATTTCAGCACGGTGAGGAAGTAACACACCTCGCACATGCGTACAAGCGACTGAAATCTCAATTAAGCGATGCGCGAGTGAGGGGAGGATAAACCCCGCGAGCCCCACGCAACCGCAGCTTCATATATCACTCAAATAAGTCACAAGAAGGTTAAATTAGAAGGAAATAAAGAAACATTATCCCGCATATGTGTTTAATGTTGTTACTTTATGGATTTGGCACAAATATATTTTAGTTTTTTAAGGAGGGGGAATCATCTTGATCTCTTCTATAATCTCAGCAGACACTCCCACTGAGGTGTGTAAGAGTCCTTGGAGATGCAGAGGTGGAGGGTGCTTTTTATTTTTAAGAAGTGAAAGCAGCAACACAAGAGCATAGCAGTAGTCCTACATTTAAAATCTTATTCAAGTAAAGCTACAAATGTATAAGCAGAAATTATACTAATTTAACCAAAAGGTAAAAGTACTAATTGTGTAGATTTGAGCATTTGGGAATAAATTAACACTGATTATTTATGTTAAATGTGTTTGTACAGCAAGGCTCACTGTAAAGTATCACATCTGTTAATACTGTAAGCAAAGATATTGATAAAATTTTTCATTTCATTTTTCGAAGCAGGAATTGTAAAAGAAAAATGTTATCATCCCTTTAATTTAAATGGTCTAAGGGTCAAGGAAACAGCACAGACCAATGCCACATGGCACAGATTAGTTTCTGTATATCAGGAACAACTTCCACAGGTATAATGACTGAACAGGTAAACCCCAGTCATAAATTAGCGGCTGCTTTTAGTAGATGTGAATGTGATTGTAGACTCTTTAAAGGCAGACAAATATCTTAGATATGAATAAAGAGAGGATGTGACTTTCTTTTAGGTTTGGTTCATTATTCATTATTTATCTGTGATCTCTAATGTGCATCCTTACATGTGCTATCTGTGTTTTGGTGTTTTCTTTTAAAAATATTTATCCAGAAACTTTTTTTTTTGGTCACAGCTGATTTTTTTCGACAAAAAAGATTTTATGTTGTTGTTCTTTCAGGAGACATTTAAAAAGTCTCTCAGGATTCTTAGTGCCAGTCTGATGTGTTGCATCTTGAATGATTTAGCTCCCTCTAGTGGTTATCACGGAGTGAAGTCTTTTTTCTCACATTTTGAGGTGTTAAGTTTGGTTGATGCTGCCCTTGAATATGAGCCAGTCTAACATGATTACAACCTTAACCATTGTTTCACATAAAGCAACAGAGCTCACCGATTTTATGAAACAGCTCTTGAACAACCAGGACAGATTACAAAATGCTTTTTATCAAACAAAAGAAATTAAAAACAGATAATCTATTAATTTTCGGTCATTCTTAGACTTTTTTTTCTTTATGCAGACATGTCTTTCGGGCCTGTTGGTACCTGCTGCAGATGGAGGTGCACAGTGCCGTGCACAGCTCACATCACGACCGTCCTCTCACTTCCTCCGAGCTCAGCGTGGGACAGATGGTCAAGTGGATGAACAAGAGACACTGGGAGCAGTGGACACAGGTCACGACTCAGGCTGCTCGTCTTAAGAAGGGCCTTTTATTAACCAGTAATGTCATTTTAAAGATTTTTCACACTGAAGGTCAAACAAGTGTTGGTCATTTGCAGTCCATGTAGACTGGTTGGGTGGTGTAGTCAATGTGAGAGTCATATCATATTTCCCAGCAACATCCTGGAGCACACACCTGTTTCCGTACGTGTGTCAGTGTTTACCATGGTGTTTATGCAGCCGACAGGCCGGTAGTGACCTGATGTAGTAACAACTGCAAGCTGCCTCCTAGCTGAACATTTTTTCCATAATAGTCGAAGGAAACCAGAGTGTGGGTATTTCCTGTTTGCATCAGCGTTTTATTTCCTCCCCCGTCCTTTATAAATTACTTTTCTACATTTTTTTACAAGGTAAGTAGCAGAGTATGTTACTTTTTTCCTGTTTTATTCTTAGCTTGTGTTATTTGTTACCGTTCAACAATTGTGATTCTTTTTTTCTATAGATTTCCTGGTTTAATTAAAAGCCATGGTTCTGAAAAAAAAACAAAAAAAACAAAAAGACAAACAAATATACAAACATTCAAATAAACTTATGATAAAAAACCTGTGAAACAATGTTTTTGTCTGCAATCAAGATTTCTCATTGGATTCTTTATAATATTATTCCATTTCTTATTTTATTTCTTTTATTCAATCTATTATCGGGGTCTTTCTTGTGCTGCTGTAACATGTACATTTTCACACAAGTCCTGCCTTCAAAACCTTATATAAGTAAAAGTATGAAAGTATTATCAGCAAACTTTTGTTAAATTAAAAAAAAATAGAAGTATTCACTATACAAAAAACATCCCTGTCAGAGTTTTTAGTTATATATAAGATGTTTTTGGATAAATATTGCTCTTAAATTAATTTTTCTGTTCATGAAAAAATTCAATAACAAGAAGTATCAAATAAAAAATGTCTGAAATAGCTGAACTAAAGCTGATAGACAAAAAAAGTGGGGAAAAAAGCAATACGTTGCGTAGTGCTGGCACAGAGGTGTATAGTTGATTCAATGTGAAAACCCAAGTAAAGTATATATACCTTAAGTTTAAACTAAATTACTTTACATTACCTCTAGGCTCTGGCCATAATGAAGTAATGGCAACGTCCTCAGCATCTCGCTGTCGCGCAACCTCACTTGTTGTCCTGCAGGGGGCAGCAGAGGTCTGACACACTTCAACTCTCTTGTTCTGTGGTTTGTTTACTGTTACCGACTTCCGTAGCTTAAACGCTCGCACCACATAAGAAAGACTAAATAAAACCTCCTCTTGGGGTCATTCACATTCATACAGCAGTTATTTTAAAATGTCTACTCCATTACTTCTCAGGGCTTTCGTAAACGAGCGACTGACAGCAGCTGCGGAGGAAATATTTCAGGTTTTTGAAAGAACAATCGCAAAATATGAAGAAGAAGCTTCCAGCTCCAAACAGGAGATTGAACGTCTCAGAGGTCTGCTGCTGGAGTTTGTGTCACACCAGAAAACAGGTGTGTTAAATCACTATTTTACTATCTGTCAGTGTCAGACTATATTAGATTGAGCTAAATGCCATCTGGCAGTGGAAACCGACGTTTACTTGTTTGTTAATTTTCTGTAATGCCTCTTCATATTTAGTTATTATGTGTGTTTGTCATGGCTCCTTATCAACAATACTGCTGATTGGAGAATCGTGTTTACTCTCTTTTGTCCTTAAACTTGTGTTTATTTTTCATTATACGTTTATTAAGTAATAAATGTATAATTTGTTCTATTACCTGTGTAAACTCGTAAATTACAAGATAAAATCAATAAAATGTAGTAATAAGTTCCAATGACTAACTTTAGCAAACAGACACATTTAATTTATTTAATCAAAAACACGATTGTGAAGTTAAATCCGAAAAGAAATAGGCAATTTGTATTTAAAATAAAAATATTAAATCAACCAGTACAGCAGGAATTTCTTTGCTTAATTGAATAAAAACCAAACCACTGCAGGTACTTATACTCTGAATTCTTTACTCTTTTTGTTCAGGCTTTTCTCAGTCCTCAATTTGTAAAGAGGAAACTCCTCCTGAGCGGCAGCACTGTGAGCAGGAGCAGAGACTCAGCATCTGTCAGAGAGACCCAGAGCCACGACACATTAAAGAGGAAGATCATGAATCCTGGAGCAGACAGCAACAAGAGGAAGAAGAGCAGGTTCAAGGGCTAAAGGATGCTGGAGACTCATACCTACCGCATTCATTTACGTGGGAGAAAAATGAGCAGGAAGACACAAAACCTCCTTTGCAACCTCAGACTCGAAACAGTGAAAGTGAAAGTGAGGGGCAATTTGAGGAGCTGCAGGAACATAAAACTGTCCACTTCATTCTTCCTCCTGCCTTAATTTCACAAACTCTGACCCAGGATGGAAGAGAAAACGAAAGACCTGCCACAGGTTTTACAAATCAAACACAGACAGGCGAAAGTCAAAACACTTCAATCACTTTCACCGAGTCATCCCATTTGAATTCAGCTGACTATCGTTGCCATTTGTGCGATAAATCTTTTTCCTCCAATCACCACTTGATAAATCATGCTTTTCGCATGCACTCAAAGGATGCAGATGTCCTCTGTGCCGTGTGTGGGAGGACCTTAGAGTCCACTGAATGTCTCACTGTGCACCTTGAGTCGCACAAGGACTCGAAATGCTGTCATGTGTGTGGTAAAAACTGCAAGGGTTCGACCGCCCTGACTGAACACATGGCCAGCCATGCCGGGGTGAAACTGCACCGCTGTCACATTTGTGGGAAAGAGTGCAGCCGCAAAGGAGATTTAAAGATACACATGAGGATTCACACGGGCGAGAAGCCTTTCTGCTGCTCCTACTGTTGCAAAAGTTTCACCCACAGCGGACATCTGAGGAAGCACATGAGGAGCCACACAGGAGAGAGACCGCACAGGTGTGAAATCTGCGGCAGAGGGTTTCTACAGAGTGCACACCTGAAGTACCATCTAGGGACTCATGCTCAGAAATATTGACTTTTTTATTTACCTGAGGCTCATTTTATCAGACCTCCAGGTACCTCTCAAAACCATGAATGGTAAACACAGTTTGTTTGCACTTAATTGTTTTATGTTTTCACTTATATTTTACACATTTTACACAGCATCCAGACTTTTTTCAAATTGGGGGTTTTTAAAAATGTTAATGAGTTTAAGCAGTCAGACACATTAATAAGTTGATTTCTTTCCACTGCTAGCAAAGTGTAAAAGTAACATTTAAAAGCAGCTCTTTATTGATTAAATTTTTAATCCAAAATCCAGGTTTTCCCTTTTAGTTGTCTCTTTAATGTGGTTAAAGAGATAAACTGTATGTGCCTCTCTATTGTTGACTTAACCTGTGCTCTGGTCTTAACTCATTATGCAGCAAAAACTAGCAGGAGTGTGTTTCTCTCTGATAAAGAGTCACTATTTTGAGTCATAACATTGCTGTTAACATCATGAAAATAAACTGTCAGTTTTGATTTTGTGAAGCAGAATACATTAAATTCATGTGTGCCGTAAACAGTAGTGACGAAAGTGCAGCAGGACACCATGAATTATCAGTTAAAATGTATGAAGCAGCTTGTCTCATACAACTTTTTTAAAAACTGAACACTTTAACAGTGGCTGATTACTTCAACAATGCATCATATTCTGTTGAAAATTCAGTTTATTCTATTTCAGATGATGCTCTTTTAACATGTTAACATGTCAAGTTTTGCTCGTTTAGATGACCTGCTGCCTTTTGTCTCTTTGTTGGGATTAAATGATTCGTCCCATTCTGAATTGTTTTTATATTTCAGTATTTAAAGATGCACTTTTCTGTTTTTTATTCCTCTCGAAGCCAACAAATCCATTACCTGATATGTAATTTCCCTCTAAGGTAAACAAAAAAAAACAGAAATTATTTTGTCAACTTGTTGGCAAATGATCACATCTTGCAAACAGTAGCATTTATTTAGGGTTGTGTTTCCGGGCATCTGAATAAACGTCCAAAGTCCAAAATTCACTCTTCTCTTTAGTCCTGTTTTTTTATCTTGACCATGTGAGGAAAACATGGGGATTACTAGCTGCTAACTGTTTATTTTACTTTACAGGCTAGTGTCTAACTTTGTCTGCCTGCCCTTTGTTGCCGGAGCTTTTTTGCTAAATCAAGGCTGGAAAGAAGGTTAGTATTAACAGTAAGACTAAACTAAACAGTTTATATTTTGGGTGTAAAAACAAAAACAGCTAGCTAAAAGAGGCTAGAAGGCAGAGCAGTGCTGTAGAGTTGTGTTTATTAATTTTATGTGAATTTGTCCACACTTGGCAGTAAATATATATCTGACTTATTTTAAATGTAATATGAAAAGAAGCTGTTAAAGCATTAATATTTGTTGGAGGTTACAGTGACAATGGCATGTTGTATTTTAATTGCTGTTTTATCACAGGTAGTTTGAGGAGTCAGAAACTGATGGTATTTGTCTTCAAGCTGCAGGTAAGATCACATCTGAACGCTCAGATCACATCTGTATTTAAAAACTATCTGTTTGAATCGTCCACATTACATTTTAGTGCTGACATGAGAATTATAGTGTTTACACAACATGAGTGTCTGTGCAGAAACAACCCCATGAATCTCTGAAAACAATGCTAACATGTTTTCAGAGATTTTATGACTCTGGTCAAACTGACCCAGAACTTTTTTTTGGCTCAAGTTTTCTAAAACACTTTGAAAAAAACATGTCATCATTGGAACATCTATGCTAACCAGTTATTATCCATCATTTGTTTTAAGAGACTTTAAAGTGACAATGTGACCTCAAACTGTCATAACAGGAGGATTTAACTGATTCAAGTGTCATCTCAGAGAGGTGCACACTGCTGAAAGTCAGCTCAGTCGAGACACAATAATAAAAATCTTTCCATTTGTTTACATGGACAGATGTTTCATTAACATGTACAAATAACATTTTAATGAGCCTTATTTGGCTACAAGTTACCTGCTTACGTAAGAGTCGAGAGATTAGAGAAAAATTGGGTAACACTCTACTTTAAACCCCATTATTTAACATTAAAAGGGCACTTTCTTAATATTTAATCATTTGTTTTTAAGACATAATGCATTTGCATATAGTTTTACAAGCTTTTTATGCACTTTAACAATACAGACTTGTCTTTATTGTGTTTTACACATTCATTCATCATTTGTAAACATTCCTTCTCACTTTCTGGTCTGAAAAGTATATATCCCACCAGTAGGTGGCACTGTTGTAGCCTTTATTAATCTGTCCAGCAAGTTAGTGAGGGCTTTTGACAGTCTACTAAAAATTGATGGGTTTTTTCTTTTTTTTTTTTTTTTTGGTCTTGGAGTTAAAATATTTGATTAAAAAAATACAAATACATTGTTTTGCTTCAGACTGAACTGTTGCATAGTGACAAAGTCCAGTTTTATTATCATGTTATCTGGCACATTCAGTTCAAGGACAGTCAATTGAAGACCGTCTCAAATCTAATGTTATTTATTTAATCAAATTTGCCATTTTGAAGAGGCAACTCCTGAAAAAGTGTTTGAAACACAGGCTCTTTATGTTTTGTTGGAAGTTCTAAACCCATACTCACTTCTTACTTTCTTTAAAAAAGTTGTAAAATTACATTCACACACTCGCCAGGTTTCAATCCTTTCATCCCTGACTTTTAGGTCTAATCAGAGGACCATAAAGGCCCTAAAAAGCTCCACTTGGACCGCTCCCAGGTGGCCTGAAAATCTCACACAGAACAGGAGCTCATTCAGGAATCTCCGTGTTTTGGAAGCTGCTTCAGGCGATTCAGATTGTAGATGTTAAAGCCAAAGAGCTAATCAGGCCTCAGTGACCCTCAAGACTAAAACCAACTATCCTAATCTGGTTATATAACCCCCCTCCCCCCAAAGACACAGGATCACCAGCAAACACCCCTGAATCCTTGGGAACTGGTTCCCACATGTCCAGCCTTAATGGGAATGCAGACATTCAAATCTACAACCTCAGCTGTGCGAAAATGTTCAGATGGCTACTAAATCACAGATGAAACTTGCTCTCTGTGTATTCTTTGAGTGTTTGACCCAGACTCAGGCTACTTGAGAAAGTTGCCCCGCACTTTTTTTGAGTAAAAGGAGGGCAATAGGTTAATCTTCTGTGAAGTTAAATTATGTGAAACTTACCCAAGAGAACAGGGGGGATTTTCTGTATGTGGGTCACGCTGTGTCTCAGATTAACATAGAAGAAGACGGGTTACGTCGGCGGTTTTTCTGTGTGTGTACGTGTGTGCGTAGGCCGTGTGAAAAGTGACATTTTGCACCCACAAGCTGCTGCAAAGAATTCTCTCTGGCACTCAGCGATCATCAGGAATTCCTCTGGCCCTCGGTTGCATAACTG
This sequence comes from Acanthurus leucopareius, assembly GCA_029814765.1. Taxonomy (NCBI): domain Eukaryota; kingdom Metazoa; phylum Chordata; class Actinopteri; order Acanthuriformes; family Acanthuridae; genus Acanthurus; species Acanthurus leucopareius. The sequence continues at coordinate 18,449,220 of JAQMCX010000003.1, read as the reverse complement.
GGTCATTGAGTTACTCGCCCAACCACCCAGTGAAGTCTCTGCACAGCACCGAGTCCACCCCGAAAGATGTGGGGGGAACCCAGATATGCGGCCAGGTGTGGCTGGAGGAAATCCAAGGGAGTTTCTGGTGCAAAGGAGATGGATGGAGGAGATCTCACAGGATCGCACTCACAGGGGGGGTTTGCTTGGGAGGAGAACAGCAAACGTGGTGTAACAGAATCATAAACAATATGCCGCTGAGCCAAAAACAACACTTATTTTCAAATGTTTAAAATAAACATCTGGCAACGTGGGAGTTGATGGGAGGAGAGAATGTGCAGGAACGTGAACTCTGATTAAACTTCTTGACTTTATTGGACAGATGCTCAAACACCGATGATGATGATGTCTGTTTTTACTTACAGTCCATTCGATCACATTCCCGCAGTAGATGCTTCGGTGCACATGGTGTGCATTCAAAGACAGTTTGTTTCGTGGAGGAACATTGAGGAAGACCAGATGATGCATTTGCCCTTCTGTTTACCTTCTATTGCTAATCCCTGCATCTATAAATCACATGCTGGACTTTTAATGTGTTGAGGAGCTCTGCTATTAAAAGCGGGGGGATTGATTGTCGCTGTGGCTGCAGTTGTTGCTGTGGGAAGATTTCCAAACACAATTGTTTCCTTATGTTACCTCTGCACACTTGTCCTTAATAGATCTGGTCCAAGTGATGATTTCCTCATCAGTGTTACCTCATTCGTATTGGATAGTTTGAGGAGAAATGAGGAAGCTTTCTTCTCTCCTCTTCCTCTCATGTTTTGGAAGGTTGTCAAACCACGACCACCTTTTTACAGTTTCACTTTCTTCCCACATCCTGCAGAATAAATTGTTCAGTTGATGCTGATCTTTGGGTGTCGTCGTGTTGCCAAAATTATGAGCATTGCACAACTCAACAACTCCCCTAACTGCTACTATTATTATCAGATTATCCTCAAATAACTTTTTCGGTCATGCGCTTGCAGGCTCTTTAACACCAAACTTCACCTGTGGATATCAGGAGAAGATTCAACTCTTTTTTTCTTCTCTGGTCTGAAATTTATGCAGAATGCAACAAACAGTTATACTTAATGAAATGTATTCAAACATCATCTAGAAAAAAAAAAAGCTGTGTATGCTGTATATCATCCACGCTGTGTGTCAGTAACACAGTATGCACACACATCTAGTCTTGTTTTTATCTTTTTTTTTTTGCTAGTTTAGTCACTTTTGCCCCCCGTGAACAACCCTCTCTTTAACACTACATTAAGAAATCACCGACAGTATTTGTCATGTTTTTGAGGAAACATAAAAACAAGAAACATTTTTAATTAACGTATCAGCCAAGTTGCAAATTTTATTTGTTTATATATAATATCTGCAGGAACTGAATTATGATAAAACTTTTTTTGGGGTTAACTTCAGACACTCTCAGGACTCGTTTAAGTTTGTTTGCAGACCAGGATGTTGATTTAATATTATAAAGGTAAAGTCTGTGACTTGAATTCTTTTTGTAAAATCAAAATTGAACGGAAACCACCATGTTTTCACAACTTTAACCAGAGTTATTTTTGTAACCTGACCACACGTGGGACTCAGGATACAAACATACAGTCACCTGTGTTAGAGTGCTGAACGCTCTGCCCCCCTCCCCCCAGCCCCCTCCCACTCACCCCCCACCACCACCACATCCCTATGCCACAGAAAATGTGATTCTGTCGTAGTTTGCATTTTAAGTTCCTGTTCTACATTAAGAGTCCTTGCTAGTTTTTTTTCACTTTCACTTCCTTCCTACTTCTTTCTCCTGCCCAGTTTTCCTGTGTTTTATTAGTTATTTGGTTTTTTTCTTGTCTGCACTGTCGTCGGATTTGGTGCTTTTATGGACAACCTTTCCTGGTTCAAACCAGCGTCTGCTTCATTTCCTGTAAGTCTTTTGATTTTGAATTTTTGAAAATTAAACCAATGAACCACCTCTTCTTTTTTCACCTTTGGCAGCATCTGGATTCAATCCCTCGTTTTCCTCATTTCCCACATGAACAAATGAAAGAAACAGTTAATTACATTAAAAAACACAGACACTCAAATCTAGTTATTCTTTAAGATGAACTTGGTAAAACTACTTAATAATATGGAAATGTTATTTCTGTGTTGCTGTGATTGGTCTGTAGTTTCTGTTTATCAATAACTAAATGAAAACAGTTGATATTTTGAACGCTGGGTGCCAAAGTCACTTCTGCTGCATCAACACCGATTATGGCTGCACCTCTGGTTTTGCACATATCCCGCACTTGGGTTATATTTGCAGCTCTGACCTGGTTGTCAGTAAAAGTATTGATACAGAGGTGAATAGTTTGTTGTTTGAATAAATACCTTTTGACTGTGTGCATTCCGCCCCCCCCACCCCACCCCACCCCACCCCAAGTCTGACCCAATATCTGGCATTGGACTCTGACGCACGCTTCAAAAGGATTATAATCTGCAGGTTTATTTGTAAAAAAAAAAAAATAAAGTAACCAGCTAGCCTGCTATTTGTCTGAATCTGGACCAGTCACACCCCCCCCCCCCCTCCCCTGCAGCCCCGCAGCCCGCAGCCCGTCTCTCTCTGACAGCCGCATGAATGCGGAGCGTTGAGTTGAGTTTTGCTGCTGAATGAGACGAGAGAGAGAGAGAGAAAAACACACACACACGCACAAACACACACACACGCGCGCGCGCGAATGAATACATGAACGCCGCTGTCGACGAACCGACGTGCTGCTTAAATGTGAGGGCGTCGCAGGCGGGTTGCGCGAGGGTAAGTAAGTCTGCGTTTCGCTCGTGTCGGTGATAGAAAAGTGAAGGACAGACCGTACAGACTGCTGACACAGCCTGCCAAAAATACTGAGCGCATTTGGAGAGGCAGTGGTGGGGGGGTTGGGGTTGGGGGGGGTGCACGCTGCTCTTCTCTTCTCTGTCAGACAACTGGGTCAATAAATGCAGGTGTTTGGTTTAAAGCGGACTCTGCGGAGCTGATGGTGATACAGCGACAAGGTCAAATGGTCACTGAAGTCGCAGTGCGCCGTTTGGACGCATCACCTTGCGGAAAGTGCGCCAGTTGAAGTGTGACTGAGGGCGATTTTGCTTTTGATAGCTGCACTTGATATGTGATATCAGGCCACATGCATGTAAGCTGCTGCTTCTGTGATCTATATTTAGGATCTGGAATATATCTGTCAATAAGTATGAATGTTGTTATAGGTGCAGAGGAAGTTGAGAGCGGATCTTGCTTTGGACTCAAAAGCTGCACTGGGTCAGAGGTTAGGACTTGTACACAGTCTGAGTTGAGGCATCACAGCAGGTGACAGTGTGAGAATATAGATCATACACACACACACACACACACACACACACACACACACACACACACTGCGGGGGACACCATGAAAGAGCTCCAAGAATAGACCCCATCGAGCTAAAAAACCACTACTGTATCATGTAAACACTTGGCTCTATGTTTTCACACACACATTTCAAACCTTTGCCCTCGGTGGACTTGATGTTGGCGGAGTGTTTGATAACTCGTGAAGCTGCTTGCTTATCGTTGCTCCTGGAGCTTTGAGAAAGCTGCTATTCTCACAGTGATAAGCCGAGCAGAGTTTGGCAAGTAGGGAGGAAAGAGTTCAAGATGAACCGGCTCAAGATGTAAGTTCTGAAACACTCATCTGTAGTCAAGAAGTTTGATCATTAGATGATTAAAAGATGGCAAATTTAATCTCTGGATAATGGTTTAAAGAATTATATCAAGCAAAAATAACAAACAATTGTAGGTTTAAGCCTCTCCATGATAAAAATTTACAGCTTCCTTTTCTTGTTTGTGTTGAATGTATTTGGATTTGATCTTTTGTTCAGACAAAACAAGCAACTGCAATATGAGCTGATGAGTATTTGTCTCTCTTTGGAGGGACTTTCAAGAGAGTGCTGGAAGGATGATGTTTGTTTTCCAGGGAAACCTTAAAGTTAGCATTACCTTGGTCTCTGGACAAAAAGCCAGTGGGATTTTTCCATTTAATATCAAACTATTGCTGATAATCAGCTCTCTAATGAGTAAATGTTTAGGATTCTTACAGGTTTTTCTGTTCTACGGCTTGTAAAAACTTCTTTCGTGTACAAAATCAGTCAAATTTCGCTTTAACAATATTTGAAAAATAACCTTCTCGTACAGCTGAAGTGCATAGAAAGAACTCAGATCCCAGCCTGAAGTTACACATAATGTTTCCAGATAAAGTACCACAGAGAAAGACACTGTTTTTTTCCTCTCAGCCTTATAATCACCTTCAGTTCTGCTTTAACATATACGCTGTTGTAGGCTGCTTTCACTTCTTGCTGCCTTCTCAGTCACCTGATCTCTTTACCAGGACCTTGTGTTCTGTGACAGATCAATTACTCAAACCAGAAAGTTCTATATGAAAACCATTCAGACGTAACAGCACATAAGTATGTAGCAGCATAATGTGATGCAGTCAAGTGAAACCAGGTGACCAAGGCTCGATCGTCAAAAGCGTCATTGTGTTTACAAGCAGATTCCCTCCGGCACACAAGGTCGCGAATACTGATGAGTCAGGAAGATTTACTGAGAAGCAAGAGCAAGAAGGAAGACAATAGCAGAGTATTGATTTATCTGTTAATTAATTAATTAATGTTAATTTTCATGGTTATGTAATGAATTGTTTAGTCAATAACATGTCCAAAGTAATGAAAAATGACCTTCTTATCGCTTGTTTTGTCCGAGCAAGAGTCCAAAACTCAAAGACCTTGTATTACCGATAGTATATATTTTTTTAAAATCTTAAATAATAGAAGCTGGAAAAAGCTAATTTTGGCTTTTGTGGCTTTATATCAATGACTTATCAACAAATAGTTGTAACAGTTAGTCAAAATTGTGTCACTGCTTCCTTGTCAAAGGACTGTTGATTGATTGGCTAATGGTTTGGCATTGATTGGTTATATTTGTTTCCTGTATGCCTGTGTGTGTGTGTGTGCGTGTGTGTGTGTGCGTGTGTGTGTGTCTGTGTGTGTGTGTGGTCTGTCCAGCTGTGTAATTTGTTTGCAGCATCTTGTTTTCTCACATGTAAGCTGATTAGAAGGTGGAGGGAAGGGCTGATGAAGGGATGGTTTCATTAAAAAGGCTCCTTTGGTTGCCTGTTTGTAAAAGTACCGATTAATAAAAATCTAAGATAAAATACTGAGAGCATATTTTTAAAATAATTCGTGCTGCAGGTCAGTTTAGCTTGAACTTGTTGGAATTTGGTCTCATTAACTTTTCATATTTGAATAAGATTAGGATTGTTTTTACATCTTGAATAAAACATCCTACACACACACACGAACACTCATGAGTTTGTGTGCTCAGAGGAGGTGAATTGGGGTCAGTTTGACTTTTGTCAACACACATTTTCACACAGATTTGTGTCCTTAATACTGATAAAATGAATACAGTATATTTCACAAGAACTGTGGCAGTGTCTCATTGTTTCTGCATGAAAACTGAAAGGGCAACAAAGCCATTTTTCATCATGAGATGATTACACAACTTCCCCATGCTGGTTCAGGGGAACTTCTTGGAATAATGTCAAGCATATGTTTGCCATTTCAAACTTCAAAAAAAACCAAAACACTGGAACATTCGCATCATTGCCAGTGGCCTCATATTTGTTCCTCCTCATGTACTTCAAATGTTGACTGCCTGCATGTTATAAAGAGCTTTTTGATCACTTATCTACACCGCTTATCCTCAATTATTTTAAACTAGAGTTTAAATGCTCTCTGGCTGATAGTTAACATCAGATTCAAGACGAACAATTACACATTTTAACAGAAAATGATCTCTCAGTTTCATCTGCATGCATCTGTAACTGTAGTAACTGAGTTGATGTGTATCTTTTGAGCTCCTGTGAGAATGAGGTGATTTTAGGCCGATGCCATTTGATCCTGATACACTCAGATTAACAGCTCGTAACAGTGAAGGACAAGAATGATTTAAATCAGCCTGGAACATCGACACTTTAACAGTTATAAAGACACTTTTCCAACCCACGTGCTTCTTGACTTTTAGTAATTTTATTGCCCACAAACTTGATATTCTGCAGAAGACTGCTAACAGAAAACAATGCCCTACTTGTGCATAAAATCAATGGATTTTCAGCCTTCTGCAGCATATCTACAGTGACTGATGTAAACAGCACTTTGTGGACAGCATTACTCTTTTCAAATCCTGAATCGGTCAGATGGGATTTCTGTTGTTTGAGTTTTTTACGACAGTGTTTACAGGAGGTCAAAGAGGGGATCAGAGCGATGATTTTCTTATTGAGATGTATTTGGGAAAATTTATGTTGTGCAGGAACGAGCCAAGGCCACACACAGAGACAGATTAAAGACATTTCCTCTACCATAAGCTAAAGAAACACTATGAAAAACATTAGGTTCAGTCAGAGACGGAGGGGAAAACACCGCCAAGACTGATGATCCAAAAGAATTCCACTGATTTTATGAAGCTTGTTAAAAGTGTTTGGAGGTAAAATATGTATTTTCCCCCACATGCTCTGATTCAAAATACTGAGGGAATAATACTGCTGCATTGTTTGTTTGACGCTGAGCTGGGTGGCTAATTTCCTACAAACCCCGGAGAAGAAATTAGTCTTCAGTCTGGATCCGGATCCACGCACACACAAACATACATTCACACCCTTTTTGAGGTCTGTGGTTTTGTTGATTCTGACGTTACACTGCCGGGCCAGACGACCACAGTTTAACTTCAGCATAGTTCAGTCAGCTAACTACTCATGTCTGCCGTGACAAATTCAGTGAGCACTTAACTTGGCATTGTAGCCAGAGGTTCATGTGATTAAAGAACAGGAGGACAGGCTTCAGTCTCTGCTGTGTTTAGCAGAGTCTATTAAAATACTGTCTGAAAATAAAAGTTTTGTTTAGTCTCAATGATCCTACAAGGTATATGTTTTCATGCTGTTTTTATCTGAGGATAATATGTCCAAAAGATTCTTTTACCTGAAAACAAATTGGAATATATTGTTGATTTATAGGGATTAGAAGAGGATTAATCCATGACACCTTTTTATAATTGTTAAATTAGAAGATAATTCTGTATAAAAAATGCTTAAAATACACCCTTTAAATAAAAGAACATATTTGCTTTTGTTCGTTTCATGTTAAATTATACACTTCAACACTTCAGGCTCCCGTAAATTGTGATTAAGTTTGATATAAACAAACAGATTTACAGATTTACTGATACTTTATAAGGAATTCCCTGCTGTTTTCCAAAGTAAGGACTTTAAAAATGAAGTTTTTGTTGTCAAGAAAACTAATATCATAAATCTAAAGTCTTTTTAGTTCAACCTTAAGGCATTTTGAACTCTTTGACTTAATTTTATTTCATCATAAAGAGCCTTTTTTCAACGTTTTAATAGTCAAAATTCCGGCAGTTTATCTTTAATCCAAATTGATAGACTTCAATGTGATGATAAACAGTATTTTTCAGAGTAAGAAAATATATTTAAGCGACATCCCATTACCTAAGACAACTTGCTATTCCATTTACTGCCCTCTGTAAATACCAACCACTGTCAAGTTTCCATCTATAAACTGAGGTTTCGCCTTTCATTGTGTCTTGAAATGTGTTTCTAGCAAACAGCTCTTTGCCCTTAAAAATCAGCTTGTTGACACTTTTGTTTAAGAACTCAAATGTATGTAATAGCAAAAGCCCATAGGAAGTAAACTAATAATGAAACTGTTGTACTTGATCAGCAGAAAGACAAGTGGAAGTGAACCCCTCTCCGATCTGTGAAAAATGTCATGAGCAGTTGTTGTGAAATGTGTGCGACAGAAGCGTCTCACTTTATCACGAGTGTCATGCTGCCATGTGGTCTATATGCAGCTGAGGGATCTGGTAACAGCCTGTGAAATTACTTCATATGAGCCTGTAAAAGAAAAAAAACATCTATTCTCGGCATTCAAGACTGTTTTGCACCAAATTTGTACAAGGAAAGCAGTTTTAAACTCTCACAGAGGTGTAGCTGGCTGAACCTCTTCTGTGTGGACTGAATGTGTTTGTGGACCTTCCTCTTTCACTCTTGTAGTATATTTGACTCCCGTCTGGACAGCTTGCACTTTCACCATTTTTACTAGTTCATGGACTTAAGTGCTCTATTGTAATTTACATCACAGGAATAATATTACACAATTCTAAATAAATAAAAACAAAATCGGATGTAATTTACCTAAATGAAGTAAGAAAGCCCACTCAAGCCAAGTCAGACTGCTTTCTCAAGTTCAGAAATAGCTCCTCTGAATGCATGAAAGAAGCACTGTGTCATCATAATTTGACAGATAAATGAAAATGTAGTCTGACTCACTGCACTATGACTGTGGGTATAAACCTTCCTTTGTGCAGCTATTTCAGTCCATGTTCTTCTTTCCTTCCGCTATCTTTGTTTTAATATTCTGCTAGTGTTCTGTCACCGCATCCATGGCTTAAAAAGTAATTTAATAGCAGCTTAAAGTCATGTTTTTGCTGAACTACAGTGGATTAACTTTTCACCTTGCTGCAGTGATGCAAAGTGGTTTTCCTGGCTTCCCTGTCGGTACATTTTGATGCCACTGTTAGGTGGAGTTACAACTGAAACAAACACACCTCTGACCATTAGTGTAAATAAAAGAAGCTCTTAAACAAATTGGTTGACCCAAACTCCAAAAACTATATTTACGGTCTTACTGGTATCTTGTCATAAAGATATTTAGCTCTGAAATCGAGTTTATCTTCAAATGTGTGCTTTCAACCCAACCCAGTGGTGACGGACAGAATTTTAATCATGTTGCCCAGGTTATTAATAAATTACATCACAGATAAGGCGGAAACATTGTGGTAATCCATAAAACACACAGTCAGCAGTCTATCATTGGAGCTACTACAGCACAGTCCATATGCCCATATAAAAAGTTCTTCTAGTCATCACTTGTATCCGACAAGGCCACCTCTAATGGGCTAATTGACCCCCAACATCTGGAAGAATTGTGAAAAATACAACCGTATTAATCACCAAATCAATCTTCAACAATAATGACCTTGAGTATTGTCTTAGTGTAGCTGATGGCTTCAACAGATGGCCTTCAGGATCCCAGGAGTCATGCAAACAAGAGCAGCAAGCGGCAAACAGTCAAGGTTTAATGGTCCTGTATCAATACGAAACACGCAGCAATTGAGAAAGAACAATTGAGTAATGGGTTTCCAATGGGCAAACAGGATGCTAAATGGCCTTAACCACGCCACAAAAAAAAGAAAAGAGGAAAAGACCTTGCCCTCAGTTACCTTTGCTTGATTATTTTCCTTATCAGGACAGGCTAACAGGATGGCTGACAGCCTCTGATAAGATAAAAGAATTTACCAGAATGAGGAGCTGTTATCTCTTTTTTTAAAGAGAGAAAATCACTGAAGAGGAGAGTAGATCTGTAGATGGTCATGAGCTGAGTTTACATAGAGATACTAGAAGTTTTACAACAGCTGAGACTGTCAACAAGGAATTTAGACTTCCTGAATTGATCGAACAGATGACGTTACGTATGCAGGAATATACACGCAGCATGGAAACATATCTGATTGCGTGCAAACACTTTAACACATAAACAAGCTCGTATATGCAGGACATCCCTTATGTATGTAGATGCAAAACCCACATTTAGGAACCAAACTTGAATTTGCTTTCCATTCACCGTTTAAGTGTGTAAAGAAAACTTGCACTAGAATAAATTTTGAATATGAAGGTGTATGAAATTAATAGAGAATACTGTTATTACTGTTATTTGTAGGCTTTGAAAAGGACCCTCCCCATAACCAGAGTTGGATTTCACTGTGTTTTGGTGACCAGAGCAGGTATCTCTGTCAGAATAAAATTTATTTCAAGAGAGAGAGAGAGAGAAAGAGACATTTGTGGGCAAGCCAGTGTTTGTATGGGCAGAAGTGAGACTTAACTGTGTTTAGTAAATATTACTCAAAAAAATCCTGTGAAAGTTTGGTCTCTTAGGTTTGGAAGTAAACAGGACTGACAGACTAAAGACGGACAAAAAGTGGTGTTTTTAAAACTTCCTCTGAGTGTCTAATTATTAACTGCAATCCTCACAGTGAGTTAGTTATGTGTGATGGTTTAAGGCAAAACAAAGCATGTAGACATGAGATCCAAGAATAAGTTTAAAAATAGCCCATTTGAGGCCCAAACTTCCAAATTAATGATGAAAAACACTTTATGTGACGACACGTCTAGGTTAAAAATATTCAAAGCTTCAACTCATACAGACTGCAGCAGATATCTGCCCACGTGATTAACTGTTAAAACCCACCCTGTCATTGGGATACCCCAGACATTTTGCATGTTAAATTCAAGCATAACAGCACAGAAATGCAGAAGTCCTCCTCCTCCTCTCATACTTAACAAAACTGAAGTGTTTAAGTTAAATAAATCCTTATTTTAACAAGTAGAAGAAGAGTAAACTCCTGTGTGAAATCCAACTTTGCTTCAAGGACTGTTTCTCTTTGAATGATCAGGCTTCATGTGTCCTTGCTGAAATGTGTATGAAGGTTGTTAGTAGATGGGGAAACACAACAGATGTTTTTGGGCTTTTTTTCACAGAGCGAGAACATAAAAAAGATAGGAGGATGCCTCTGAAATTCAGAGTGATTAACATTTCAGCTAAAAAATGATGGGCTATAAAATTTCGAATGTATTTCACAAGGTTGCTTCATTTTTTAGATAAGTTTGACCCAAAGTCAAAGCCTTTGTCAACAAGTGTGTGCCAAATTTTTGATAAACGAGGGTTGTAAAAGATTAAAGGGGTCAACGGAGTGAACTTTAGGAATATAAGTCTGTTGAATGACTTCCACTGTTGCAGAGAAGAATATGAGCAACTCAAATGCAGAATTTTTGGGACTGATGCCAGTTTTGAAGTTGCTGGACGTCAGCTAAAGGGCTGAATCCCATAATTGACTGACTCAAACTTAGCTCTTGTCCCTAAATGCACCACTGGATTGAGAGGAACGCATTGTTTTTGCAGCAGCAGATTTACTCATGCGTGACCCTTGCAAACTGGTCACTCTGTAAAGACTTTGAACGGGCTTTAAAGGTAAAGATGAGGAGGGATTTCACTCTCACAGACCTCCCTGAGGAGTTTTCTCTTTGTTCGCCTGTCTTCATCACATCAACCCAAACCATAATCCTCCAAAATGGAGCCAGGCCTCAACGTTCTTAATCCCAAATGGGATTTACTTCACTCTCCTGTGTCTCCTCAGCCATTCAGGGGTTGAAGAGGCCATCCATTGGAATCTGTTTTTATACCTCCGTCCTCTTAAATCTCAGTATGTGGTCAGAAAGCCACTTCCAGCCCATTCATGTCATGCCCTCCTCCTCTCCCTGAACTCGCCACATATACCTCAAACTTCACCGGATATTCTCAAATTAGACATGTATGATGTTTATTTGCTCATAAACTTGTGTTCTAAAAGAGGCATAAGAGGGTGTGGGGTCTGTTTGGGGTCAGCAGGGAGTAAAGAGTCGATGACATAAGATTTTTTTGCCTGACAATGGAAATGCCTAAACAACCATGCAACATTAAAGAGGTCATTGAGGATTCTTCTCCTTGTTGAAGAAAAAATGTTAAAAGTTTCCAAGAAGAATATATTTTCTTTTTCTGTTTTTTGAAATCAGGTCAATTTGGCTTGTTGTTCATCTTTTGCAGGTCAAACACGACCTGCTGCTGGCAGACATTTTGCCACACAGGTGTCTCATGAAATTCAGTTAGTGGCAAAGACCTCAACCACCTCAATGCACCTGCCGAACTACAGTTGTGACTGTTTTCACTCTTGGCAGTTTAATTTTGCTCTGCTCTCTATTATCTCCAGTCATCTTTCTCAGTCTTTACATTTAAATGTCTAATTTCTACGCGGATGCGCAGTGTTTGTCTGATGAAGTAGATCTATCGCAGAAACCATCCCTTTTTTGCTCTCTCATCTCTGTTGCTTCTTATTGCTTCCCTCCCTCTCTCTTATTTTCTCTCTCCCTGGAAAAACCCCATCAAGGCTGTGCCCTGCTGCACTGAGAAGCTTCTGACTGACTTTCCTACTTTGGTTTCATGAGCTAATTTACAAACCTCAGAGAAAAGCAGAGAGCAAAAGTAGAGAGACGTGATTAACTGCAGCGCATAGAGGCATTTGCATGGCAACTGATGGAAAGAAAATGTAGTCCAGTGTCTTCACACCAGCCAAGAGAGACAGTAGTCCTTCAGTACTCAGTTTCTCCTCCACGAGAAGCCAGACTAACACTCCTTCACACATGGTTACTGTCCATAACCACAGAGGGCTTTTTTTAGACAGGGAGAGACAGGGTGTGGATAACTGTGTACCTACCATGACTGTATGAGCAGACAGCAGAGACCAACACTTAGTGCGTCCAGACTTACATCCAGCACCAAAACAGAGCAGAAACGACGCCTCGGCATGGTGGTTCAGACAGGCCTAAGTGTTTAGAGGAAATTATACATTGGTGTTAGTTCTCGCAGACACTTGAGAAAACAAGTTGCGCTCTAACAGCAATGAAAGAGAAAACTGTACTGTTTCTGTTTTTTGGCTAGATTTACGGCAGGACATTGTTTTGCAAAATAACTCCAAAGAATTGCACTTTTATCTTGAAGTCAGGATTTAAAAAAAAGGACAAAAAAATCGATCTTATAATTGCTTTTTGGAGTGGAAAAGGCTTCCTTTCATTACTGTTTTACCACAGTATTGCACATGCAAGCTCCCTCAGGCACAGTCAGTCTTTCTTATTCTTTACTTGTGTTGTTTTGCCTTTGACTAAATTCCTGACAGTTAAACACAGTCAGCATTGACCTTCAGAAATGCATGTGGTGTCTTTTCATTCGGAAAAAACGCTGTGGTTAACTTGATTAGTGAAGGGATCACAGGATTCATGATATAGATTGTAAACAACTCAGTAATCAACTAGCTATTCGTACTCTGTTTTTTCCTATGCTTTCACTCAAATAAGACTGTTTGACTTTAAATCAATCAATCCATTCACAAGTTGTTGTGTCATGCATCTTGGAGTTAACTTCCATTGTGCTTTTAGAGAAATATAATCAAATAGAAAATGAGCAGCCTATAATTTTTCAAACAAGTTATTTTGGCTTATTTGATGCCAGCTGCTGCTACACTGAAAGTGTTTGTAGTTGTGATGATTTTGAACCTTTGTCCTCCCAATGTGTCTCCTACAGACCGATTGTTTTCATTGCTGTCCCTGACCATAATTATCACTGCCTGCACAGGATATTGTTATATGATATGTACAAGGGGATGATATGGAGCTGTTTCCATCAGACATTTTGCAATATAACTGTGACAAGGTGTCTTTGTCCTTTATATTTCTGGGTTTAGGCCATTGTGGATAATGTTTCAAATGAATGATCGGAAATGTTTTGTGTAATATTTCTTAATTTTATATCATTATTAAAAAAACGTATACTGCTATAGAGGATTTTATGCAATTCCATTTACCCCAACACAGTCTTTAGGGGTATTTAGTTGGATTAGGGTTAACAGTTCAAGGTTTAAACAGCCCAGAACAGCTAGATGACATATACAGAGATATCCAAAAAAAAAAAAGATTGATGAGGCTTATTTGTTATCACTCCATCTCTTTCAGTCACAATGGTGCACCTTTGATGTACCACATTATTAAGGGAAATTTTGTCAGCGTCCCAATTAAATTCCTATTCATAACCAAAAATTATTCAGAAACAGTCGCAGATTTGGCACATTGTCACATATTCCGAAAGTCATGGGTAGCAGATGACATTTTAATGTCTGCCCACATCAAACTTGCTCCTCCTCATCCAATCGGTGATGATTTCACTTGCTTTCGTAAATTATGCAATCACAAGTTAAAGGGAGTCAAATCACCCAAAAAGAATTTGTCATCCAAAGGTAACTTTAATTTCTAATACCAAAAAAATGTTGGTAATTGTCCTATGCAAATATTTTTAATACATAGATCAAAATTAGTGAGTTATCAGTCTTTGGTGAAATGGCATCATGCAATCCAAGGAAAGTTAAAAAGTCGTTTGCAAAATTCAGTTAATTAGTAACTTAAAGATTTTTAATGCCTCTGTGATACTTTTAGCTTTGTTGCACGATTCATGTTTTAGTTTTATTTTTTAAAAAAAACGACGGTTCTGCGATTGTAAATGACTTAACGACGAGCCTTGAATGTCTCATCTGAGCTGTACGCTGGCGCTCTTAGGAGCCAGACTGCATCAGACAAACACAAGGCTTCACAGACTGTAATGACAAGGTAGGACATCTCCATGTGGTTCATTAAGTCGGTGTTATCTGTCTGAATGTCTCTGTCAGTGCGGAATAACAAAGATGCTGAATGATGGTGGCTTTTTAAAATTGTACGGGATCTCAAACTGACGGTTTAAGACGATTTTTACCGATAAAATAACGTTAACGGTCAATTCTTCGGGATGAAACTCTGCCTTCAGTTTGGATATGTGAGGTTACTTTACTCATTTTTGCACCTCTTTGGCTCGTTTTGATGTCTTTTCTCTGAGAAAAACGAAGACAAGGGTGCCAGTGTTGTGATGTTGGCCAGCATTGCGTCTTTGTTTAAGGGAGAGTTAAATTTACCGCCAACTGTTCCGTTCAACCGTTGTTTACAGCGAACTAACGTAACGGTTAAGCTTTAACCGTTTAGCTAACGTTAGCTGGATGGTTAAAAGGTAACGTTACACATGATGTTGTTGACGTTAAAGCTCTAAAACAACAAACATTTTCGTTCATACCAATTTTTTCATTCACCAGAAAGCAGCAAATAATGACCGTTATTTTGTTTTGTTTTTTAACAGTAAATCTTAAGTGTCGCAGTTTAACCAGTTAAATTAAGCTCATTTTAAATGGCTGATGTGTGTTTCGATGAGGTGGTTTTCTATTTTAGATCAATATTTGAGAGAAGGCTGGTGACAAACCATGTGGCTCATGCCTGACTGGGAGCACGTGTGAGACTGGCAGCCCTAATTAAATCCTTCGGGGTAGCACGCGGGGAGATACCATAACATATGCTGGGTCAATAATTTAAGATAAAGTTGAGAAAAGAGTTAGTTTAAAAATTTTAACGAGGATCTGGTAGTTGAAATTTGGTCTGAACAATAGACCACACAATTCCTGCTGAATGGTAAATGTCTATCAAATATTTATTTACATTTATAATATTACTTTAGTTACTTAAGTATTTTACATTACACTCAATTGTGTGTTTGCTTTACTATAGGATGTCCTGTTGAGTCTGTTTGTCATTAAGGTACGGTGATAGAGGTTTTTTGTTGTCTTAGTCTAGTCTTACATGTATTACAGGGTTACCACAACTCCTCTGACTGATGATGGATCTCTGACTATGAGTGAGTGAGACTTTCCTGGCTTGACTCCATTTAACACGTGTCTGTACTATTTGCGACTCTGCTGACCCCTGAAGCTAGAGACCAGTACACCAGAATGGTGGCTTTGTTTCTCGCTTAACAGCTGATGGGATAGGAGTATCGACCCACTGCTGGGTGCATCAGAGCATCTGTGTTGTATCAGTGGGAGTTAAGTTTTCCCATCTGTTGACTGAGTTCTGATGCAATGAACTTATAGAAAGAAAGAGAGAATGAAAGAAATGTCATTATCCTGTTGTCCGTGCTTTCAAAATGGTGCAGGTAACAGCATCTTTATCTCAGGCTTGTGGGCACTCTTTGAGTAAAGATGAGATTATGCGAAACTTGACTCATTCCAGGAAACGTGGGACCAGCACCCCTTTAGACTTACGCATTTAAACCCATCACTGCTGACTGTTCTGTTATCATGGTGGTAAATGGGGGTGCCAGTGTAAGTTTTGTTCAACAGTCATCGACAAACTGAAACGACAGGCAGCTGCAGATGGTCTTTGTTCCCGCGCTCTTTGAGTGGTGCAAAATGATTTCTCTGGGGTAAAGGCGGGGCAGGTCGGGGTGAAGACAATGGATTTAGAGACCTTTGGTGCTCCCTCCCTCTTGACATCTGAATTTTTTTCTTTCCAGAGTTTTCCCTTAGGATTTATCTAAAGCTCTCATTAGTGTCTCACCAAAAGTCTCCTTTCCCGTCTCTGTTCTGTTGTTTCCTTATTTTATTTGTATTGACGTGATTACATCCCAGTTTTTAAAAAACATCATGATTTATTTTGGTTCATTAGATGTTGCCAAGCAGTTTGTTAATCAAGGAAATTCAATAAGGAATACAGAAAAATGTGAGATAAGATGATATTGTGTGGAATGAGGCTGCACTGTGCTTTTAATGAAAGTTTATGCTCTCTCAAAAAGATCATGAATGAAATCTTTTGTCACAATTCTCCCTGTTTAAATTAGGCATTAAAGAAGAAATTTGTTCATTATACAATTTCTAAGTAAATCCTATTTTTCAGAGTAAATCTACTCCAATGGTGCATCTCAGCATTCACAGGTTGTTCTGCCTCTGTATTTTTTAAATTATTTAAAGCGAGAACATTTACAATAGTGTTTTTTTGACACTTGTAAAATAACAATGCATTGCCATATTATAATGATGAACATATGACTGAAACATAGCAACTTGTGCATAGATAAAGTTTATATCTTATCTTATCTTATCTTATCTTATCTTATCTTATCTTATCTTATCTTAACTTAACTTAACTGGATTTTTTGAGTTCAGCATCCAAAAAAATAAAGATCCACTGTGTTGTTAGAGGTTTGTTTGAGTTTATTTAAGCGGTCTCCATGTCTCTGTGTTAATCAGAGCATTCAGATGCGACAGTGTTACCTAGTCCTGCTGCGTCTGCTTGGTTTAATTCTGAATACTCAAATGTGTCTCTCTCCATGTGGGAATGATGAGGTGACTGTGTATTTGGCCATCTGTCAGGGTTGCTTCTGTTCACAATCTATGCTCCCTAAAATGAGCTTTGGTTCCAATTGAGAAGCTGTTAAATCCGCTGATTTTTATTTACTTATTTTCTATCAAATGGATTTAATTTGGACCCTAGTACAAAGCCAGGAGCTGAAATGAAAGGCCTGCCGGGACAAGCCGTTGGAAGGGATGGCTATTGACTGTAAGATCAACTTTCCACCAAACCACAGTTTGTGCATGTAATGACAAGTTGTAAAATGTTTAGACAGTATTGTATCTGCTGCCACGGTGACTGGCTGCGAATACTATCAAAAGTCACAGCAGCCATATTTGGTCTACTTAGATCAAAAGGCAATGCAAGTCACCACAAAATAGGATTAATGTGGAGAAGTGATTGTTCATTTGTTCTTGCAGATGTTGACACATGATATCTGTGTCAGCATAAATCCAGCTTGTTGTTTTAACCTTGATGCTCATTATTTTCTCTTGATTATTCAAAAACAGAGACCAGACATCTTGATTCATGGAAGCTTTGTAGGCTTTTCTTAGTGATGCAATACTTTGAGAATCTTATTTATTTTTCTTTTTAAGATTAACTACTGGTCAGTCATGTGTTCCTCCATTTTGTCAGTCGGTCTGTCTGTAAATTGACTTTGAAAGCAGTTCTCCTCAGACAGAGGTCAGAGTCTGTATCTGTGCATGAAATGTGAGCAGGGAAACTGCGTGAAATGAGAATCGAGGTTGTAAAAGTAACTGTACTGCAATGTAACTGCAATTAATACTTAGATATTGCTATTGAGCAACATGCATTCTGTGTGAGTGTGTGCATGTGTTTGCATGTGTTGGTCATACAAGGAAAGATGTGAAATTGGACACTCAGTTGTCAGGCACAGATGTGAACAACAAATCATCACGAATATTTTTACAAGTTGTACATAGTGAACCTTTTTATATATTGTGACATTCAGGTCCCCAATAGCTTGTTGCCACTTGAACCCATCACCCAGAGACTGATCGTTTGCTATGCAGGGAAATAATAAACCTCTTGCCTGTTGTTGTTTATTCTGTGTAAGTGCATCCTCCTGCGTCTGTTAGTTGAAGGACCACAGACTTATAAAAAAATGCTGTTTGGCACGTCAGCACTGAAGGAGACATGGTGCAAAATATGTTTTTGTTGATAAGCGCAGAGTGCTGTGATTTTTATATTACCCAGTTTCTCTTTCTGATGAACTCAGCTAACGTGTCAAAGGGTTAAGGACATGTAGAGGCCCTTGATACTGTCTGGTGAACAAAACTTTGCAGCTATAAATGTTAGAAAATAAATTTAGTGTTCCTTGTCTTATTAGGTAGTTACTAGGTTTATCCCATTTGTGAAATAAATTCTAATAAAATGACTAAATGCAAACCAGCAGGTCAATAACTCTTGAACACTAGGGTTTAGAAAATGGCTTTGGTGATAGTTTAAGCTGTTCTGAATTCAAAGATACAAGCACAAGACAATAATGAGGGACGAGCTTATTCACCATATCATCATGTGATCAGCTCTGAACTTTTCTGTGTCAGCCTGGAAATAAAGACGACACTGTTGGACAGTGTGCTGCAATGTAACTGCAATTAAAATGTTCTTGTTTTTCTTTTTTTTTTCTAATAAGATCTTTTTGCCAGTTTCCAAAGTAAAAATATATATATTTAATTTTTTTTCCTCTAGTTTTCTCTCCATATGTCCATCCTTTTTTGCACTCCAATCCTGTCACTGATATCCTGACTTTTAGCCTGAGGAGGGCCGTTGACAGGTGTTACTCCCAACACATGGGGTTACCTGCCACTTTTTTCACCTGCCCTCAATGAAATACACCAGGAGAGTGTAATTTGCATAAACACACATACATGTACCAGATCAAACAGTCTTGTGGGCCGGAGCCGGAGGTACCCCATCCTTGAGTTAAATCTTTTTCCATTGGAGTACTTATTGTTGGAGTTGAATGTCGCTGAGAGGCCAGCTAGTTAAAGTGATAGACTGATGCCAAACTGGAGTTTTGTACCACTCTACAGACTGCAAAGTGCCTGTGTGACTCTGTGTGTGTGGTGGGCACTGTTTCAACACCGGGCAGCTTATGCCAACTGGCTCCTTTTCACAACACGTTAGGTTGAAGGAAGGATACTTTTATAGGAATCTGGAACATGACTGAGCCACTGTGTTTCAAACCGTGACTCGCAGTGGTGTCTGTTACATTACTGACTATGATAAAGTTTGGAATAAGCTGGGAGATTAGACTCGGACTGAGAGGGAAAGAGAAGTAAAAGAAGTGTAAAATACTTTATAGCTATCTGTGTCTCCTGATTGGTTTAGGCACAAGTCTTTAGAAGGATGCACTTGTGATGGGAATTGGTAAGTTTTGATGACACTGATGCCAATATTGATATTGCTCATTAGTCTGATTCTTTATCTATTCCCGTACTAATTTCTGATTATTTTTTGTGGTAAAAGAAGAAGCTCTACACGGGCTTTTATTTTCCGTCTTTGGGATGGATGAAATGGATGAAATTATTGTATATTTTGCGTTTTGTTTTAATATAGGTTTTTCTGAGTCTCTGCTGTTTGCCCATGTGGGACTAATTTTATTTGTTTTGAGACATAATGCTCTGTCTGGAAGCAGTGGTATTTGTGTAAAGGGTGTCAAATAGACAGCAGTCCTGAAATATGAGCCCATATTGTGAATAAGTATGTTACAGCATAGCGTTTTCATTATATATTATGTGAAACCTTCATGTAAATGCTCCATTATACATTTTTAGTATAGTCAGCACATGTCCTTTTGTGTTGAGCATTAGAGGTAAAATGTTTTTTTTAAATAATATTTTGACTTAACCAGACAGAATATTCTTCTTTTTCTACTGTCTGGACTGGAGTATTGTGTGAAATTTATTATAGGAATAGTCTGTGGTGTAATCAGTGTAGTTCCTAGTAAAGACAAATGAAATGGGAAGCCACTCATAAAACAATGATCCATAGTGCTACTAGTAGTCACCACCTCCACATGGTATCTTTAAAACTTTTATCAGCCTATCACAGTGGGTGGCCGAGCAGTCCCCCCAGAGCCGTTAGAGCTGTTGCAACTAAGTGCTCATGATCCATATATTTACTGAGGCCAAATAAATTTTGCCTTGTGTTGTTTAGCTTGATTTGATGCCAAATTGCTTTGTGTTTAAGGAGGTAGTGTCTCGAAGAAAAGTTGTTCTGTTTAGAGGAGGCTTCACGCAGCTATCTGAGCACATGTCTTCCATCACATCTGGTGGAAAATGTGCCAGTAAAAGAGTTTGGAGAAAACATAAATGGTGTTGGAGAGGTTGAGAGTGGAGATCGGAGCAGAATGAAATGGAAAGAGGAGTGACGGAGGTTAATTGAAGGGCATTAGAGAAAAGAGGACAATAAACAGAAAAAAATAGTAATGATAGAGGCGCTAAAGAGGAACACTGGATGAAATGAAGTGAGAAATTACAAGCAGCAGGAAACATGCGGCAACATGGTGGGAGACATTAAGAAGATGTGGGTGTATAGACTGAAAAACAGGAAAGCAGGACAGATGGGTATATAAAAAGCCTCGAGAACATTGTGGAATAAAATAATTTGAAAAACACGCAGTCATGTTATTTAGCTGTTCCTTTTACTCCTTTTCTGATCACTGCAAACTAATATGATTGATTCTCATTTTAATCTTGTCAAGAAAGAATCTGGCCTTTGCACTATCTGCTGTTGAACCGAAATTTAATTTATGAGGTCTGTGTGGTAAAGATCCTCACAAATGCTTGGAATTAGATGTAAAAATGTGTGGGAAGGGTCGAGGAGAAAGGGGAGTCTGAGGTAAAGGCAAGAAGGAGGGATGCAAAGAGGGCAGGTCTAATTGGCAGCAGACCGTTGGTTGTCAGCCTATCCTCTGTCAGGTTTAAAATGAAGAATGCATAGCTTGTGCAGCCTTTGCATTTGTTGCATCTGAACAGACGAAAGAAGAGCTTTCTGTCGCTATTTGTACTCAGCTGTAAGTAAGTTTCTGAAAATGTTTTTTTCTTTCAAGATTAATGGCAGCAGAACTTACTTTTTCACATTTATTTTACTTTCTTTTTTATGTTTTGGCACATTTCAAAGTATTTAGTGCGGGGTGATGCATGTCGTTTCAGTTATACAACTTGTTATGCAACTTAATCACAAAGCACCAGATTTCTTTCACATAGTTGTCTGGGTGTGCACTGAATGATTGTTTAATCATTCATTGTTTTTATGGCTGACTGTTTCTGTGACTAAAACATTTTAACAGCACAAAAAAATTAACAAGTTGGGTCATTACTACATCTGAGTGTTTTAAGTTGGACAATTTCTACCACTGGGGCTGTCTTGGCACCATGCCATCACTCAATTTGTGGCTTATCTTTTTTTTTTTTGACAGTTTCAACTGGATTGATTATTTGTATTATTTTCTGTTCATATTACATAATGCAGGCCTTTATTTATTGTCTGTGTTTGCCCATGAAATAATTGACTGATTAAAATATCTAAATATAGAAAGAAGAGACACTCAGCTGCTTATGATGCAAATATCTAGAGCGCAGACTCTACATGTTTTTCACATTTTACACAGTATTTGTTATCTGTGTGTTTCAGACCTGGTGCCACCCTGATTAACCCCTGACTGAGCACGTGCCTGACAGTCTGACGAGAACCATGACGGCCATCAACGCACCTCGTGACAAGTAAGAGAAACTTCTTCTGTTTTAGTTTCAGTCTGTCCAAAATGAGATTTGGATGAGATCCAGTAAATAAACTATTGATATGAAGTTGAATGAGGTCATTGTTGTACTTGCATGAGAACTTCCTTTTTTATCTTTCCCAGATACTATGCAGTGTGGATCATATTCTTCATCCTGGGCTTGGGAACCCTCTTACCATGGAATTTCTTCATGACTGCAACTGCGGTAAGTTAAGCAACATTTTAGGCTGAATGTGAGAATATTTGCAGCCAAATGCAGTTAATCCTTGAAACAACATTAAGGGGGGATTGAGTGTGGAGCCATGTTGGTGGCCCTGTGGTTAGGGACTAGTTAGGTCACCACACTTAGAGAAAACAAAGATTGTTTGTTTACCTTTCTTTCCTAAATCACCTGGTTTTACTCAGGATGGCTGACCCGGCTCCAGCCAGGTGGATTTCTATGACAGTGGTAAAGCCTCTCTGATCCCCAGTTATTCTTTTTGAGCATTAAGGGGTTAACTTCTTAGAATGTGGAATTTCAGATTCATTATTGTGGGGGAGTTCATTTGGACGTCTCTTTTGGGGGAATTTTTAGTTAAGCTCAAATATCTAATCAAGCTCTTTTGTTTTGACAAAAAAAAAAAGTTGGAAAGCCTCTTTGATAGATAAGATGCAGTTTAAAAACGGGGTCCAGACACATGGTCCTACTGTGACTATAAAACTACTATCTAAAAATGCAAAATCCGTCAGATTAGCTTGAATTGCATCACTCTTACATTTTTAAACTGTAAATCAGGACAATTTTGAGTTGACTTTGTGCATCATTCAAGCATTTAAAATGTGTCATCCATGTGACCCTCCACTTCATTGTTTTTTGACGTTCACTCTGATGCCGATTTATAAATCTACACCTCACTAAAACTAATGTGCTCTAAAACATCAGTCTGGCAAGAGCGCCTGCATGAGAAGACATTAACTTTTATTTTATGTTGTTCATAAGTGGTGATAAAATCAACTGTAAGGCCATTTTGTTGGCTGTAATTTGCAGAGTCATTGAATTGTATTATTGTTGAGAGGTGTTTATAATATTTTATTCTACCTCACTGATATAAATAGGCTGAACAAAACAGTAGACATGGCTTTCATTATTGTCGTTTTTGATGCATGGCTTTTTTTCCAAAAAACAATTAATGTGTAGGTTGTAAAACAACCAATATGCTGCTTACATCTCTGCACATTATTCACACGACACAAACCTTATTTAACATTAATAAATCTTTCACTGAAATGGTTAATTTTGATTTGATAACAGTAGTTAAAAACATGCCCTTTTTTTCAGTACTTTACAGGTAGACTGAAGAACCAAACAGCTGTTGACCCCATCAACCAGACAGCAAACTTGACTTCAGAGGGCAAAGACACTCGCAATATGTTGGAGTCAATATTTAACAATGTGATGACCCTCTGCGCCATGGTGCCTCTGCTCATTTTCACCTGCCTCAACTCCTTCATACACCAGAGGTATCCGCCCTGCACCTCCATAATGGCTCAGACAAATGTAGCTTTCAGTCTCCTGCAACCACTGGAAGCATTGAATTAAGCTTAAAGGAACATATATGTTCTGATTCGATGACAGTAGTGGTAATAAAGCAAAAAGAACAAAAGTTAGCGTCACCTTTTAAGCCCTTTCATTTTCTTTTGAGAACATAAATAAAATGTTTTAGTTTATTTATTATATGGAGAAATATGGTGTCATTACATTCAGAAGATGAACTTTGAGAAAAAATTTATTCCTTTAATTTCCTGCTCTTTTTGCCTTTCTCTTTCACCTATCCGTACTCCTCGGTTACTTCATGCCACTACAGGTAACATGATCCTGTTATGTGAAGGCATCGCTATATGCCCCCAGTATGTTTGCTTTAATTAGAGTTGGATTGTGAGAGACCTGCCGTGGACCCCAACCATGGCCGACTCTTTCCGTCCACAAACACACCCAGGAATGCTATTTATGTTGTACTCTACTTTCCCCCATCATCTTTTTACCTCTCCTTTCTTTTTCTCTTTCTTTCCTTTTTTTCCTCATTATATTTAACTCTAACACCTATTTTCCACTTTCTATTAAAAGACTGCAGCTTGACACTACATTGGAAAATGTTTTCATCTTTACTTCTGTTGAAAAATGAATCTTAATAGCTTAATAGGAAGTTCAAATTTCTTTTTTCTTTGTTTTCACTCTGTGTGACTCAGAATTCCTCAGAAGCTGCGGATCTCTGGAAGCCTGATGGTCATCCTGGTGGTTTTCCTGTTAACAGCTATTGTCGTCAAGGTGGACATGGCTCCCAACACCTTCTTCACCCTCACTATGATCAAAATTGTCTGCATCAACTGTGAGTTTCTAAATACAACCTAATCAACAGTCAGTCACAGAGATGAAGTGATGTAGTATACATAATAAAAAGAGGGGGAAAAAAACAGGACAAGGACACAAGCACACAAGCAGCAGAGACATAACAACTCTACCAAAACAAGCTCCTGAGACAGGATGAACATTAGACTTTGGGTGTGTACAGGAAAATTTTGCCAGACAATGAAACTGGTTTGGCATTTTTTTAACTCCTCATAATCAGCCCTGGATTTAGTTTTATGTTATTCTGTTCTTGTTGTGGGTGGGAGGGATTTTGTCGTGTCACGGTAGTGTTTGGTATGAGCAGGTAACCCTGGATCAAAAAAAGTGTTGGTTTAAGAGCTGTTCTTTCTCTAATTTCACTCACATCAGTTTGTACTGCTGATCCAGACTTGCACTTGCAGAGCTGTTTTATCAGGCTGCAGTACTTCAAGGATTGCTTTACCTCAATTCCTTGTAAAACTTGTGTAAATGATTATTTCCATGTGTCTTGTCCCTCTTTGATCAGCATCCGTTCTGTTGGGAAAATCCTCCTCTCTCTCATACCACACTGAGCTTCCGAACACAGTCTGTAATCTCACTGGGTTTGTTTGTTTACAATGACTCTCTTAGCCGCAGGGATAAGCTCACCCCCCCCTCCTCATCCATGTTTGGGCCGGTCCTGACCCCCGGGTCCTCATCGTGTTTGATGTGGAGGGGAGGACACTGTGGACTTTAGACTTTGATATCCATGTCTGCACATTCCTCTTATTGGAAACATGTTGCAAAATTTCTGCTGCTATCAAACTTAAAAAAGTGTCTGTAAATGGTTATAATCCATAAGTATGTTGATGCAAGTTTGTATTAAAAAGCCACTTCTTTTGGTAACAAGCTCACAATGTGTAAAGTGAGATTAGGTATGGGTGTCTTTTTCTGTTGCTGTGGAACAATGTGTTTTTTCTGCATCACAGTGACTCTATAAAGTGTATAAATTCTTTAAGGTCCCTGCTTTGTTTGCTCTGATCCTCCACAGCGTTTGGGGCGATTCTTCAGGGCAGTCTGTTCGGGCTGGCAGGTATCCTGCCTGCCTCCTACACCACCCCCATCATGAGTGGACAGGGGCTGGCCGGCACCTTCGCTGCATTCTCCATGATCTGCGCAATAGCCAGTATGTGTCATGCACAAAGCACTAATTCAACTCTTTTATTACTAAAATTATTGATACACAGGTGGTGGACAAAATAATAAAAACCTCTTGAAACCAGGCAAACCAGTGCATGAACGTTTTCAAGAGGCTAAACTTGTGCTAGACAAGTTGAAAATTTTGTTGGACAAAACCAAGTGATGCGATGTGTCCACCAAGTACGATGTTTTTTTTAGTTGTTGTTGTTTTGGTTTTTGTTTTTTTATATGAAAGGTTTACAATTTGAACTACTATAGTAGGATAAAGTGAGTTTATTGAGGCAGTTATTTTCCATATTATTAGTTTATAGTGAAAAATTTTGTTTTGGCAAAAGTTCAGCCAAAAGTTCAGTGTGGCCTTTCTGTTTAACCTCCTGGACAGATTTTTGAAAAAACAAAGGCAGTTTCATGGAAGTCCTTTTGGCAAGCAGCATTGTTAGTCATATTTGTCTTCCTCTGTGTGCTGTGAGAAATTTCCCTTAAAAAAATCCTCAGACCTCTCCCTGCAGTTAAGTTGTTGTTGGATGTAGTAAAACAGTAATTTTTAAGGCTTTAGCTAAAAGTTTAGATCAGATATTCCTTGAGGTGCTCACATTGATGCCTGAGTTGCTGATGCAGCCTTAAATACAGCATAATGTAATACTGAAATGTGAAGTTGACAGATAGGAAAATCATCTAGAAATATGCTGATAATCAATGAATCATTTTGGTGTCTGTGCTCAGTTATTTATCAAAGAAAAATATTGAGGACATTCACTGGTTTCAGTTTCTAAATTTTTGGCTTTTTTCCTGTCTTTCAATAGGTCAATCAATAAATGTTATTAATTAAAAGTTAAAATTATCATCAGTTTCAGCCCTCGTAAAATGATGTAATCAATGATTGAAATTTGAAATGTAATTTGGGGAGAGGAATGCTGAAAGAAATCACAGAAAACAGTACCAATGATGTTATGCACCTGTCTGTCTATAGGTGGATCAGCCATGCAGGACAGTGCCTTTGGTTACTTCATCACAGCCTGCGTGGTTATCCTCTTCGCCATAGCAGCTTATGTCATGCTGCCCAAGATGGTAAAACGTCTTATTCTTTGAACTAAATGTTCTTTCTCAGAGTTAAATTATGTGTATTTTTTTCATCATGAAATATGTGTTTAAAACAACTTTCAGATGTGTCCTCCCCTTTGTTCTCTTGTAAACTTCTTGGAAAGTGCTCATGACGTATGGAGTTTATTCTATTTTCTGACATCAGTCCAAACTCTTGAGTCTGTGAGGTTCTAGAAACAAATCTGCCAGTGAGAATTTACAGCATCTCTTTCTCAGAACATGAAGTCCTCCCTGTAGTCTTTGTGTTTGCTCATCTGGCTCAGTGAAATTAGCTCATTATGGATTTCGTTTTTTTTTTGTTTTTTTTTTGTGCCAACAGGAGTTTTTCCAGTACTATATGGAGAGTAATAGATCCAGACCATCTGATAATGAGGAGAACAAGATGGACCTGCTCAGAAAAGGTACATAGTCACAGGCCTGCTCAGATTTCCAGGTTTGAGTTTCCAAAATGAATCATTTTTAAAGCTGATGATGTGATGACATGCTTTTGTTGTCGGTTGACTTTAGCATAAAAAAATTAGACAAGATCTCGGTTATAATATGCAAAGAAAAAAAGAAAAAGAAATCATCCTTGAAAATTGCACTTGGCTTCTCTTTGTTACATTTTAATATAGTGAAGAAGAAGAACAATCAGATTGTTTTTATTCCAGTTGCTCAGATATTCTACAGGTGATTCAACCAGGAGAATATCATGTTCTTCCACGCCTCAAAATTACTGCTACTATGAGTCAGCTAACATTACATGTGTGAATATGAACTGGCCTTTTGCTCCTGGATAAAAACCTTTATAATGAAGCTCAAAGAAATAAAATGCAGTAATGAGTCACTTTACGTCAGACGTGCCATCATCGTAGTTCACTCACAAAGCTGCTCATGGACGCCAAACCCACTGAAAGTATTTGTTTCAGTCTATTTTGGCAGCAACTTGACTAACCAGTGTGATTCTTTGGCGTTAATTACTAGTGTGTTCAATGAGAAGCCTTTATTTATAAGAGTGAATCTTAAGTGTAAACACATTCGGATGTGGAAACAATGATCATAACTTTCAATGTGTCATTTGATCAACATAATGAAAGAGTACTGATTTTTTTTTTTTATATATATTTCTTAGAAAATTCTGGAGAGAAGCGACCGGTTGTGAGTCTGACGGAGGACGAGGGCAGTCCCCGTGTGTCTGTGTTTAACATCTTCAAAAAGGTGAAATTATTTTCTCACAGAGTCACATTATAGCATTTACGTGTATTTTACACCATCTGGAGATAACTTAACATTTTGTTTGTCTTCTGCTTCGTAATCAGATCTGGGTGGTTGCTCTGTCAGTGTGCCT
This sequence comes from Acanthurus leucopareius, assembly GCA_029814765.1. Classification (NCBI taxonomy): domain Eukaryota; kingdom Metazoa; phylum Chordata; class Actinopteri; order Acanthuriformes; family Acanthuridae; genus Acanthurus; species Acanthurus leucopareius. The sequence continues at coordinate 18,421,480 of JAQMCX010000003.1, read as the reverse complement.
CATCTTCACCGTCACCATCGGAATATTCCCGGCCGTAACAGTGGAGGTCAAGTCCACTGTGGCAAATGGAGGCGCCTGGGGTGAGTCTCAATATGTAGCATCTTTTATAAAGCTACACTGCCACAGAGGCTAGTGAGCTTGTAACTATGATAATCAGACACATGGGAGGTTTGACTGGTGAGATTTTGTATCCATGTTTCCCGGCAAGAATATAAAAGATTGAGAAGCTTCATAAAGTTCCAGTGTTTAGGATGATGTAGTGACATCCAACAGTCAAGGTTAAGACTGAAACCAACTGAGAACCAACATTCGCCATTACAAAGACAGAGGTCCCACTTTGGAGCCAGAGTTCTCCTTGTCCTTAACACACCAGGGATCAATCAATCAAACAACTTCATTAATCCCACTGGGGGCAATTAGTTAAGCAACACACTAATTTACACACTAATGAAAACATACCAAGGAATATTAGATTTCTGCCAACAGATCTCACTAAGTCTTAAACACTGGACCTTTACCTCTTAACTGTGGACAGTGATGCTCAGTGTTTTCTGAGGTAACGAGTGAGAACTTGCTGCAACGGGGGCACAAATGTTTAATGGGAAAAGGTTTTATTTTGATAATTGTTTCAATATAAAATCAAATTGTAAAAATATGTAAATCTGTTTTACGCTTTTAGCACAAACAGTATCTACTGAAACTAATACTCCACTGAAAACCTTTGTTTTAATAGAACTTGTCTTTTGTTGCTCATAAAAATATGCAGCTGTCTCCTACAACAAGCACAGAAGCTGTTGTCAGTTTTTTGATCCACACCACCCAAAGTCACGGCAGAATGCCAAAGTAGTGTGAGACGTTTCAAGGGATGACAAGATACTCTCTTTGTTGTGATTCTGGGTCGCTGTTGAAATACAAACCAGTGGCTGTGAATTCAAGCCGACAACAGCTGCTGTCCTTCATGAAAGAAAGAGCTCCAAACCTTTCAGCTCCACCTTTCAAGCCTGCAGAGGTTGACTTGATGATGCATGTGTGGTTTTCCTCTAAGCAAAGACATCTGGAGACTCATCTTTGCTTGCACAAACTTTTGTTTTTGCTCAATTTTCAGAAATGTACTTCATCCCTGTGTCTTGTTTCCTGCTCTTCAACGTGATGGACTGGGCTGGCAGGAGTCTTACGGCTGTCTGTATGTGGGTCAGTAACAACACAAATAGATCATTTTACCAACATGGCTCAGTCTGTCTGACTTTCTCTAAAGAATTGGGCTCCCTCTGCAGAATGAGAGCCAGCTAACTTGTTCACAGGTTGGGTCACTGACAAGTTTCCTGCTGGTTCAATGGATGTATTCTCTGGAAAGTTGTTGTACCCACCCAGTTGTGTCAGGGCTTTGTGGATACAGCTTGACCTCGTAACTACTCATGTGTTTGCTGCCACTATCTGCACATGCATTCCCTCTATTTTAGTATTGCGCTGTGCTAAAACCACAGAGGAACAATTAGTCTGCAACAAAGAACAATGTTGACAGGTGGTTTTAATAGTCGACTAGTTGGCTTTTCTGTGAAACCTCTACCTCATGTAGGTCAACACTCGGGTTTACAAACATATTTGCCTTTTAGAGTTTAATGAGCATAACCGTGTCAAAAATTTAAGTATGGGTTTGTACAGCAGACGTTATATTGATACTTTATTTGAAGCTTTTGGCTTTTAACATAAAATCTTTGAAGAGATAACTTGGATTTAAAATAAAGGAGGCAAATTTTGTTGTTTAGATCAGGGTTTGTTTTGGAGAAAAGTGTGTGTGTGTGTGTGTGTGTGTGTGTGTGTGTGTGTGTGTGTGTGTGTGTGTGTGTGTGTGTGTGTGTGTGTGTGAGCTGTGTAAAGGAAGTGGTTTTAGTGGTTAGAGAGGAGTTACTGCAGTGATATGCAGGTTTGCTCACTCCTCCTTGATGTGCACATCTGGATAAACTGCTAAGAAGCCCTCAGTGAAACCTTTTGGAAACTTTGTTCACTAAATAGCAAATTAACAGCCAGGTCAAGTTTACTGAAATCCAGAGGAAATAATTAAAATTGAGTCAATTCATTCTGTGCAAACTGAGTACAGCTTGTCAACCCAGTCTGACCTGCACTTGAATGCAGCTTATTGTTTATTAGTGTGGTTAACAGTCAGCTGCTCGAGGACGATGTGAGTTCAATAATAATCATGTGACAAAGCTGATTGGGATCTTAGTTTCCAATGAGTTTTTTTTTTTTTTTTTTTTTTTATTGAACTGTTATGTAACTAAAAAGTTCCCTCTATGTCGCTGTGTTTCTCTCCAGCCCAATAAAGACAGCATCTGGCTCCCGGTTCTGGTGGCTCTTCGGCTCATCTTCATACCTCTCTTCATGCTGTGTAACGTCGAGCCACGTCATTACCTCCCTGTGTATTTCCACCATGATGCCTTGTACATCATCTTCATGATCCTCTTCTCCTTCTCCAATGGATACCTGGCCAGTCTCTGCATGTGCTATGGACCCAAGTGAGAACACACACACACACAAAAACAGACTACACTTGGACTGACCATTGCTACATTTGGCAGATGACTCAGAGGCTCAGCTTCATTCTTAAATGATTTTCTCTGAGGATAAGAGAAAATTGAGGAATACAGTGATTTTGCACATCAAAGCCTGTTTACAGGATTTGGGGAATTCTGCTACAGATGTGAAAAGAAGTTGTATAAAACCTCCTCTGGTTCTACAAGAAACTGTGCGAAATCTGATACTTCCAGTCAGTATGCTAAGCTAAGATATGCTGAGAACACCAGATCTGGGCTGTAGTGACATTCTGGCCATAAAGGCTCAAGAGGGGCCAGTTAAAACTCTTATAGTATATATATCATACTGTCCCCAAAGAGAAGTTTGTCTTGCACCCAGGCAAAACACAGAAAAAACAAAAACCATAATATACAACATGGTAAAAAACATGATTATATTGAAATAAAATGCTCAAACTCCCCACACAACCTAAAAAAACCCCTCATTAAGAACCTCTTACTGTCTAATGTTTTTAAAGAAAGTGAAAAGACATTTTTTCCGACAATCTCGAACTATTCCTTTAGATTTGCTTCATTTATATTATAAAACAAGCAGCTGTTTAACATTAAAACACTCATTCTTAATGGGTTTTGTCCCTCTGTTGTCTCTGTACAGGAAAGTGGATCAGCATGAGGCAGAGACGGCGGGGGCCATCATGGCCTTCTTCTTGTCCCTGGGCTTGGCGCTGGGTGCTGGTGTCTCATTTGCTTTCAGGGCCATGATCTAAAATCTCCAGCAGACCCTTCAGTAGATGTAGAGTAGTTCACTTCCTGCCCTTCAGCTGTCATCACACTTCATGGGAGAACGTTTTTTTTCAGCAACTGGACAACCTCAGTCCTCCAAAACAACCTGCAGCTGAGTGGAGAGTAGAGACAGAACAGCAGACTGGGGGACGTCATGATTTCTCAAGTGGACAAAGAGACTCGTCTCATCCAGCCGTTGCTGCCTAAGTTGAAACATTGTACTGATTTTTACATTTTTTTTAAAAAATTTTTTTGCTCAGAGATGTGTTTCTTGGGGAATATTCTCCAATTGACATCATTGATCAAACAGCTTGTTTCTCTGAGATAAATTGATGAGTCAGCAACTTCACAAGCAAATCAAAACCAACAGTGTAGTGGACTCGTCACTTAGCAGGTGTGTGTTTAGTATCTTAAAACCAATCAGTGTTTAATGAAGACGGTCTGTACATTTCATCCCAGAGCCTCTTTCACGAAATAGTCTTTTGCACAAAATTATAAAAAGTAACAAAAAAACAGTCACATTGAAGTAATTTTTTTATTTAACAGTGAGTTATAAATCTCCTTCACTTTCTTTTAAACAATCACATTCTAAATATAAAGTAATGGTGTGTAAATAAAGTCTCACATATGTTTCTACATGAGGCTCTTGGATTCTGGTGTTTGGTTCGTCCACATTAACAAACATTAATTCATCAATTTGTGAACTGTGATCCTCAATGTGATCTTTTTTTTTTTTTTTTAATGTTAGCAAATCAAACATGAAACACGCGTGTCGTGTTACTCTGAACTGTTGCAGCTTTTAACTCTGATCAAACCAAATACACAAAGACAACATGGAGAAGTGATGTTGAAGGGAGGTCTTGACCCGTCAAAAGTCTAGGAACCACTTAGCTTACTCTACTTTTAGTGTTAACTCGGGTCATGTGTGTGTGGTTGTGAGTGAGTGTGTGTGTGTTTGTGTCTGTGTCTGTGTGAGCCTCATCACAAATGAGTAAATTCTCAAAGAATGTAAGAGCTGATCTGGGCGACTAACCGCTGTGTATTCGTTGTGATAGAGGGCGATGTTTTCTGTTCTGTAGTTTTAGATTAAGTTGTACCAGTGTTATTCAATTTGGTTTATCTAAAAAAATACTACATTCTGTCTCTTGATTTACCAAATAGAAACGGACAGAAACACAAGAGATTTTTCCATGTCTGAGCGCAATAAAAAGAAAAATATGCAGCTTTCAGTGACATTAAGCACTGAATTGTGAGAAATATTAGGAGACGTTCTTGAGCCTGCGACATCTCTCATCAAACTTGTTCTCATGTAAGATAAGTTTTATACCACAAGTAGTTTTTAAGTATGTTTTTCAAACTTTACCTCTTGGCTCTCGCTGAGTTTCTTTGTTATGAATACTGGGGGGGAGGATAAAAGGCCATATGCCAATCAGTGTTATGTTTTTGTTCCTTTTGCATATAAATGGCCTTTTTATGTGTTTCTTTTTAAAGTCTGCCTCAGTTGTAAATCCGTAAAACCAGCTGCGCACATCCTAACAGCCTGTTTGTATAAAACCCCAACGTTGGTCTGTTCTTCTGTGTTTTTGGTCGGTATGGGAGTCTGGCGTGGGCCATTAGAATGTTACTGACGAGGGCTGATTGAGAAGTTCATGGCCTAAGCTAGGAGGAGTTGATTGTAGAAAAGAAGTCGGCTTCTTGGGCTGTCAAAAAAAATGCAGTGACATCATCATCACTGCAGAAACGGCCCCACTAAGCTCCTCCTTCATCCTGGAAGAGGTTGTAGTCTGATGGTGCCAAATTAAGTGACGCTAGAGTTTAAATCACATTCAGAGATGACTGCATGAAGACAGATGTTGTCCGATTTCTCAGACAGCTGTGACTTTTAAATTTAAAATCACAAAAAACAGAAATACCCCAAGTCGTTCTTTTGAACTCTGCATAATTACTCAGAGCTGAGCTATAAAACTCCTCTCCTTCTACCTCAGGCCCTAAATTTATCAATCACACTTTGTATATTGCAGCTTAAAACCATTCTGTGATAAAATAAAACTGTATTTTTATGAATCTGGCTCCTCCTGTTGGTCATTTTTTGGAAATGCATGGATCAACATCTCAGCAGATGATCAGGTCAGACGTGATCTGGCAATGAAGAATGTTGTCTGTGTTACGAAACGTAGAAATAAAATTGAGGAGTAGTTTTCTTTGAGCTTTGGTTCGCTCCATCACTGACCTTTCTAATGATCACTGACAAAAGAAAGAGGAGGAAAGGCTTCATTTTTCTGAGATTCTGGGTTATAGGGTTAGGGTTCCCGCTGAATGGTTTAAATCCATTGTTCAGTCACATGCAGAGGCAACACAAGGAAGAGATTAGCAGTTATCAGCTTAGGAATGAAGCAATGTAGTTCATAGTGTAAGTTCAAGCGAGTTACGTAAAGCTCTGTATCGGAGCAGAGTGACCTGAAGAAGCCTCTGTTTGGTAACAGTCAGACTGCGTCGAGGAATTGAGAGTAAAACTCGAGTGCATGTGTCTCAGCCTGCAACATGCTTTAAATTGAGAGGCCAAAGTGGTTGATGCTTTCAAAACCACCTGGGGTCTACCTGTGCATGTACCTGTTTGTATGCTCTTTGGTGCTGAGCAGGTAGTTTACAGTGAATTTTAGTCGACCAGAACAAAGTTTAGAGCCTAAAAAACCACAACGACTGAAAACTTTTATATAACTGTGTAAAGCTAATAATTCTCTTCTGTTTAAATAATTATGGTAGACACCTTTCACACTGTCCTTTGATGCATTTTTAGAAAAATACTGTTTAAAACCTTGTGTCTTTGCCCTCAGTTTTACCTCTCAGGCAATAAATATCCTGCAAACAATACTTAGGGCTGAAATCTAAAGTACTGCCGACACTTTTCAGGTAATGTTTTTATTTACAGCTATATTCTCCTTAAAGATGCTAGAATCAAACATCAGTAAAGAGCAGTTGCCTTTGTACTAATGATGCAAATACACCTGAACCTTAGATTTTTGCAGTGAGAGTTCAGTGACTGAAGATATGTTTCATATTGTGGGTAACTGGTTTTGAGACATAAGATGAATGTGTTGTGAGGACTGTGCTTATATTTTAAATCTGTGCAAGCAATGAAGAAAGCAAAATATTCCAAGAGATGATCACCAGAAAATAAAAGACAAAAAGGAGCCAAGAAATTTAAATTGATGATTCGTACTTAAGGTAAACATTTTATTCAAAAATAAATTACCAGAGATATCTTTAAAAGGCAGACAGACATTGTGTCCAACCCACTCGTCACAATCAAAAAAAAAATTTTCCCCTCAGATTCCAAGTTTTCACACTACGTTTCCATTAACATCTCTCCTGATGAGGAGAAAACTAGTGTAAACCTACAGCAGCAACTTATTCTTAAACAAACCAAAGACTGTTTAAGTTGATCAAGACAGTCATTTTTAACTGATTCACTACAAAATGTACATAACCTTTATTTAAATGTTTAATTCAACATACATGCCCAATATATAATATGTGAACACAGACTGTACAGTACGAGACTGGCGCTTGAGGTGAGGAAATTATGTGGATGGAATCAATGCAAAAGAGCTCAGACAGATGTGATGCAGCTGTTGAACAGAGTAAAAAAAGGGGGAAGGCTCAGTCCATTTACTAACATTAAGTTGGGTTCCTACTGAGGAATAATCACATTTAATTATCGCCACTCGGCTGATTGTACATTTTGCTAAAGAAAGAGATAAGAACCAGTTGATTTACATTAAAATATCTTGTCTGTTCTAAGGGAATAGTTAAACTTTTTGGAAGATTTGCTTATTCACTTGAGTTACATGAGAAGTTTAATGCCACTCTCATATCTGTCAGCTTATTATGATGCTACAGCCAACAGGCTGTTAGCTTAGTTTAGCATTAAAATGGGAAACAGGAGAAAACAAACAGTCTGACTCAGGTAATTTGTGGTTTTATCGGGCAACTTAAGGTAAGAACACACTGTCATTTTCAAACTTAAGCCTGTGCATAAATTTTAATGAGATATAGACACTGTTGGTTATTGAGCTTGAAAGGTGCTGATAAAGGCAGACTTCTAACTTTGAGAAAGCTACACAGCAGCCACACAACCAGCCTGTGTGCAGGCTTTACACAAGCTACGCTAAGCTAAGCTGCTGGCTGTAGCTTCATATTATCCAACAGATATAAATGGTATCAATCTTGACAGGAAAGCAAAGATGCATACTTCCAACAATCAAACTATTTGAGTTTGAGCTTTAAAGATCTACATGGTATCTATAACTCCACTGAAGAAAGAATCAAACTTACAGCCTGTAGCTCTTAAAAATGTGAGTGAAACAGGTCTAGTGTGGCTTTAATGAGAAGGCAGTGAAATGGTTCGAAAAGACGGTTCTCCTGCCTACCCGACTACAGATGCCTAGGCTCCAAAAAATTCTTAGCTAGCTTAATGCTAAAACATAGTACCTTAACACCATATAGAGGACCGAGCACTGGCAGGTCTGCTACAAGACACTAAAGGCCAGATAAAACATGGCAGTTCTTAATTAAAAACAGATCAAGCATTGGCTGAGAGACTTGAGGCTTCCTACCATTCTCTTCAGGACCACAATCACAAAATATTAAAGGGAAACACAAAGAGGGACTGAGAGGCAACCTGAGCCAAAAGGTTTTGATTAAATTAAGCATGAAGAAATAAATGAATGAAGGCAGGCAAGTGATCTACTTCTATGTCAGAAGAAGAAAAACATATTTTTGCTTGATTTCCTGCACACATCTGTTTCCTGCTCAGATTAGTTGGAGACAGGCTGACCACGACATGCTGGCCATTTGACAGTTAAAACATTTTTCCTTTACAGGGTTCTCAACTTACTTTCAATTCAGTAGAATCAAATCTGCTTCCTACTTTTACTAAAAAAATCAAAAGGAACCTCTACTCATCACCTCATTATTAGTTTTCTGAGTCACTTAGTAGCTTGTGCTTGATGGAAACAAAAATAAACAGGCTGAAGAGAAAGTAAACTGAGCTCTGACCTGTGAGACAAAACCATTTAAAGTACAGAAAAAGGTTTTTAGTTTGCATCCATTGTTGATAACAGCTGCCCACGATGGTGTCAGTTTTCCCTGAATTACTGCTCATTCCTGAAGCAAATACAGTCCGCTTTCAGCATAGATGTCAGTCTGTGTGTGTGTGTTTCTGTGTGTGTGTGAGTGTGTGTAAGCCTACAGTATGCATTACAACTCAAGATGCATCTATCACAGCATGGCACTCTGGAGAAGATGACAGTACTTCAGGTCCTGTTTTGGCAAGAGGCCCCGCTGCCCGCTGCTCTGCTCAGTCCTCTCATGACCTGAACATGCAGTTGCTGCTCTGAGGCACTGGGGGGCGATGAAGAGCAGGGAACGCAAGGAGCCTACAGGTCCACAGGAACAAATAAAGATGGGGCAGCGATGTGGTGATGGGTGTTTGAAAGGGATTGAAAGAGGGTCAGCTTTGGTGTTGAACTAGTTCCACAGTTCTAGGATTGAACACATTGAGCGAGTGGGCAGGAGGGCGATGAACATGATGGGAGGAGGGGAAGAGGAAGAGTGTCAGTGAGTCTTTAACTTGGTGTGCTGCGAGCCCTGTTCTGTCAAGCTGGCTTTGATGGAGTTAACCACTGTCTGTCTGACGTTGTCTTCCATATATTGTTCACTTAACGGCTTCAAAACCTGAAGGGGAGAGAAGACAAAGAGAGGATGTTGTGAGAGAACAAATCAAGTTTTCTCATCTGAAAACACTCAATAAATGGGACAAAGAAACTGAAAGAAAAGAGGTTAGGGAAGAAAATCATCGAGGTAAAGTAAAAGTAACAAAATCAGGATGCAGTCTCCAACATGCTGATAACAGAAACTTCACAACACATCTGAGCAAAAAGAAAAACAAGAACAAAAAAAACTCTATAACGGCAAGAACGATAAAGAAAAAGAAATGAGTCATCCAAGATTATCAATAACCGTTTGGGCAGGCTTCAAGTCCGTCAGATCCAGTCATGGCACAGCCTGCCGGTGTTCAGATACATTCAGTGAAGTTTAGAAGGTCCAGACTGACGGTCTCAGGGTTTAAGTGTAAGAATCCAGCACCAGTGGACTGAAAAATTAACTATAAAGAAGCCAGCAAACTGCAGAAGTTTCAATCTGAGAAATATGCTTAACAGTCTGTGAATCTGTGGGTCGTCCAGCAGCTATTTAGTTTTCTTGTAGTTGTTGTTGAGAGGAGAAAAAGCTGCAAGTCCCAGTGTCAATCCTGATGGGAATGAAGGGAGGAAAGAGATGGGCCAAGCCAGGCGGCTCCTGACAGGGTCCAAAAGTTTGACAAACACCTGAGGAAAACATGGAGGAACCCGAGAGTTAAACAAGGAACAAGACAGAGAGGCAGATAGACATTGGAGCAGATGGAGGGAAAAAAAGATCAGGCACAGGTTGAATCCAAAAATTTAGATGAGGAATTAAGGAAAAATAAAGATAATAAAAGGAAAGGAGGAGAGGTCAAAAAATGAGTATTCTGTCTACGTTCCATCAAACAAATGAAGAACATAAGGACATTTAGCAGGAGGAGGAGAAGTAAAAAGAAATACTGGAAAATAGGCAGGATGTCAGAGAAAAGACACGACACCTCTCACCTTTCTGATTGTCTTCTGTAAAGGAGGGGAGGGTGGGGGAGAGACGAAAGAGGAAGGAGGAAGAAGTCAGAGGAGACATGAGGGCTGCATTTGTTTTGAATCCCAATCATTCATCAAACTCAAAATAGATCAGAAACAAACAGACTGGCTTCATATTTGTTCTCCTGAGTAAAGTCTGCAGGTCAACAACTGACGGAGGATCAAAGAAAGAGTGAGAGCAAATAAAAGTGGGTGCTGATGGAGTCTCAGTAGAGACGAAGGACTGACAGAAGAAATGAAACAGTGGTTCTTAAGTGTTTGGGAGACAAAAGATGGAATATGAAGACAAAGAAGAAAATCATAAACATGTAATGGAAAGAAGGAAACAAAAACTGATGGACAGGTTCCTGCTTTTCAGGTGTTTGAACACCTATAATTAAAAGGTAAGAAAGGAAATTTAAGGTAAAATTAGATTATATAGAAAAACTATGTAGGAAACCAATGGCATCAACAATAAATGATGTATTAAATAAGATAAAAAAAAAAAAAATGTCAGTCACTTAAAAAAGTATTTTGACACTTGTTTTAAGCTATGACCAGAACCAACCAAGTTTTCATTAATACAACAAACCTCAGGTCAGATCACTGATATATCTGCAGTAACAACCTTAAACACTTAAACATTTTTAAACATTTCCACACATAACCCACATTAAAAAAAAATAAAACAAAAAAAGCCTGCAGTAATTTGGACAAACATACACTGCTGCTCCCTATCTTGGCCACAACGTAAATCAATACTGTTAAGAAATAACCGTAACCAAAAAATAACAAAAAAAAAAGAAAAGAAAAATTCTGATAAGGCTCACTACAATGTGGCTTTTGATCACTTTGGATTAGGAACTATAAGTATTAAGTGAGACAATTTTAAGTTAAAAAAATAACTCATGAATGCCCCCTGGTGGTCAAACTATGCAACTATGGTGGGCTAAAACAATACAGCGATTACTTGATAGACAAAAAAGATTAATTGCCCCTTTTTTTTAATAACTGATTGGCATTTGAACTTGAGCAAACATTAGCTGGTTTACGCCTCTGAAGTTTGGAGGTGTTTTCATGTTTAAGATGACTGCTAAGACTCAATGGAATCACATCACCTTTGAATTGAAATCAATTAGTTTTCATGATTTTCAGACATTTCATAATGCAAGTAATTAAAGAAATAACAAACTGCAGTTGCTATTCTCTTCCCCATTGCATGTAATTTTTTTGCAAAGTCACCTCTGAAAAAGAGGACTGTGACTGATTTACAGAAATACAAACAAGCCACAGTGTTTTTTCCTCATGGCATAATGATAGTGAGTGCAGTCAGACATTTCTCCAGACAGCACTGATGAGACAGAACTGATTTCTCTGTGAATCTAATCTTTGATTAACTAACATCTGCAATAATGTCTCACACGTTTCCAAATATCCACATCTGCCACTCTGTGTATTATTCAGAGCTTAAACAAGACAACTAAATCTTAATGCCTAAATACCATAACAGCAATAACAACCATTACACTTAATTAATAGTGTTGACCTTAAAGACAAACCATGTAGATTAACCTGAACGAATGAACAAACAAACAAACAAACACACACACACACACACACACACACACTGACTACCCACCTGTTCCCAAAGTGTCTCAGCCACCAGGTCTATCATCGTTCCCACCTCCCGAAACTCTCCAGAATACTTCACATACGCCCAGGTACAGAGCGACAGCAGCGCCACGCCCATGACCAAGTTTGCCAGCGCTGCTAAGGTGCTCAGACCGATGAAGCCTGTCACCCCAGACACCACGTAGGTGACAAACATGACTGCAAAAAGTGTGGCGGGCGTTCGTGCTGCGTAGAAGATATTTTTGCCGTCGTTGTGCTTTGAGAAAGTGGTGTAAGCCTCGTCCAGCTCTGCTTCCAGCTGGTTCTGGTAGCGCTGGCAGAACTCCTCCCCACCCATTTTCTTGACAGAGCGAAAGAAACGCACAGAGTGATCACGGAACTCCCCATGGCAGCGCTCCAGGTCAGCCGGGGCAATGTATGGCTTGTCCCCACCGCAGACCTGTAAGGGACAGTCATGTCAGTTCAAGTAACAGAATAAAGAGAGACTGACTGAAAATATTTAGGGCAAAACAAATATTCAAATTTTCCTGCAGCCTGAACTCTTGTTATATTATATTATATTTACTAGTTCCTTTTGCACAACCATGACAACAGCTTGCTGTCCCTAAATGACACCTTGATATTTTTGGCAACCTTATTCCTGTTAATTATGAAAGAAAGACATGTCCTTACCAGCTCCATGTTCTTGCCATACAAGTCTTTGGCTCCTGCCACAGCAGTCAGGTTGTTGGCTTCTGCAGTTGCCTGATAAACATAAAGACATTAAGATTCCCTGAAGGCTCTAATGATCAAAGGAGATGAGAGTTAAAAACCTAAAAATTGTGACCCTGACAAATAAGAACCCTCAGTATTGAGACAGTAACCAACCTGCAGCATGGACTTTGGGTGAGGCAGTTCCTCACCTTGGTAGATCTTGATATAGGCCTGGAGGAATGAAAATAATACAGACATTGATTTGGGGGAACAAGCACAAGGCTGGTGTGACCTGGCAAAGTTAAATACATAATCAGATGGCAAAAATCATCTGATGAACCAGTAGTGTCATAGCAAACTAAAACCCATTTTGCATGGTTTATTTACTCCAAAGCTCTGTTGTTTTTTTTTTTTAATCTATCAAATGATTAATTTTATGTCAGGGTCTATCATTTTAGGACTTTGTGTTCAGTGAACTATTGGTTTGAAAACTATTGGACAGGACCTTGAAGTACTCCAGAAGATCTCTGCAGGTGACTTTGTTGCCTCCAATCTCCTTCTCTACCAGCCGGTCTGGTGCAAGAAGGAGAGGAACCAGATTAGCCAGCTCCCTCTTAAAATCCTCATCGATGTCTGAAACACACAAACACACACCTTAATTGTCCTATGGAACATGAACTTTTCATTCCAGCATGCTTTAGTTATCACTATTATTAGTGCACGTGTCTGTTCCCTGTGTTCTCACCTCTCAGCCTGCCATCAAAGTATGGGTTGGTGGCCACCTTGAGGCCAGGATGTGGCAGCAGGAAGCAGCCGATATTGGAGAAGCAAGAGTGGATGTGCTTCCTCACATTCTGTAGCTCTTCATGTTGGTTCTGCTTCACCTGTGTCAGCAGACAACAATATGCTCTCACAGTGAAAGTGTGCATCGACTCATGTGCAAATGTGTACTCACGATGACACTAAGTATGTCTATGCTTCTCAGTGAGGTGTGGTGTGTTTTGACAGAACAGTGGGTGTGTGACCTGCTCTACAAGCATCTTCAACAACATGCAGAATATTGTTTTATAGCAACCTGTATTTAAAAAGAAAACAAATGTATAAAAAAAGAGTCTCACCTGCAGTCTTCTCTCCAGGAAGTTGTTGCCTCCCTTCAGTCCGTAGTTGTGTTCATAAGGATAACTCCAGTCTCTAATCAAGAACATCAGGGACTGAAACACACCAACATCAAACACAATTAAACATATTATATTTGACTAGATAATAATGACTAATTGTCCTTACACAGGGATGTAGATGATAACTTCGATATTTAAAATGAACCACTGATGTTGTGTTAATATTATATTCTACTGTTATTTTGACAATCCCCTTAACTTCTGTGAAAATGCATGACCTGCTGCACAGTCACATGTTTAACTGAATAGTTGGATTTTCATTGACAAAGCTCAGGCCAAATGGTGTACAGCTTCCATTATTATTATAATTATGACTTCATAAATGTTCAAAATTAAAAGTGGTCAAAAAAAGGAGGAAATACCTGAAAAGGTTTTAAGTAGATCTCCTCCATGGCCAGCCGGCCATATTCTGTGAAGAGCTACATACAAGAGAAAAACAAACTTTTGATCAGAGAACAGAAGTTACTGAACAGACTTTGGTGCGTTTTTTTCCCCATGAGGAGAAGAAATGACACCAACCTGCAGATGCTGCAGGTCATCCTCCTGTATGTTCTGGGAAAGATTGTACACCTGAAAATAAATCAACAAAAATTACGTGAGATATAAATGTTGATTCATGTATTTTCCACCAAACAAGACATGCTATAAGCCTCACCTGTACAGAGCTGGTCATCGTACTGAGGGCGAACACTGTGGCACAGTCCTTTATTGTGGACTGGCTGTCAAATGCTCCTTGAGTGTCAACAAGGAGCACAGCAACCTGTTAGAATGACATACAATTAAACTTTAGCAAACCTCTGATTTCTTTTATTATACAAGTACAGAAAAAGTAACAGTAAGGATCCAGTTTTAACCACATGTGATAACAACTGTAGTCCTCATAGGTCTGTTTGCTTAATAACTGCCTACCTTGCTGCCATCAGGCTTTTCGACCACAAAGACTTCGCTCCAGATCTGAATTCCTGTGGTCTCCCTCTCACAGCCTCCTCTCCAGGTGAACCCTGTCAGTGGCTCATCGTCACCTCCTATCCACGACTCACTCTGCAGCAGAGAGAACCAGTGAGGAGTGACCGAGGGGTAAAAAGTGTGAGGGGCCAAGGAGACAGATTTTTTAAATCAGTTTTTTTAAATAATGTATTGTAGTGCTGCCTCCTTCCATCCTTACTAAAGTAACCAGCCATCTACAAGCACAATGTTGAAAGAGAAAGGAACAACTAAGTGGAGTGACTATTAGACCTTTGTAAAAGTCTGTACTCTTTAGTTCTTTATTTGCCAATAGCATTACACTCAAAACAGGTTATCCAAACACACTCGTGTTTTTACAGTGTATAGCTTACATAATAACAGGGGTAAACAGATCACTCTAGAAGACACAATATGAAATGTGGCTCCCATTAAAACAAGACTAATGGCGCACGCCACAAGACTTCCATTTTAGACTGAAAACACAGCACAAAAAATGACCAGCTCAAAACCAAGATTTAATGGTTAATTTGGCAGAGACTGTTCTTTTAAGACCCTAATCAATAAAAATGCTCAGCTATAATTTTTAACACAACAAGGTGAAAGTAAAAAGCAACACATCGTGACCTTGTTTGTGCTTTTGGCTGGCAAGTGAGAAGAGTCACTGACCACAAATGGGAAATTCACGAGAAAGCTTCGCAGGCAAATACATAATTTGCAAGGCAAAGTAAGCATGAACACTGATTGCTGGTTACGAAAACTTGACATCAGTCCTGAGTGCCTGAACAGGATCTCATGACAGATCTTATGATCTTATTTGTAATTTGATCATGTATAACAGCAGTCCAATAATATTAGCACTGTTTGTATCATGAACTGTTGCAAACAACTGAATACTAAGAACCACTGAACTAATGACATCACTGCATGGTGAAAAAAATGTGAACACATGCAGGTCTGGTCAGACTTGCATGAATGCCACTGTTCATGCTCCTCAGCAGCTGTGAGAAAGGGCCCTAACATTCCTCCAGCTTTCCTGCTGTGTGTGTTTCAGTTTTTTTAAGTGCTGTGTGTGTGTGTGTGTAAGAGGGAGTATGTGCAAGTGAGTGTAAGGTGATCCTGGCCGTTTCTGGGTGTCCAGCTGCTGCCAAAAAATCTGAAGGACTACTTGTTGATACTTGTGTCCATGTAAGTCCCACAGTTGTCTGATGGACATACTCAAGGTGAGTGTTTGTGTTTGTTTTGACTGTGTGTGTGTGTAATGTACCACTCTGTGTAAATGGTAATTACAGCCATTTTTTCAAAGACATGTAACCACATGGGAAAAATCAGGTGTGTTAGACTGAAACTCTTAGTAAACCTGATTTATGACTATATGAAGCTCATCAAGTTCAAAATGAGTTTTCCAATTTAAAATCAGAAACCAGTTACACCACCCTATCTTATTCATAAAACTTGCTGCACCTCACCTAGTTGAGTAAGGATCTCAGTATGAGACAGAACAGAAGGCCTTTGTCCAAGCTCATCACATTCTCGTACACAAACAAGAGCTGGTCATATTCTCACCTGCTGTGCTAGTTCATCTGTCCTACATGTTTTCACAGTCTCTGCTGACTGTGATGTTACACAATATTAAGGCCACAGAGAGAAGGTGAGCTGTTTTATGTTTAATTGGCTTACGCTAACACACTATAAGCTGCATTTTAGAATTAGTGCTAATAACAAATTGATGAATAATTACAATTGTTCAATACATGCCTCTTTAACATGTAGCTGTCAAGAAAACATGTTTTATGTCTGCCATAATGTAACTATGGGTCCCTTATATTGGTTAAGTGTTATTTTTGGGTGAATCAATTTAAAATGCTAAATAATGACAATGCAGTTTCTTAAACAAAAAAATATCTGATACATCACTGTACAAGTTTTCATTTCAGTGAATACTGTGAACAAGTAAAACACACTCCCTAGTTCCAGCCTATGCAAAGACATATACAAATTAAGGAAAAATTTTTCTAATAATGCACAAACCTTTCTATGTTTTAAAACAGACTGAAAATCACACATTATTTATCTTACCTGACTGTGCATGTAACGCAGCATGAAATCCAGCAGGAAGGACTTGCCCTTACGGAAGGCCCCGGCCACAGACACGACCACCACATTCAAGTCCTTCACGTGATCCTGCAACAGGATCTTCTCCAGTGCTGCAGCATCCAGCTCAAAGCTGTGCTCATCTTCGTTGGCCAGGACGATCTGGATGGGCCTGGCCTTTTCCTCCTCTATGTCAGCCTGAAGACATTAGTTTGCAATCAATCAGGGCTTTCCCTGGCATCAAGAGGGGTTTATGTTATTATACTGGTGATGAGGCGGGTTTCATAGAAGGGAACTGAATATCTTGATCTAAAATAACAAGTACACAATCTTTGGGCCTCATGGAAGACCAAGACACTACAATTCAAAGTTTTTTTGGTGCAAGAATACACAAAGATGGCAGAATATTTGTATTTTTCTCTTAAAAATTCAAATGCATAAAAAAGAATGAAAAAGTGACACAGGAACTCTTAGTTACAGCTAAATTAAATCACAAACAGATATGGTGCACATACTTGTTTATAGAAAATACCATTGCAGGAAAAATAAAAACTTTACCTCTTCATCTTGAATTTCATCATCCAATGAGGGGGTGAGTGTGGCATTTTTGCCTGCGTTCGAGGCTGTGGTCCTGGGAAGCAAATCCTCGTCCAGGTCTTCTGGTCTGGCTAAAGGAGGCCTTGATTTTTTCCGAAAAATGGGGACATCTTCAATGCCACTTAAGTCTGTAGAAAACAGGACAAAGAGGAGAGAAAGATAAAATTACTCTGGTTAGATAACAGCATGCTGCATGTTAGTGTACAGAAAATGGTCGTGAGGTGAGAAGAAAGACAAGAATGTGGAGGTAGTGTTATGTAGTGACAATTTTTTCTTCTTCTGAGGAATAAATTTTACTGTGGTAGGCTTGTTTACATGGGAGAAGCTGGCAAGTGCTCCTAGAAGTTAAAGAGAAAGTGAAATGCCTTTTGTGTGGTCAAATTATAGACGGGAATCTTTCCAGCATTTTGTACTGTTCTAAATACTGTTATCCACTCTAGTCTACACATCAAGGTCAAGCTCGAAAATAGCCCTGTGCTGAAATTCACAAATGGCCAATAAAAAGGACACAAGAAAAAAGAAGAAAACAGTGTTTTTACATTTTTCTTCTCAGTCCCTGGAAGTCTTTCCTTAAAACCAAAAGTACATGACTCCTCTAAAACTGCAAGATGACTTCCTTCCTGTCACAGTGCCACAACTGCAGTAGAAGCAAGTTTGCTGAACCAAGCAACTATGCATATAGATGAGTAAGGTATCTTGACAGCACTATGTTAAAGCCTGGAACTTAAGATTTTTGTGATTACTGAAAAATCTGTTTGAGTATAACAATCCATCAAGCTGCACTGATATATCAATAAAAAGATCAATAATCCAACATCATTAATGCAAAGTAAAAGTGTCAATCATCATCTTTAAGATATAGCTTTATAAGTAAATTTTCACAACACACCTGTATGAACCTCACTGGGTAACAGCAAGCAACCTAGAAAGACTGCAGTGTTTACAATCCCATTGAGAAATGTATCAGCAGTGTAGACATCTCTGTGATTTTGGAAAAAAGAGGTCAACACTTGGTAGTCTACTAAGTTAAACTTTTGCTCTCTTTTTGGAAATATTAGCTGCTCTGTTTCAGCAATGATAGGTTGTTTTTGCCTTACCCTCATTCCATATAGCTGACAAAGTCCACTGAACAGGTAGGACAACAAGTATCAAGGATTGCTCATTCAAATATTGTAAGAGAAAAGAACCCAACAAGACTCAACAGGGCACACCTCAAAAGCAACAAACACAGCATAAAGTAAACTTTGCTATAATAAATAGATTATATTTTACATTTACCAAGTTAGAAAACAAGAAAACCAGTAATCATAACTTGTCTTATATGACAAATTTCAATATGAGCATTTTTTAATAAAAAGAAATGGTTCTCCATTGGAAAAGTCAATCAATCAAGAATCAGTGACAGAGATAGAAAAACAACAAATCAGAAAAGTTGACAAAAATGTCCTATCTACGGCTGCAATTACTAAACCAACATGACTTAGTAAATGTTCAAAATACAGACATTGACTTCAAGATGTTATGCTGTTTTC
The DNA here is from genome assembly GCA_029814765.1 of Acanthurus leucopareius. NCBI lineage: Eukaryota > Metazoa > Chordata > Actinopteri > Acanthuriformes > Acanthuridae > Acanthurus > Acanthurus leucopareius. Next base: position 18,402,773 of record JAQMCX010000003.1, on the reverse strand, counting down.
TGTTCTCTTTTTTTAATGGTTGAAACACAGGCTTTTGTGGATGCCCTGAACACAATCTCAGCATCTGGACTCTGTCAAATTCTGAGATCATTTTAAGCTGGAAGGAATGCAGTTTTGACAATATTTAGTGATATTCTTGCTCTACAGTACAACTGTAAATGGGACATTCAAAGACATGGTGTTGCAATTTTCCCAAGGACATTAGCAACGCTGTGCTAGTATTTGAGAAGCTGCTGTAAGCATGAAGCAGTTACAGTAATCTGCTCAGCACACAAATTAGCCCCGCACATTTACTCAGTCCGTGGCAGTGCTGGTTCTCCCTAAAATCCAGAGCCACACTCAGTAGGATGAAGTAGCAGAGACTGCAGCCACAGAGTCGACCCACACAAAGACACTATTCTGCTGGGGCTGCAAGGAGACTGTATTGCAGCAGAGTGTTTGTGAGAGACAAAAAAAAAGCATGTAAGGAAGCATAACAGCAAGTGAAAAAAAACAACTCTGCTGATATGTGCATTCCCGGCTATACTCACACTTCATGGTAAAGTGGTTAATGCACTGTCCTACTCCACAGATTGTAGAAAATGAGGGCAGAACTAAAATTAGCTACATCATTTCTTATCTTCTGGTGGCACTGAGCAGATGTTAACTGGCCTAGATGTTTTACTGCCCAAACACTCCAACAGCAAGTTACCAAGGCATGAGTTTGGACAGTATACATCATGCACACAAAGCATAAAACACTGCACATAAACACACAAATGTAGTCAGTCTTGCATCCCTTTAGCTCTAAAAAGGGGCTATCTTTAACTATGCATAGCAAGAGTATAGGGTCTACGCAAGCTAGCCTATCTCAATGGTGTGTCCCAATTCAGCTCTCCCTTCCCTAGACTCCTGCACTATATTTGAAACACAGTCTGATAAGGCTATGGTCCATTTAACTTTGCCAGCTGTCTAAATATGGGAGGTTTAATTCTTTCAAGAGGCTTTTTCAAGAGATTTAGTGAAGGAATAAAGACCTTAACACATCTTTGGGAGTGAAGTTTAGTCTTTTAAGACTACTGTAAACTAGTCAGTGACACATATTCTACAAACAAGATTAAAAATTTTTGATGATGTCTTGCTGGTTTTGACATCCCACATTTTCATCTGAGTCTAAGAGGGAACACTGGTGCTTTAAGTGTTTGGAAAACAGAGATTTCAACACCTTCTTCTAGCCTTGTTGGAACCAGGATGTGCATTTTAAACAATTAAAAAACTAGCTTAAAGTGACAAAACAACATGTGTTTATACATATATAAGATTATGTACAAATAGGAATAGGCATTCACTGTAGCCCATTAAGATGCATGTACACTGACTTCCCTGCACACCAGCTCCAAAAGACAACCTGACACGGCCTCCCTGGACTGAAGTCAAAGAGGGCAAATGTTCAATTGCAACAAGCAGACCAATAGGGAGTCTGTGAGAACAAAGTGCAGATTAAGAGCAGCCACAGTTAGTGAATGTTATTGCCACAGAGTCAGCTGGCCAGTATGAAAGTAGACATAAGGGTTATCAGGATAAGAGACTCATGACCACAAGTCAGTGATAAGATTACCACTATGCACAAATTTATAGAAATAAGAAGAGTTCGTAGTCTGTAGCAATTACAAACTACAGTTTAGAGTGCACTGGAATATATACTTGTTTGGACCATTTATTTTGTGCTCTAATACCAGAAAGGAAATAATATCACATTTCATAGAATAGTTGCTATCTTTTCTTAATAACACAACTGCAATGACTTATCATTTATCAAGTTATTATTGATGCCAATAAAAAAAATCAAGTGATTATTTTAGGGAGGGAACTTGCAACAGTCATATTTCCTCTACTTCACAAATGTGTGCATTACATTCAATGGTTTCTGAATATGTAACCTTGATCCTGATATTGAAAATAACCTTTAAGCTGAAGGCTAAGAACATTAACTACTAAAAATACTTATCATAATTGCTTTGAAAATTCTGGGAACAGAAATTAATACCATCCACATTGTAACTAAGTTACATTTATCAAGATATTAAATATTAAGCTGATATAGACATCACACTGAGTCTGCTAAGTGGGGAATGTGTACACCTTCATGCAAGAAAAATCAGTATCAGGTGTGTTAAGTTATGTTCAACATTAATTAAAGTGCTATCTTTTATGGACATTAAATTGGGTTTTACCTGCTGTAATGTTACTACCTGAATTCTGTTCACATTGACCATTAAAATATCTATTTATAACACTTTTTATTTTAAATAAAAAGAACAAAGTCGGAAAAAAATGCAGCCCTCTCCCTTCAGTTTCATACACAACACACACACACACTCACACACACACACACACTTATGTATCTAGCTGTATTCAGAGGACAAAATTAGCATCGTAATTACACGGATAAGTCTGGAGGCAAACTGAACAGACTAATAATAGAGCTTTTAAAAATACCCAGGTCATTAGTGGGATGAGGAGATTAACGTATGTGTTGTGTGTAAGTTAGGCTGACATCCCGTTAGAGGAAACCGGTGTAACGCGGACTGTTTCAAAGTTCTCAAACGATGCAGCTGTAGCTAGTACACGGTGACTGTGCAAATACAGGCAGGGTTACAGACAAGATCCCGGACAACCCGCTGGTCCTCTGCGGGCCAGGTGAAAGTGACGGCCCGGACAAACGAGCCGACAGGTGTCGCGGTTAAATTTTGTATCCGGGTCAGAATCAGATTCAAACAACAGCTCACAGTCTAACGTTAAGTTACAGAGGGGAAGACATGTTTTAAAATAGCGAAAACACGGGTTCATAAAAATATATTTACTTATTTTCACACAGTTTGGAGTATGTTAACACACTTAAAACCGTATGTTTTTAAACTGTAGGAGACATATTCTGGCAGGGAGACCACATTTGGCAGAACACACCGGGACTCCCAACTGAAAACAGAAGCGTCTGGCTAACGGAAAAGGGAGAGTTTGACACTCACAAAGAAAAAGACGACAAAGGGAAAAACACTTAAAATTTTCGTCTCCCACCTCGGCTACCAACTCGACTCACTATCCTAAACCTATTTCTTAAAATCAACAACGGTTTACCTTCGTCAACAGCTCGGTTTTTACAGTTGGGCTCGAAGTGATTTCTGCTCCTCAACCCGCTCACCTCCGCCATCTTGGACTGTTGAAATCGAACGTGGCTGACGTCAAAGAAGGTTTTTTTCTTCTCACGCTGTCTGCTGAAGTTCATGTTGCCTCGAGGCTGCCGCAGCCGGGTCAAGTACACCGCTCTGCTATGAAAACTATTTGTTAATTTCACAGGAACAAAACACAATTTCTTTCAAGTTTTAAGATTGGAAACGACTATTATTTCAAGTTAAATGTCATTGCATGTTTAAAAAATGTATTTTTTGGGTACTAGTCTGCAGCCTTGGTGATTATTTTTGAAAATGTTGAGGTTTTAAAGACCTATTTCAGGCAAAACTTAAAATGGACTTAACAGTCCTCCGTGAGAATATTTCTCTCAAGTATTTGTTTCCTTCTAATTGTCCGGTTTTCTTTTACTAGCCTGCAAAAGATGGCAGGTAATATTTGAGAACTAAGGTTCACATGACAAGAGTCTAGTGATGCAAAAAGCGCTCATACCATTTACTTTACGATACAGTTACAAATAAAAGGCATGCATTGAAAATGTCACCTGAGTAAAAGTATAAGCATTATAAAAAAATGTATTAAAAGTATTTAAAGTAAAAGTATTCCGTGCAGAAAAATATGTGACTTACTGTTACACCACATATCATCAGATCATTAGTACTTATGTTTACTCACACCGTTGATTAATTGAGGTGAAACTAATTTTGATTACTTTGTACAGGACTGCAGCAAATGTGCAATCTCTGTTGGTTGTTAGATTAGGTACAGTATTTAAGTAAAAGTACATATTTTTTATTTCACCACTGCAAAGACCCCTGGTTTGACTCAACCCTTTTACATGAAATGCGTTGTGTATCGCAGACAAACCAGGATGCATGCAAACATACCACGCAAACTTAACCTGGTCAACAATATACCTGCTAAATGTCAAGATGTTAGTTATGTCCTTGTGAGCAATGTTGACATGTTGAAGCAACACTGTGCCAAAGTATATTTGCCTACAGAAAGCCACTACTGTGGCTGAACACTTGAAGTTTGTTTAAATTTGACACTTAAAATTCATTTATTTATTTAATGACTTGCACTATTTATCACTAGTACTTGTGGCCTCTGTAGGCAAAGTTTAATGTCTACTCACTGAACCACCCCCCTCTGTGTAAATTCACTATCTTGATGAAGGTTACGTTTGCTTTCACAGGCAGACTGCCCACTGTAAAGATAAGACCTATCTCCTTGCGATTAGCCTGATATCTGTCCTGCAGTGAAAACATGTTGTTCTTCACCTAATAACTATGTAGTATTCTACTTACTCTGAATGACTTTTACTCATAAAAAGGTGATTGTAATTGTTGATAGGTGATTATGACGGCTAAACAAAAAAAAAAAATCTTTGACCCAGTAGATAAACTTGCTTTGTGTGTTTACCCAATGACATTGTGGAAAGACTATCTGCTGACAGCGATGCATAAATAGGAGGGCGGCTTTTCTTCAAGCCTCGTAATCCTGTGTGAGATTCCACTTAACTGGACAGACCAGGTGTTCAGTTTGCTGGTGAAAAAGATAAGGCATTAAAACCTTTAATAGACACTTAAGTGCGTGATGATTTTGATTTGATAAAGAAAAGTCCCCAGCCATGCAAAGGGCTTTTTGAGTCTGTATCTTACTGGGGTAAAGTTAGGCAGTGAGCTAAATGCTAACATGCACACACTGACAATGGATTTCACATTTGTAACTGGCTGGCACAATGTTATCTTGGTTTGCCGATAATGCAAAATACGACCGAAGCTGGCAAACTTTTGGACACATGAAAATTTGAATGGTGCTATGTTAATTAAAAAAGTTAAGGGATCACCAAGTGTATTCAGCCATGAGGGTCATGTCTCTACCAAATAATAACTTCCAAATTTTAAAAATGTCAATCTATTGGTAAAACAAGCAGAAGTCATTCAAGGTAACACCTGGGCCATGTTTTTGTGTTTGCAAGTCCAACCTACATACATCATGATTATCAGATACTACTTCTACTTTTGGAGCAGTTCTGGTGCACAGAAAATCTCTCCGGCTGTCAGGCAACACTAGAGGGTGTCAGCTGGAGTTTTTCAGACATCGAGGTAAATTGGACAGACTGGGGCCGAGGATGCAAATGTTTTTTGGATCAGATGCTTTATTTTGCTATCTGGAAAAAAGTAAGAAGATCCTCTACATCATCTGACTTCATCTTTTGAATGATGGTAAAAAAAAAACTTGTTGGAAATCCATCCAATATTGATGTTATGTCATTTCAGGATGAAATAAAGTCCTGTACTGACCAGGCCAACATTATCATGGAGAACAAACATAATTTGAACTACCTCACTTAGTAAACCAATCTATAATATGTAGTTTTAAGATATTCTATACTTTACTATACTTGGGTGGTAACTGTATTGTATTTTACAAAGTTCCTACTGTTGTCACTTTGGTACTTATCTTAGAATTTACTAGTTAATTAAATTATTTGTCCTCAACAGGGGCATTTTTATCTGTTTGCATGAGCTGCAACAGTAAGGTGTGTTTGTGATGGCATTTATCACATCTAAATGCTCACTGAGTTGTGCTACTTCACAAAGCTGCTGTTTGGAGAGAATAATCAAGGATTTGGGCTAAATGCATTCGCTAGCCCCTCACCATTAACCTTTATTGTCACAACTAAATGTCCAAACAAAAACTTTAAACCAAGTTTCAACAATAAAAACAGCCCCTTTATGTCTTGAGAACCGGCCTAAATTTTCTCCCAGGGCAGGGATTTCCTTACACTGCTGGTTTAAAGTTGAAATTTGTCTGCACAAAAGTAGCAATACAAGCACATCAGTATAATTTGCATACAGCAAAGGAGACAGAGACAAAATACATAAGCAAATTGAAAGGTGCATTTGAATCTCACCCTTAGTAATTCTGCACATGAGCCAGTCAGGTTGTGGCTGACTAACTGTGATTGGGAGTCTGACGAGTACTGGATCAACGTTTTCTCTCTGAGGGACAACCCCATGTATGCTGGACATCCTGCTCCATCCCAGGGATTAGATTTGACATTTAGGAGTCACCAAAGGACTCTCATGTCTTTCCTGCGCTGCTACACTTTCACAGACTAAGATAAAGCCTGTGTGAAGGATATTTGTTGGTTGTAGGTGTGGGCCTTTTCCAGAAAGTTGTTATCTGTATTTGAAAGTCTTGCTGGCACAAGCTAAGACTTGTGAAAAGGTGACAAAGCAGTTATTCACCTGCGGATGCCTGTTTGGGTTTGTTGTTGTGGTAACTGTACATTTGGACGACAGCCTCCCTCCCACCTCCTTCATGCACTAAAATGGATGATGTCAAGAGGGTAAACATGCATGAAGGTCAAGACGCAAACGGAGAAGGAGAGAGTTCATGGGCATAAGAGTGACAGATGGAAGATGACTGTTTTTTTAGAAAGAGTGAGAGACCAGCCGTGTTAATCTGTGTCAGTGCTTTTCTATTCTTAGCTGGTCCCATTGGCGTGCAGAAATATGAGAGACACACGTGATGAAAACTCCTGATAATTTTAGAGATGGGGTCACGGTGCAGAGACTGAACCCTCAGGCCAGGACTCAGACAGGACAGATGTGTGGACTGTACAGAATGTATGTCTGGATGGTATAGAGCAACTTTCTAGGAGCGAAATCTTCCTAGGACCTTTTTTTTCTTTTTTTAAATGAGGGAAGACTGCCTGCATCCTATTTATACTCATCCCTCCCTCTAAAATTCATGTCATATTTGGATACCAGTCCCTTGGCCTCATGTTGCTGTCAGTTTAGATGAACTTTACTTCTACTGTGAATTAATTTGAGCTCAAGAAATGATCGAGACTGAGTTGAGGGCTCCCTCCGGTGCCCAAAAGATGAATTACATCTCTTAAAAAATACATTTAAAAAAAGGAATTTAAGTCACAAGCAAAATAAGTGGGTCACTAAACATCGACAGAGTTCTACAATGAGTTTATTCAGTTTTACTGATTTCAATTCAATTCCTTCTTCAGCATTTGCAAACTTTACTGAGTAGGAATGATTGTGATGATGATCAGTATGTAATAGTGAGTTTAAAAAGGGCAAACTTTCACCATTTTATGCTTTAAATATTAACAGTAGAGAAAAAAAAGGGGGGTCAGGCAAGATAAACATGAGGAAGAACATCAAGCAAAGGTCCATTCACATGAGGAACCCTGTCATTCATTGACCAGAGATCAGCCACTGAAATTTCTGAAAAAGAAACTGTGCTGCTAATTATTATAAACTTTTTACATTTTTGGCTCCCCCTTGAGGCAAAATGTCCCAATACAGTAGCATCTAAAAAAATCACATTTGGCTGAAAAAAGCTAAAACCGAATTTAAACAAAGAGTGTTTTTGACATAAAATGGACTTTTATAAAATAGATGGAGTATGGAAATAAACCTTTTGTGCATTTTGGTCCAGACTTTTTTAATCTAATTTGAAAGATGTAAAAACTTGGAAATATTTAACATTTCAAGATTCAAAAAGATGGAAAATCAAGTGAACAAGATAGATGAAATTCACTCCAAAAATATGTGAATTAATCCACAGAATCTAAGGAAATATATTTATATTTGGTTCATTTGCCTTCAGAAGTTTTTAGAACAGCTATAAGAAAACAAAAAAATATGCTGGTTATTTAAAAGATGAAACTGACCTTTGAAAGACAAAATATATCATCAAGGAAATGTATAAATGCAAATAATGTCATCAGAATGTTGTAGAAAATCTCCAGGACATTTTTTTTCACTGTCACCACATGGTGGCAGTGTAGACCTATTTAAATTTTGTGAAACCAGTCAGTTTGAATTGAAAGGTTGTTCTTTACTTCTGTTTGTTTCCTGTTGTGCCTTTACCTCTTAAGGTCCTAAAAATCCTGCAGAAAAGCCAAAATAACCTCAAAATCACTGTGGCAAACACATCACCTTCGGAAGTTGTGCCATTTCATATTATGTTTCTGGACAGATGGGTGTCTACATTTCCTGTCTACATATTATCCCTGTATTAATTAAAAGTGATGTGGAGCCATTTCAAAACCTGATTAACTCTTTTACTTTCTAAATCCAAAGGTCTGGACAACTTAATCTCTGCATGTGAGAGAAAGAGGCAGAGAAATAGAGAGACATAGACAGAAAGAGATGAAAAACTCTGGGATTATTTCTACACACTGAGCCACCGTTATTCCTCCTTCTGTCACTAAAATGCACCCTTTGCTCCTGAAACACCTAACTGTGTTTCCTCCAGCAAGCAACAGGTTTACTGCCTCCTCTCCCTCCAACTCCTCATACAGTTCGGGTTGCTGAATCAACAGCATTGTTGCCAGGTTGTCATGGTGTCTGATTGTTGAGTATCATGTCACGCGCTCCATCACAGCCGGACGTCCCTCTGAGCCTGCGGCCGATCCCATGGTCGCCATGACGTTTACCTTGGAAACCACAAGAGGCTGGGAACGACCGGGGAGCCACGAGAAGTTGGTTGAAGTCGGTGTCACTTCATGTCATTGACACAGAAAGAAGCATCCAATCACTAAACAAAGTTACTTTAGGGGACATTTTTATTGAAGATCTGATTTTGAGGCAGTTTTTAAATGCTTGTTTACTTTACATGAGGTGGATTTATTCATTGGGCATAAGCATGAACTGAGAAAAGGCCACACACTCTTAAATCTGTTCTTAGGGTGTGTATTGAAATAGTTTTGTAGTGAGTAGATGACGCTATTAGTTTGACACAGAGCAGGCAGAAAGCTGAAAAGCAGAAAAGGGTCAGTAAACTGGATAGTGTACAGTGTTTATCAGTTATAATCTTGATATTCTAAAGTGCTTTCCCATCATGATAAAATATAGGAGAAAAAAGTGCTCAGAGGTTTCTTTAAGTAAAAGTGTCAGTGTCCACTTGTCAAAATACTTCTGCATTCAAAACTTTACATTGGTGAAATATCAGAGGTAAAGTTTTGAATGCATTTAGATGATTTGTGTTATTTCATTACTATTATTGACATTTAACATGTAAAAAGCATGTTGTTTTCATTGTTGGTCAAGTTGAGACTGGTTAAAAAGTGTTTTATATACCTGAGGGTAGTTTTATGTATCATTTTATAACATGTTCTCTATTGTTATTGTTGCCTATTGTTAACTACAGCCGTTGAATTGTTGTAGTGGAGTAAAAAGTACAATATTTTACTTTGAATTGTGCTGATTTAGAAGTATAAAGTAGTAAAAAAAACCCAAAATACTAAAGTATCTCAATATTGTACAGTGCAGTACTGAAGAAAATGTACTTTGTTACTGTCAATCACTGATGATAACTGCCTGTCATGCCATTAAATGAACATCTTTATCATTTTTTTGTAAATCAGAAAGTATTTTTGCAGTAGGCTTCAGTATTTCTATGAGAAGTGACCACAGGCAAACCAGGATCCCGGGTCTTTCCAGGATCCTGGTGTCTCCAGGACTCCGAGCCCTCAGGGGCAGGAGTCTGAAAGGGAAAACCAGGGAGGAGACTCCGAGGCCAGGCTAGCTAACACACCAGCAGGGGGTCTCATCACTCTCTCCACACTTCTGCTGTCAGAGCTTTTGTTTCAGCAACATTACTCACTCACAAGGTCCTGCCTCCCAGGTAACTATACTGCTGAGCTGGTGCTGCTGTTTGAGGAAGAGACGGGACTCAGTCTCAGCACAGGACTCACAAAACATGGATCTAAACAACAATCTGGGAAGAAGAATAATTCACATAAACCACTCGATTAACTGCAAAAACTCAAAGGAAGCCCGGTGTCCAGTACTGCATGACAGATTATGAGTAAAAAAACAAAAACAAAATGAATTCAGCGAGCGTACTTTATATTAACCACCTTTTGCATGTATGTCAAGTAATTTATAACATCACCTGTTCAATATTTATTCCAAAATAAATTGTACTCTTGCAGATCCTGTCATTATTGAACACCTGATTAGGATTTACAGAAACAGTTTGACATGTAGACATCATATATTTTCTGTTTTTTTTTTTTAAATGTATTTTTCTGTTGGTCTTTATTTGCATCGTTTCTTAGGACTGTGTGTAAGCAAGACTAAAATTCTTTGGAAGTTTTGCACATTTTTGGCAAAGGCTGAATATTTAAAATTCTAGTATAGTATCAGCAAACTTTTTTCCTCCTTTTTTACCGACATAAATCATATTCATTCAACTTGCTCGCTTTCACCCCTTATTTTTCCGCTCCCCCCCTGCAATGACTCTACACTCTTGCCCCACAGTTTAGGAACCACTGACTTAATGTGACCTTTAATAGAAAAATCAACACGTTTTAACTCACATATACATAAAATCATATTTATTACCAAATCAGACCTTTTTGGCTTAATTTACTACACTCATAACTTGCTGCAGCCTCATGTGGTCTGGCATGACTGCTAGCTTATGGCCAATGTTAAGTTATGTTATGTGCCCTAATTACAGTAGCTTAGCATCTTTACAAAATGCTAAACATTCATGTTATATCTTTATCTTTATCTTTATCTTTATTATTATTTGTCACATACACAATTATACACAGTACAATGTGCAGTGAAATGTGCTTGGTACCAGCATCCAATCGCAAAAAAAAAAAAAAAAAAGATAAGGTTCAATAAAAATATGTACATCTTCATAAGTAAAGCAAATTGAAGCAAATGGAACATTGTTATATAAAGTATGAGGTGCAATTTGTAATATTTAGCATTATCCAACAATTATGCCACATGGGAATCAGACCTGAGAATGATGTCAAACCTGAAATCTGTTGGAGAATTGACTTCAGAGGGTGTAATGGTTAAAATTTCAGAATAGAAACTCAGAAATTTTAACTTCCCAGTTCAAACTGAAGGCACCATTAATCCCATAAATAAATATTTTGTAGCTGCAGTAAGTGCGGCTCTGTAATAGTTACATAGTTTTAAACGGCATTTCCTTAGAAGTGTTTTCATATTTTATTTAAAACCGTGTAGTGTCTATTCAAAGATATTGCCTAAAAAAAAATTAATTAACAAAAAAGGAGCAGCCTCGTTCCACAACAAGGTATATTTGCAACTAAGGCTGCCTTTCAAGTAAAAACTGATGGTGAGATGAAAGTAAATTAATCTAAACAAATTCAATTTGGAGCTAAAAATGCAGACAAACTTGACAGAAAATTGCTAAATGCCTACTAATGATTAAATTTTTATCTTTAGAGATAAACAACAAGATTTTGAGCCTTTTATTTTCAGTGCACAGGGACAGAAACGCAGAAAGTTTATTTATAAAACAGAATATTTTTGTGAAATATAAAAGCAGCTGTAACCAGAACAAACAACAGGTAAGTTCAACTTTCCAAGTACTTCCCAGTATAATTCAACATTTGAGCAATTCAGAGAAATACTATTTCGCCTTGCATCATTTTGTGTTTCTTTGAGGAGGAAAGTTTGTGTTCACTTCTCCTCAGATTCATCTCTGGTGAAAAGATGCGGCATAATAACAGGGTGCAGATTTGATTTCACTTGTCTGCCATAACAACAGAGCTACTCTTGTGTATCCGAATCCTTCACAGACCGAAGATGGATTTTAACGATGTTGTGTCTTCTGCTTTCCTTCACACCTTTCCATTTATTTCCACCGACTATTCAAATTTTCAGCTTACCCCCTGGTGTCATAGCATATAGCAAAAGAAAAAAAAAACCCTGAAAGAAAACAAACAAGAAAAACCCCTCAATAAACAAAGAGGTAACATGTTGAACATTCTTGCAGGAATCACGCTGTGTTTTTTAACTGTTTCCCTTTTTTTTTTGTTCTAAATGTTCTGGCATTTACTCAGTAATTATCTATGCTTTAATTCTCATCAACAAATTTGAAATACCCAGAGGAAATATGATTGTTTACCACGTTTTGCTGTTTCAAGACTCTTATCAATCATTTCCAAACAATTTTCTCTCTTCCTTAAAAACAGAAACTTTCGCTCTTCCCTCAGAGAGAAGTTGAGAGTTTGTTGATTTTTCACATTTCACAGCAAGAAAGCGGGAAATATATTAAGACAATTGCCTCATATTATGTTATATTATTACACTCAAATCATCCTTGCTGCTTTCACAGACATGGTTTGTCTCTCTTGATTGATTTGTTAGTTGTTTTTTTTTTTAAGTTCCTCTCCAGACACATTATAAACTATGTAGAAATACTCTGAGAGGATTAATATTCACTTTTACATGGTTTTACTTCATAAAAGGTTAAGAAATCTTACAAAAAAGGGGCTGTAGACATATATATTTTCTCTCTCTTACTAAAAGCACTAAATTCTGGATCAATGAATCACAGACTTCATGCTCCGTCCACCACTGCTGCTTGTGGATTCGCTGGTAAAAAAAAAAAAGTCAGCATGCATCAAGATGACTAAGGTTAGCTTGAGATGAATCTTTGTAGAGTTACGAACACATTAGTTGAGCTTTAAATTGAGTTTAATTTTTGAGATTAAGATTAAAACTCATTAAGACATTCATTGTGGAAGAATGGTAATGATACAAATGATTCTCTGATGCACCACACCTCTAATTTGCATTGTTTTGCACAGATTTTTCTGCATGTATGTGATTGTACCTGCATTATTTGTGCTTGCATTTCAGAGAGAGAGAGAGAGAGAGAGAGAGAGAGAGAGAGAGCTGCCTGCAAACATGAGTGCAGCTCCACCACCTCTCCCTCTTTCTGGCTGCAGCTTTGTGCACCATCAAAGGCCCTGAGCAAAGAGACATGAGCCTTAATTGTTGTGCTTTATCAGGGGGATAAAGGCGGGATGGGCATCAATTTAGGACGCCTTTATTAGACTACAAAGTGTGACAGACTGACGGAGAGATAATTGGCAGAGAGGGGAAAGGAGGACGGGATGAAAGAGGAGAAGGATGGAGAGACGAGGAGGAGAGGGGACGTGGATGGAAGTGTATTTGATCAGGCAGTTTGGAGCAGAGAGGAGCAGAAGACTCAGAGGACGGCGAAATGAAACAAAACCAGATGAACTCGCTCCTCTGCTGAAGCTACCCAGCTTGTTTTGCAGGAAGGAAAATAAGTCCCCCATCCATAATCACAATTACACAACTGAGCCCAGGCTGGTTTGTGAAAAATCCCACATATCATCAATTCTGTGGAAAAATTATAATATTATCATAATATCATAATTCATTGCTCAATTAAAAAAAAGCAAAAAACGCTTGATCCTTTCAGTCTTTACTGCCTGGAATAAATTAAAATGCATCACGACCACAGTGATTTATTCAGCTGTTTTGTGAGTGACGGCGACTTTTTTTCAGCGCGACATAAAGTTTAAATATTTAACTTGTTAAATGGTTAATTAGCAATTAAAATGTTTGGCATAAAGCTCAGATGTTTGCCAAAGAAGTTGCGTCTCCTCGACATGTTGAAGGATTTCCTGAATTTAAATGTTTGCAGAGTGAAGAGTCGGATATTTGTTGGGGTTTTATATGGTGTTTTAAGGACTTGTGTAGTGTCAGGATGCACTAGCTGCTCAGTTTCCCTGCACTCCACAGCTTGTTAATGTGACAGGATAATGTTGGCCTCCTTCTATTACATCTGAACTAATGTGTTTGTCTGATTATGCTGTTGCAATATGAGGACTGTAAAACAAAAGCTTAGCATCATTTCCAATCTGTCCTCTACACAGCACACTAATTACATCAATTAGTTTTGATGCATGTTAAAAAGTGGGTCTGCTGGAATACAAAAAAGAAAAAAACAAAAGGTCAGAAATCTGAAATAAGAACTTTTCTTCCACTATCAGATCAGTTGTTGGGTTCACGCTCTCTGTTACACTGTCATTCCCACAAATCACACACACACTCTCATCAGTTCACACACTGACTCTGCAGCCCAGAGACCCCGTCCCTCTCCTCTCTCTCCACCCCTGACATGAATATATGAGTGTTTTTATGTGCGCAGTGAAAAGGCGCCGCTGAGTTAAGTGGCCTTGTTGTATTCTGCTCGGGCTCTAACGGCTTCCAGTGGGGGGTGTGGATGAGAGGGGGGTTAGTGGTGGTGGTGCTGGGGGTGGATGAAGGAGAGGCCTGCAGCACCATGCCTAATCAGCCTTTCTCGCCAGGGTCAAGACTTTCTGTCTGGGTCCGCGGTGCTCCCTGCCACCGAGGACTCGACCATTCACGCGCACAATGTCCCTGTCAGTCCCGACAACACTTCCTGCCTCTGCTGGCTCCAGCCCTCGCAGGGATACACAATATTTCACAGCTCCCAACAATGGCCTGTCTGCCTGCACCCACCATATGGTTACTATGGGCCACAATATTGACACACATCACTAATTATTCAAAGAGCCGAGAGAGAGAGGGAGAGGGAGAGAGAGAGAGAGAGCTGAAGAAGGCGTCTGATGGTTGGTTTTCTCTCTGTAATGTAATGTGAGATTACACTCTGCATTGCATGTATGCAAACACCAAGGCAACTCCTTTAAACATTCATCTTAACTCAGCAGTAAGTCTGAGTTCTTATATTATCAAAATTAACAGTGTCCAGGTACCAAAACACATGACTCAAATGACTCAAATACCCAAAAAGATGAAAAAATCTTCATGCATATACTATAAAACTTTTATTAAGCAACAGGTCAATATGGTAGAAGATGTTACTTTACTATTTATACACACAAATACAGTGGAAAACTGTAAGAAAACCAACTATGATAGTCTTTTTACATCTACATTGTCTTTATTTTATAAGAAAAACAAATTATTAATTAAAATTACTGTTGATAAAAAATGTGTATTTACTGATTAAAATAGATTTCAGAGTGAAATAAACTGATTTATTTATGTAAAAGACATAGTGAATGAAAAGATTAACATGTTTAAAGATGATCACAGTCGTTATTTAGCAGCTCAGAGTCCAAAAAGTTTGGGATGTTTTGGTTTGAACGGAGAGGATGTGAGCCATATGGACCTTTAACCCGATTCTCTGCGTTTGACATATGTCCTCACTCTGTTCTGTTGTTAAACAACCATCTGGGTTTTTTACAAAAGACCGCCTGGTAGTTGTTTTATTGAAAATCAGATTCAGATTCTGTTACTTAAATGTATTGTTGGCACATAACATGCAACACATACAGGAAAAAACACTAATAATACAACAATCTCTTAATGTTAAGTGACATAAGAACCAGCACATAAATGAAGGTATGGAGGAATCTGTACTGTCTCCGAAAAAGAGAATAATATGACTTGAAGAAATACAACACTTTGCATGTATCCTGCAGAGAAAGAGCCCACGTGACAAATTAATTAAAAACAATTAATCATGCAAGATATCATGAAAACAGCTTTTTGTCTCCTGACCACCTCACTGCTGTCCCATCTCTGTCGGTTACAGTAAAACCAAACACGGTTGTTTGCTTTGCTCTTACCCTGGAAAGTCAGCTAATTAACTGTTGTCTGCTCTACTGTGAAATTGTTCCCCGATTGTTTAATTGAGCTTCAGTGTGTTATTATGGTTTACCTAATGTTGAATATTATCTGCGAAACACACTGCACTGAAATACTTTCTTTTGTTTCATCACAGTCTTGGCAGGAGGGAAACTTGTTTTCAAAATGATTTAACCACTTATTCTTTTTCCTCAAATCTGAGAATTAGTTTCAGATCCAGAAGATTTGACAAACTTTGCATTTGCACATTTCTGGGTTTATTAAGCTACAGCGACAGTATTAATTATTATGTTAATGTATTATGTGTAAGTGCATGCTTTTGCCCACAACCAGCTTTTCCACAGTGGATTTGGCATTAAGAGCTGGCTTCATTTTTCAGTCCTGGATGTTTACATGTGGTTCAGAGGATTTCCTGAAGAGTCCTTTTAAATTTAAGGATAAGAACCAAAATTTTAAAGCCAGCTTAGAGGTTTTGTCTGGTTGCACTTTGCCACAGCTGTGTTTTGGGCCAAATACTGATGTCAGCATGGCAATTTAACAATAACATTTTGATGTTTTGCAGGAACAATTTTTAACTTCTTGCCATCTTCATTTAGTTTGTTTGCATGCTAACATTTTATTTAGCACTAAATGCAAAGTACAGCTGAGGCTGATGGGTATGTCGTTGCTCTGAAGGTATTTGGTCATAGAGTATATGAAACATTACAGTCACTTTACATCAGAACACATAGATTTACAATGAGACATGTTGAAACTCGCAAATGAATGTAGCCTGAAATAGTATTAAAACTGTCAGTTGAACCAGTGAGACCAGAACAGATACTTTATCATTTCACCAGGGGCTTTTCTTTACTTCAGTGTTACTCAGATTTCAGTAGCGCAGCTCTGTGCTGCCTTCATGAAAATGTGACATTCGGGTGTTATATGTAAAATTTCACTGCCATCATTTTAGAAAAATGGACGCTCTCTTCCTCAGCGTTCTCTCCTCCCCTTGAAAGCATTATTTTCTCCTGAGGATACACCCTGTTATCAGTGTGATTAAAAATTTACAAGAGGAGTATTTTGCTCATGGACTTCCAGTGAAAGAGCTGTAGTATCTGGCATTCAAACACACACCATAACACTACTCTGAAACCAGACAGCTGCCACCTGATAAGCTGAGCCACAGTAACGCCATCAGCCGTCTTGATTCCAGCTGAGACGAGGGGGTTCACAATCTCTGCATCTTTTCTCTGCAATGTTCGAAAGCGTTTTGTTTAATTTTTACTCTTTGGTTTTAAACTGGCCTTTAGCATCAACAGAAATACACTCCAGCTCTTCCCATGAGGCCCCTGTCTACAACCTTATCTCCTTTCCTCATCATCATCATCATCGTCCCTCTCCTGGATCGTCGGACCTCATTTCCCACTGCCCTGGCCCCTGTAGAAGCCCCAGTTTGCCCCAGCCAGGCTGCCCCCCGAGTGGTGGGAATCTACTGCTGTGCAGCAGGCCATGACAGGCCCATGTTGGGACAGGCCTCAGCGCTTCACTCCACAGAGCAAATGATTGACAGCCCTCACTGAGGGAGGTGGGATTCCTCATCTGTCAGTCAAAATGCCACTGGAGATGAAGATGCGGTGTGAGGGATTGTAGGGACTGGTGATGTGTTACGAGCTGGCGTCTCTTCCTCCGCTCTCCTCCCAGGTCCTTAGCAGCAGCTAGGTAAAGTTAGCTTGTTGGCCGAGGGTGAAGGTTGCCACAGGTCCAGATGTTCCTGAGGTTTGCGATCCCTCTCCCGGCACGCTGTGATGTGCTGTGACACATCTGTCTGGGCAGAGGTGTGCCATATTGCTTCCCATCTGCCACATGGCACACCCACACCCACAATCACACACACACACACACACACACACACAGAAACAGAGGCACACACATGCGGCGTGCCCAGAAACTGCCCATTTTAACCAGGGCCATAAATAGTGTAATTCATGGGTGTGAAACAGCGGGTTTTTAAGAGCACTCAGAGGAACGGAGCGGAGCTGGAACCTTTGGCAGCTGACGGACAGATTTTCTGTTCCTGGTCGCCACATGAAACTCTGTGAACTGCACACTGAACACAGTGAGACAGAGAGGCGATGAAGACCTGCTGGTACAAGAAAATGAGAGTCAAACCGTCTTTTTTCTCTTTCTTTCCTTCTAAATTTCTCTGTCCATGTGCGTCTCACCATCTGTCTCCTCTCAGTCTGCAGCTCTGTCTCAGTCTCTCTCTCTCTTTTCTTTCTGTCTCTCCTCTGTCCTCTTTTTTGAATCAGGGGGGCAGTACCGCAATGAATGTCACCCCTGTCCCAATGTTACTTAGGGGAAATTGACTCCTTAGCCTCGGTGCTGTCGGCGGCCATATGCTGATGTTTTCATATTCCAGAGAAATGAGGAGAGGGAGTCGTAAAGACTGCTAAAGTCAGAATTACAACCCTGGCTACCAATAGTGAGGAGAGGGAGAGGCCCCTTCTGTCACGCCACGAGCGCTGTTAAAGCCCCAATCCCTCAGTCTTAGAAAGTGCCATGGGCTTCGGAAGTACCGCATTAACGCTGGCATTTCATTGAAAGTTAGGCACTTTTTTTATGTTGCTCCATTGGCAGACAATTCAGCCTTGTTCATGGCTTGTGAGGCAGCATGTTTAGCTTCATTTTCTTATTAAACATTCACAACCGGGCGGAGGACACGGCAGGTTTAGATACTCTGCTGATTGTGGCTTTAGGAGACATCACTGTCTTCCTCACTACGGACTGTGGAGCTATAGGCAGCGTTTCCAGCTTATCTATATTTCATGCTTTTATCTGCTCTCAGCGTTTAATTAGGCAGTTAGCAGCTCGTTAAATTCTATTGAGAGCAAACTTTTACCTCGTTGCAAAGTTGTGCTGATGTTGAGATTTTGCAGGCGATGGAGGATTTTGATTACCTTGCATCCACGGTGTCATAAGTTATTATTGAGTTATGTCGTCTGTGGGGTTTAGCACCTCATTTTTTCAGGGAGAATATTCTCTTCTGACATTTTTCTCATCTCATTGAGACAGATGGAGGAGTGAAGAGAAACTGAAATCTCTATTATACCTCCTATTACACTAAAACGAGGAAATTTTGCAGCCTTATTGCTGTGTATTTGTGCATGTTTGAGCCCGAATTATTTACTTACTACATATTGTGCCACAGCTCCAGAGAAGCAAGAAATTAACAGTTATTAAACCTGCAATAAGTGATTGTTTGGCCATTTGGAGGCAGTGGAAATATGCTGTGAAATCAACATGGACACATTATCATTTTTTATTAAATAAAATAGAAAAATAGTTAGCAAATAATTGTCTGTTCACAGATTCAACAAACATCAAGCAAAGATTCATTTGGAATCATATTTGTGTTTAAATAAATAAAAATATGAGTTCTAGGTTTGTTTTTGGACCATTAACTCCTTACAACATTTTTTTTTAGCTAATTAGCAACTAAAGGCTCCTTGTTCTGCTGTTTGGTGCTGGGCAGGTAGCTTAAAGCATCATCATCAGAGGGTTTTAAAAAAAGCTGACAGCTGACAGCTGCTGAGGCTGAAACTGAACCTAAGAGAACACCAAGAGTGAACCACACGATACATTTTCAGGCTTTGAAACCAAAACAGAAAGCTGAATGACGCTAAAATGCGAAAGGGAAGCTCGACTACTCTCAGTGTTACACACTTTTAAAACCATTTGTACATCCACATTTCACCAGTTCATAGAGTGTTGAGTTCATGTATTATAGTTTTTCAAGGACAGACAGGAGCACAGTGGGTTGTTACATGCAAGTCTCAGTTGCACAGTACACACCATAAGTTTGGAGTTAAAATTACCTGGATTTCAGCTCTTGCCCTGGGAGCAGGTAGTTATTCTGGGTTTGGTCTCCTTTCTTTGCTTTGGTGTAACGAGCCACCGTCCAAATCAAACCACCAACCGGCTGCTCACAATAAAACGAAGAAAAATGACATGAGTTGACCTTTGGTATGGCAGAGAGAGGGAGACCTGCTTTTTTTCGTCCCTCCTCAACTCAACCTGCAGTGTCGTTCCAACGTGAAGCCTGTCAGCAGACCTGCAAGTCCCATGTGAGCCAATCAGGGTCTGTTATGTAAGTGCAGGGTGTTTGAAAATGGCTGTGGCCGGCGACTCGGGTATGGCTTGTTGCTGATAATCGGTGGCGTGGCGTGGTGCGGCGTGCGGCTGACAGATGCCTGCTCCAGCTGGTACAGGGGGGGTTTATCGCCTGGTTGGAACGCGGGTCTTCACACCCCTCCACTGTGCTGGCCACCGTCGCCGTGTTTAATGAGTCACGAATTGCCTGTTTGTCTTCTGCTCCCTGCTGTTTCTGCACTCCCGCTTCCAGGACAATCCCTGAAACACATGCTGCTGCGCTCCGCAGAGCAGCCAGACAGGCAGGCTCAGCCAAACTGTTATAAAGAACAAAGTTGTCATTTTTTATTTCTTCCATTTTTTTTTTCTTGTCATTTTTTTTTTCTTCTTGGGTGTTCATCTAAGAGAGGGATGAGTTGTTCTGTAATAAAGCTGCCTTTTCAGATGCTGTGCCTGACCTCGCCAATATGGCTACCCTGAGAAACCAGTGCCCATTTGAAGCCCCTGACAAACACATAAATGGCTCTATAATTGGGCTGCTTTGTTGTGCGAGGTGCTGGCTCGTCTGAAAGTGGCGTTCGACACTTTGTAGTAAATGGAGTTACATTATGACAACACATGGCAGTTGCTAAAGGAGCAGAAACTGGCACACTGATAAGACATAAGCAGGTGGTGTTGACACAGAAATGGTTTGTTTTAAGTCACTAGAAAACAATAATTTGGAAGAAAAAAAAAAATAAAGAAAAAGTTTTTCTGTGACAACCAAGCAGATCATAAATTTATCCTCAAGCCAGCAACGGGGCTGTGCGACTCTGCAAGAGAGGAAAGATCTGCCTCGAGGTCCAAGTAAACACCCAGAGACGCTTGGATGACCATCAAATGGACCAGAGCATGCACACACACACTCACACACACACATACACACACACTCACAGAAGGGGTGTTTGTAGCCTGTGTTAGGGGATGTTCTGCAAGCTGCCCAGAGCTTTGCCTTAATCTCACCTGTTTAATCTGCAAGGCTGGGCGACAGCTTCTGTGACGGGAACAGGTGGCTCAAACAACTGCTGCTGGACAAACTCAGAGAGACCCTTCTGTAGGAGCTGATTAAAGCCCCCAATCTGAATTTCTGAGCAAAGTAATTGGAACTTTAAACTTTGAAAGACTTGGAAAATAAACTTTTCACAGTTTTTATACAGTAGTAATCCACCATGAAGGTTTCATAATGGGAAATTTGTCTGAAAGTTCATTTTTACTGAAAGCATTTAGCTGTTGCGTTCACGGTGTTGCTCATTTTGCTTGTTAAATTCACCTGTATCGTTTTATATATGCAAAACATTTACATCCAAAGCATGCGAGATAAACACGGACTCGGAGTGTCTGTCTGCCGATCAGAAGAAGTGAGAACTATCCGTGGAATCTTGGCAGCGTCCGGATTCGGCCCAGTGCCGTGAAATCCTCATTCTGCAGGGCTGCTCTTTGTGGTCGGCTCTGGGTTCTCGGAGTGACATTCTTCTCATTGTACAGGTCACCGAGACAGAGGCGGCCGGCCTGAAAAGATCCTCGGTGGGGGGAAACAATATCTTAAGGCAGCCCCTAAATGTCTCCTGTTCAGCCTCGGCCCATTGACTCTTTGCTCTCCTGCCAAGCAGGGCCCTGTCAGACCAGCCCCTCTCTTCTAACAGCTTAATTAGCAGAAAGAACAACAATGACAGAGGCTGTTTCGACTTAAATAAAAACAAGAAAAGACCCAAAAGCTGCTCTCTCCGCCTCTCATTGTTTCCGTGCGGCCTGTGATAACAGAGCTTTGACTTTTCTGTTCAACTTAGTACAAATAAAACAACATTCCTACACTGTTTCATGAGGAGCATGACGACCGACTGATGGACCAGCAAGGGGGGACCGATCATGTGGGACTCACGTCCTAAAAAGGGGGTTTCTGATTTATTATCAAGGCCTTTATACCTTTGACACAGTCTGTTAGAACTTGAGTTTTAGCATGAGAATCTTTTTTTCGAGGTTTTTTATGAATCATGAAACGTCTTGATAAGCAGAGATAACCTTCACATTCCTGCAGGGGTGAATCTTTTATCGAAAGCTGTCTGGCTGACGGCTTTTTCCTCTGGACTCAATATGATTTTCATTTTTCATGATAATGGTGATGGCGATGATGATGATGCAGTTTGCATTGTGATGCTAATGCGAGTTCCTGGCGTCATGGGGAGACCGTGCGAGGAGACGCTGCACTGGTGTCCACCACGCTGGCTTTGAACCTTTTTTTGCCCTTCGATGTCTGACTGACTGATGGATCACGTCTGTATGACTGAAAGACTGAGTCCGTCTTTCATTGTTCTGTAGGTTAGTTAGCTTTCTGTGTTTTACAGTCTCCTCATGCTTTCTCCTTCCATGTCTGTGCACTTTCTCGTCCCGTCTTGTTTAGGTACCATCTCCCTGTCCCCCTTTTTGGTTGATGTGGCCCTCTGGCACCTCTTCATACCTCTACGATTATTATCTTCCTCACCCATTAATCTCCTTGTCTGTCTGTGCCACATCTTTCCATATCTCCCCGCTGTCGTTCTTTGTTTTGTGTCTTTTATCTGCGGTTCACATCAAACACTGGCACCAGATTGATTCTCATGTGAACAAGGCTGCGATGGGGGGCCAGGGACCTCTTCCCCAGGCTTTGAAGCTCCTTCCCATCCTGTTCACCACTTCTGGGACCCCCCGACCCAACACACATTAACACGCATGCACACAAAAACACACAGCTTCTTTCAACTTGCCACTCCCACCTCTGTCCATTCAGGGCAAACCCAAAACACGCAGACTTTTACTATTTTCACCACGTTTGCCATTTCAGTTTGTCATGACAACATGCTAACATTAGCTAAGTAGGAATTAAAGATAAAGTTAAGCTGAGGCTGATGGAATTGTTATTTCTGCAGGTGTTTGTTCATAAATCAAAGTCATGGATACATGAAAACTTCCATCTGATGATGGAGGGAATATTAATGAACTGCCAGTGTAAATCGTCCTAAGAGACACATGAATGTTTGCAGAAAATTTAACTGAAATTTTGCAATGAAAACTTCCTCATAGTTGGACAAGCAGTTAGTCAGGTTTTTCAGTCCACAAATCTTGTTTAGTGGGTTGTAACTTTTACAGTGAGCACACTCGACGCTCTGTTTGACAGCAGGAAGGTAGCAGATTTTTCCTCAGTATTTAAAACAGTTAAAATTAAGTGAAAAATATACAAGTATTTTCATGAATTCACTCTTTTAAAATTTGTTTTATTTGTTTAATTTTAGCATCCATGGAGTCTCTTGAACTAGTGAGCCCAAACGTCTTCAGGTACAAGAGGAGGAACTTTCTGGTCCAGGAAAAACTGACACCCAAAGACCTCGATGCTCTCCAGGACTTTGAGATCCGTGCTACTGATATCTTCCTTGTCACTTTCCCCAAATCAGGTGGGTTGACTGCATATAATTTTTTTATTTTTTAATTTCAACATTTTTGTCTTTGTCACACAGCTGATAACAAGCATAAACATCAGCCATGAATGAAAAAAACAGTAGCTTAAGAACATGCACCCAAAAATCTGAATGCCAAGAAACATAAATGCTCTAAAAAGTGATATTGCAAGTCCGTATTTGTATTTTAATCAAAGTTTTTTATATTTATGTCAAAACTTTAATTAAAATGGTCAAATATTGTGTCCTACTTCTCCACCTTCCCTGCATAAAATCACATTAAGTTTAAATGGTAGATTTGTTTGTATTTGCATCTTCACTTCATATTGCATTCTTTACCAGATTTATCACATCCATAGTGCCTTTTGTCAAGGATATTAAAAGAAAACGTAAGTTAATTTAGTGAACAACAGCATCTACATACAAGAAAGCTTTAGATGCAGCTTGTATGCAGCCTCAGAGGAGAAGCCTGAGGCCAAAAATGTCTGAAAGGAATTTACTGCTTTTCGTGTTTTTAATTGCCAGAAAGAGACTAAATAAAAAACAAGTAAAACAGGAAACTTGGGACTCCAAGTTATCTCCATCAACTGCATAATAGGCTGCTGAGAGGTGAGCCTGTTTCAGCTTGCATGTAATTTATAAGCAGGTTTTGAGCACCTAGGGGTGTTTCAAGGCCCAACCCCATACATGTAAAAACCTATTGTCAACTGGATGTTTGTTCTTTGTTGTATATGTTTTATTTTCTAAGTTAACTTTCTATTTTGCCACTCAATCTTGAATTCTTCATTGTGTCCACTTTCTTCTGTGGGTATGGATCGATACAGGATGATAACCGACTGTTATTGTAAAACATCAATAGGTGCAGTATACATATGAAATGCAAAAGGCACAAGATGCGCCACAGAAATCCATCACTCTCCCTCACATTATAGTCATTATTGTGATTTGAATACATTTCTTTCAGATTTATTTTCAGATTTGTTGTCTCTTTTATCTTTATGATCATATAACTATTTACTTCATCACTTCTGCGGACATATTCTAACAGCCCAGTTTGTCTTTGCACATAAATTATGCACAGCATGGAGTTTATCTGGACATTACTGCAAAAAAAGCTTTTAAGATCTCAGAAGGATTGATGTACAGTCTGATACTGTTTCAGCTGTTTGTTTGTATTATTTGGTTCCATTTATATCAATGAATTATATAACTGTCAGGCTTTCAGGTGAGTGTTACCTGGGAGTAATATTTAAAGGATCCTCTGTTTGCAGGCACAGCGTGGATGCAGCAGGTCCTGGTTAAGATCATAGAGGCTGTAAATCCTGACTGGGTGGAAGATGTCACCAACAGAGTACAAGTTCCTTGGCTGGAGGGGCAGAGTGCAGATGACCCGAACCGAGAAAGGCCGGATCCTCGGATCTTTGGCTCACATCTGCCCCCTGACATGTTACCAAATGGAGTGAAAGATAAGAGAATCAAGGTGATTACTTGCAGCTAACAGCAGCAACAACAACAACAAAAATAACCATGTCTGTAAAGCTGTGAAAACAACACTGTTTTAACTGTATTCATGCCAAAGACCACATGCACATACTGTATATTTTTCTGTCTTTAGGTTGTGTATGTTTGGAGGAACCCCAAAGACGTCCTGGTGTCCCTCTATCACTTTGCTCACAGCTGGATCTTGATGGAAAAACCTCAGAGCTTTGAAGACTTTTTCCAGAAGTTCCTTGATGGTCATGGTAAGTTCTGTAGTGAGAGATTCTCTAACTTATACCTTTTTTTCATGTATACAATATGTATTTATGTGTTCATTCAGAAGAGTAAAAGAGTAAATTCATTCATCTTGCTGTGAGAAAATCTTAAAAATGGCTAATTCATGCAGACAATTCTACATGTATGTAATGATGCAAATACTTACAGTATTTTAAAAGAAAACAATGCGTCTCACTCATCTGTTGAGGTTATCATCAGCACTGACCTGCATACTTTTCTTCACCAGTTTACATGGGATCCTGGTTTGATCATGTGAGAGAATATTGTGCAGCTCGAGACCAGCTGGACATCCATTTTGTGCAGTATGAGAGCATGCTGAAGGTCTGGAACCTTCAGTATCCCTTTTTTTGTGCAAAAAATAGATATGATGCACTAATAAAATTAAGCTGCAGAGGTTTTTGTTTTATGCACAATGTTAACACCAAAAGTTTCAAAATTAAAATACGAATAAACATCTGTGGTTTTCAGGACCTGAGAGGAGAAGTTGTGAAGATTTGTGCTTTCCTGGGAAAAGACTTGACAGATGAGGCCATTGACCATGTCGTGGAGACGTCCACCTTCAAAAACATGAAGACCAACCCCAAAGCAAACTACAAGGACTTAGTGGAAACGCACCGCTACAAAACAAATACAATGCGCAAAGGTTTGTTTTTTCACACTGATGTCTCACATTTTATCTACAGAAACCTTTAATAAGCTGCAGACCAGCACAGACTGGAACGTCTGACCTCTTCTTTTTCCCGAACAGGCATAGCAGGAGACTGGAAGAATTTCTTCACAGTGGCCCAGAATGAACAATTTGACAAAGTGTTCGAGGAGAAGATGAGCGGCTTCCCTTTGGACCTCATCTGGGAGGTCAAACAGTAGCTCCTGACTCACATTGTTTTAACTCACTGATCACAGCTTACTGAACATCTGACTCTTTATTTTGTACATCAGAGCAGACAGTGTAACTATTTCACCCTCGCTGTTGTTGGCTGAAAACATTAGATTAATGAGAATTTACTTCCAAGATCAGTGAAGACCAAATTAGCTTCTCATACTAACTTTTACAATGAAAGTGTGTGAGGATTTCATTTGTGCTGCCCAAAGCTTTGAAAACTGGCATTTGAAATTCATAAAACCAATCTATCTGTATAATTGGTAGAACGATGCAGGTGTCACTTTTTAATGGATCAACTGTATAAACAAAAGCTGATTTTTGAAAAAAAAGGGATGAATTAATGCTTTAATCTTCAAAAAAAAACTGATATACTTAATTTAATTTAATTTCGGGGTTTGGTGTCTTTTGTTGTCTTTAACTGAGGTGTGACATTTTTTATTATTTTAATAATTCAGTTTAGTTGAAGATTTACAGTAGTTAGAAGAGAAAAAGAGAAATTTTGAAAGAACATTTGTGGTAAAGAAAAAAAAAAGTTTGTCCTTTGTTGATGTTGTTCTGTAATTTCTGTGGGTTGACCCTTTAATGCAAATCAGAAATAAATGATCAATTAACCATACAAGTAGCACAATAGATCACTAAATCAATGTTTGTGGAGTGGATCATTCTCTGCTAAAGCACCTCTTAATGCTTGTACTATGTTAATGTTTCTACCATTTATTTTTCTGCATTTTTGTCGTCTTTAATTTTTTTCTCCGTGACTGAGGAGTTCAAGTTTGTCGTCACTGTTTCGAGCACAAAGAAGTTCGATGAATATAACCATTATATAAGCATGGTCATTGTGCTGATTTTACACCTCTCGTCTAGCCAGCGCTTTGATGAGCCGTCAATAAATCCACCGGAAACAAGTGATGTTGTGACTCTTTTTTTCAGCTGGACGGTCAAGCATGAAGTTCAGCCCTGGGACAGCCTTGTGCCTCACTGCGCCAGTATTGTCAATTTCCTGACTGCTTGAAGACGTACAGCCCACATAACTTATTTTTTTAACAGCAAGGCCCTTTGAGAGCGTCCGTGGCTGAACCATATTTAACCTTTCTGTGTCAGACCACCCGCCAGTGGCTGGGCCTCTGGCGGCCCATTCACCAACTCCGTGGCACCGACAAGCTAGCCGAATATGATATAGAGCCGGATCGCAGACCGACTGCACGATTTATTCCCCACGAAACCCAACCATCTTTAGAAGATGTGTTGTGCGCTGCCTCACAAAGGCTCCGTGGGCCACAAAGCCGCAGCAGCAGCATAAATTACCTTCAGTTTGAGGTGGCGGGATTTTATGTAGTGAACGTCCGTACCCTGCTCTTCCCATGCTTAAAAAAACTCTGCTTTTTTTCCCAGGTTGCATCACACACAGGGGGTCTGGCTGTGTGAGCTGAGTAAAGCAGGAGTTTATCATTGGATTTTCATTTTGGTTTCTGTTTAGTTTGAGTAAAAGTTAGCTGGGAGATCACAGAAACCAAAAAATAAACTGAACATGAATGTCTGTATAAGTTTTAAGGAAACAATAACATTTTCAGGGTGAACTCATTGCATCAGAAACACAAAAGATCTGTGGCGTTTGGATAATTATGTTTCCAGTAGAGCTGCAACTAATGATTAGCAGCATTATTGATTGATCCGCAAATTATTTTCTCATAAAGGATTTATCTCTTCATCTAAATGGTCAGAAAAATGGTGAAACAAAGTCTAAAGATGTTTATTGCACAAACACATAAGATATATGAAAGCGTCAAATCATCACAATTGATGAGTCTTGTTTGTCCTAAAATATGATTAATCAGTTTACCAACAATTTTCTGTCAATGATGCTGATTGATTGATCAACTTATCTTTTTTTCGCTGGGGGACACATTCTGATGCCAAATGATCATTTTCCTTCCACACAGACTCTAATTGGCTAAATAATATTTTTCAGACACTTAGTCACTTTTCATTATTTACTTAAGATCTGTAAAAAATTGAAAAAGTTTTTTAATTACAATTTCAATAGCGATTTCTGAACTAATTAGCTAGTTTATGGAAAATAACAGCTACCTGTGCTTGTTTAAGACATTAAGACATAAAGATGGTCAATGATGCCTTCATACAGCTCCCAAAGCCTCACCTGAAGCTAACTTTAGCCTCCGCGGCTGTTTGCAGCTCGGCACAACTCCTGTCCTCATAAACTTTAAGCTTCCTGAATGTACAGCACCAGCAGCTGATGTTAAAAAGGCAGATTAGATGTTGCAACAGGTCAGTGATACCAATTTAAACTTGCATTTCTCCTTTTTGGAGGACAGCTTTCCCTCAACACCAACAACAACATTCATCTCTTGCAACAAGTTAGGACTTAACACTCTTGATATTAACCTACCATCATTTTTACAGTAAAACAGCAAACAATCCAACACTGCAGGGGTACAGAGATTTGTAGCTGTAGTGTATTTTCTGCATTGTAATCCCTCACACTGCTTAAATCTGTAACATGTTACTAAGTAATGCTGCACAGCACTGCAGAAGAAATCTCCTAGTCTGTGAAATCAGTTCACTGTTCTTCTACTATTTTCATGGGATTTGTTGACAAAAAGAAAAATTATACAAAGAGACAGCCTTTAATTGTTTCCACAGTAACGAGAAGAGTGTAATCCACGATCTCTTCCTCTTGTTATGAAAGTAATCAAATTTTCTAGCTAGCTTTTAATCCATCAGTCAGTCTCTGTCTATTTTCGCTCTCCATCTCTTTCACTTCTTCATCACTGTGTTGCCTCGTCATGACCTCTGGCGATTGACACTCAGCAGTCCCAGATGACCGCAGGACTGCAGGACAATCCCAGTAGGTTAATAATTACTCTGGATCCACAGTGAGGGAAGCCTGACCCCAAACACGGCACAGCAAGGCACGGGCAGCCCACGGCACCGCTGATAAATCGACAGCTACTCTCGTTTGTGTGTTTTCAAAGAAGAGAGTGCAAACACA
Organism: Acanthurus leucopareius; assembly: GCA_029814765.1. Classification (NCBI taxonomy): domain Eukaryota; kingdom Metazoa; phylum Chordata; class Actinopteri; order Acanthuriformes; family Acanthuridae; genus Acanthurus; species Acanthurus leucopareius. The sequence continues at coordinate 18,373,853 of JAQMCX010000003.1, read as the reverse complement.
GCTTCAAAGTGATCCCAGTTTTTGCAAACAGGAGTGGATTTAAAGTGAAAGCATGCTGAGGAGGATTTAGAGACAATTATATCACTTTGTAGCAATAAAGTTCTAAAAAATATTGTGCTTATCAGTGTTGTAAAAACTTAAGATCTGACACATTGTCCTTCATATGACTTTGGATAATTAATCTAAAGTTCCCTTGATGGTTTTCTGTTTTTTTTTTTATAAGGCTTTCTGTGCATGCATGTGTGTTTGACAGCACGAAGATGGCAGAGCTGCACGGAGATAAAGTGCGACAGAGAGAAGAGAGAAAGTCAAGCAGGGAGAGAAAATGACAGAGCGATGGCGAAGCGGCGAGGCAGAGGCCGTGGCTTTTCTCAGAGATGAACATTAATAATATGACGAGCCACAATAGAAGCACTGAGATCAGAGAGATCACCTCCATTGTCCCGACATCTCCTACTGACACCGACCGCTCTGGTGAGGGAAGAATAAGAAGAATAGAGGAGCATAACCTGGCCGCTCACCATGCCCCTCTTTTTTTAAATACATAATGGCCCCTGGTCCTCTGCTATGCCTTTTAAGTGTGTGATGGGTTAAAGACTCGATGTGCAGAGTATCGAGGTAAAGGCAGCGTTTCAGCTCACAGTTACTACGGACCTACGGATTTTTAGTTTACATGAGCTGCTGTGACTCTGCAGAGTTTAAAACACACTGTGAGTCAAACCAACAGTTTCAGGGAAATGTGTGTTTATTTAAGTTGTTTTGTGAGTCCATTTAATTAATATAGTTTGTATAAACACACAAATCTTTCACCACACGTGAAAAAATGCAAATGCAACATTATCCCAAACATACAAAGAGATTCTGATAAATCACCAAACTTACAATTTGGAAATGTTTACGAGTGTAGTGTATTTATGAAGTTCAGAGACAAAAGTTTGCATTTTCATTTTGATTTGTTTTAAAAATCTAAATATCCAAATGGAATATTTTAAATTTATCACCTAATTGAAATGAATCTTTGCTTTTCTTATTTAAAAAAATAAGTGGATCCCATGTGACAGACTCAAATTTTTACCAAACTGCTTTATTTAGTAAAGATTTAAAGTGTCTTTACAGGAGCACATTAGTTATAATATGAATCTAACGGGCTGATTTTTTATCTCTAAGATTGGACGGAGTTCTACAGAGATTTCTCAACAGGTTAAAAATGTTTCGAACCGAACTGTTAATGATTTCATGAAAGCTGGTATGGCTTAGTTCAAGTTAGAGCAGGTGTTAATGATAACATTCCTCACTGGAGATGCTTCATGGGAAACTTTATGTGACAGAGTTAATGTTGATGGTTCCACTTTGTTTTTCATGCTGAGACACATTAAAATGTCCGCTGCAAAAAAAAAAAGCTCTGTAATACTCTGTAATAAGACAGACTTCTCATACTAAAGGACATTTTTTAATATAAAATGTTGAATAGTTTCATCTGCAAAAAGACTTTTCTGTGAACAGCAGAGTCTTATAAACCTTATTTTGCAGCACAGTGAAATTAATTCCAGTTTAATTAAAACCATTTTGATTAACAGATGCTCTAGAAAGGAGTGTCTGTTTCTTTAAACCAGAAAAAAGGTGGATTGCTGCAGAATAATAATTAAAATGTTTATTTTAGAAAATTCTTGAAACCAATTTTTTTTACATTGAAAACACATTTAAACATTAGCTGTCATTTTTCACTTTTATTTAGAAAATAAAACTTTATCAACTCCATAAAGTTTTATTGCTTGAATACCTTAATAAGAGTTTAGTAAAGTACTTAAATAAATTCAGATTAAGCAGTTTTAAAGCATCACTACAACAGTAACATATGGGTACTTGCATAACAAAACACCTGGTAGTGAAAGTTAAACTTAGATGAAACAACATCAGTTCAGCTTTAACATCCATTGTATTAGCACATATTTAATTTTAATTTTAAAGGATGTCCATTCGGTGTAGATCACTTGAGTCTCTGTGACGCCCTGAGGTGCTGCTGGACATCACTCGTGAAAGGTGGACCGGTGTCAATAGAGCAGAGGTCCAGTGGCTGATGGAGGGAATCCCCGCGGTCATTAATCATCAGACTGGACAGACACGCTGCTCTGAGGTGTTCAGGTCTGAGTCACTGGACTACAGCTCGTCCTTGACCCGATCTGTGCTTTTATCTACTGTTATCTGCTATTTTTGTGACATTTTTTACCTTATTTCATGCCAAACACTCCTAATTGCAGTATTTTCTTGCACATTTTGCTGCATCTTCATGGATGAAACATGTCATGTGGGTTAGTTTTGATTGATTGATTAACTGCTGAGAGGAGACGGGTCTGTCTTCTGCTATTACAAAGGGCAATGTCCCAATTTAGCTTTTCTGACGTTATTGGCCCCTAAATTATTTTGAACCCTGCAGCAATGTTGTTCTAAGATTGAGTCATGACCTCACAGAGGGTCACAGGAAGATTAATATGGATTATTTCAGAGAATTGGAATCTGAACTTGCATTATAACACAGTTTCATACAAAGATCAAAATTTTACCAAAGATACACAACCAAAAGAATCCATCAAAAACCACTAAATGTGGAGGTTAAAAATGAAAGAAATTTCCTTTCCCATCACTCTTCTCCCTCTGTTTGCATCATTTCTCCATCCCTGTTTCCTCTCTTAATCCTCTCATGTTATCTTTTTATCTTTTGCGAGTGTTTATTCAAAGGCCTGATGGACCTGTTGGCGCCCACACTCAAAGTGTTAAAGCTCAGCCTTCCGTCGAAGCGTAGCCACTTTGGCAAATAAAGAAGATGAATGTGTGCAAATCTGAAAGCAAACAGCTGAGATTGTCAGCACCGCGGGAACGTGATAGGGGCCAAGTGAATGATGATGTCGCTTAACTCGCTGACAGATCACTTAGTGAGCTCGAGAAGGCAGCTTTCAGATTCTCCTCTCCTGTCCTCTCCTCTCCTCCCTTGTCCTCTCCTCTTTCCTCCTCTTCTCTCAAGGGACGGAGATTTCGTCCAGAGCCATTTTTCAGCCAATTTATTTCTTGATGTGGTCTAACCTGGGGCATCTCCCGCTGGGGAGGCTTTATGTGGTGATTAATGACGGGTATTTAGCCCAGGTACCTGAGGGAGCTGGAGCCCATCTGCACAACACTGACAGGTACAACACTGCGCTCCAGGACCAGACAGGACAGGCCAGGCCTGCAGCAGACTGGAGAGTGGCAGACAGGTGTGATGAGTGTCACTGCACTGCCGCCAGCCACAGTTACATGTAGTTCATTACTGCTGCCAAGTGGTTGCTGCCTTGTTTAACCAACTAGAATTCAAACTTTACAGAATTTCAGGTATCTGTTTTCACTTCTGTCTTCCCTCGTCTCCCATTTCAAGTAGTTTTCTCTTCATACTTCCAGAGCATCACATGTGAAAGAGCAGGAAGACCTGCTGGCTGAGGCCAAATGATTTAGACATCTATTATACGCTTGAATGCCTTGTCTTCTTCACTCCATCATGGAGCATCCCTCAGCAGAACAGGCCCAGATGCCAGAAGGACCCTAATGAGATTAGGCTGCGGACAGGTTGGTGGCCAGTAGCTGTCACAACTACTCTGTCTGTGTGTGGAGAGATTAATGTGAGTGTGTGTGTGTGTGTGTGTTTGCATGAAGGCATATTAGTGCAAGCTTGCATCAGGGCATGTATGTGATACACAAGTCTGTGTGAGTGAGTGTGCACAAGCTGCCACGTTGATGGTGATTAATGAGCGGGGTAATCCATAGTCTCGTTCTGTCAATGATAGACACATCAGAAGACCCCCAGAGCCTGAGGAACAGACTGCGCAGCTCCATCAGTCAGCACACAAACACATAAACACACACACACACAAACAGGTAATGCGAAAGAAGTTATGCAAACTCCTCATCAGCGTTGTCTACTTTCTGACAGACTCTTGGTTGTATTCCAGTTTATTATTGGATCAGAAAAATTGAATTATTACCACATAATTGATGAACTTGAAGAGACAGCTAGTTTAACTTTCCTCCTAAATCATCATTGGTTTCTAACCCCTGCATGCAGCTTTGTGGACACACACCTCAGCACTAAGAGCTGAGACCCTGGTAATACAATGCAAACGATAGGCTGTTCATAAAGGCAGCAGTCTGTGTGCACAATGCTCGAAACCCTGTGGCCCCAGACTCCTTTGAAGCCCACTGAGATCAAAAAGCAATGCTCCATGGAGCACAGACTAGGTGAGGAGCATGGGCCGAGCAAGAGACGAATGGCTGGAAGCGAGGAGGGAGGGACAGAGGACAATGCCGGCAGGACAGGGCTGCTGACTTCCGAAGATAAAATCATATTTTGAGGGCAGGCGTCCAAAACTCCCCGTCTGTCTCCGTCTCCCCTCCTGCCTTCCCTCCTTTCTTCTCTGAATATGGACAATGACTGTTTGCGTTTACAGAACCATAAATCAGAGGTGCCCATTGCCACAGAGCAGCTGGCACGTTTGCCAATAATTATAATTATTAATCATGCCGATTTCACGGTCTTCAGCGGGACGGCGGGAGACTGCACGGGACAGGGTGCGGCTGGCGCCTCCGGGCCTGCAAAGCAGGCTGGGAAGGAAAGGGTGGCTTGCAGAAAAGTGGGGGAGGAGGAGAGTACAGGGATGGAGAATCAGAAGAAAGCAGAAACAAAAAAGAAAGTAAAGTTGAAATAAACTCAATGTGAATTTAACCAAGTCTCCCAAAAAGGGACATGTTCCCATTTTAACTCAGAAAGCCCCCTAGTGGCCGTTGTAATAATAAAATAAGCAAGTGATGAGTCTTTCATGGAGCAGGATTGTAAAGCTTCAGGTGATCACTGCGAACATGGAGCCTCTGGAGGATTTGTGTTTAACTACTCGCATTCATTCCAACAGCTGTTGCCAGTTCCCTCCTCCTACTCGGGCCCTCTGCTAACCAGCTGCCTTACAGAGCTCGATAAAGCACTGTGAGGAACTGCCAGCTTGGGTCATCTGCCTTTCACTTCTACAATACTGTAAATACGAGGACGACTGTATAATTAGGCGGTTAACTAGCAGGAGATGGTGTTTTCCTTGTTAAAAATCTGTGCGTTTTGGAAAGCTGGCACCGTGTGTGTGCGAGAATACAAAACACGCACCTGTGTGCTTTGGTTTGTGTGTATTTACTAGTGTTGTTACATGTATGGTGTTGCATGCTGAACAGATGGGCACTGCATGGGTGTGATCAACAGAGACCTGAACTCTGTTTCCTCGATCGCTGGTACAAACCAAACAAATACCATGAGACCTGCAGGGTCCAGCTCTGGTCTGAGGTCAGCACATGTCTGGATGGCACAAACACACACTGAACAGATGTGTTATTCAAATCTGGGCACAAATAGCAGCTCTGGGAAGTGCTTCATTCTCTCTTAAAAGAATTGTGACAGCTATCAGGGTGGTCCAAGTAGAAAAATGACAGAAGAACAGATGCGTTAAATCCTTAAAAGTGAAATTCTCCTTGTTTTTTTTTTTTGTAGAAAATAAAGTGATATTGGAGGACATGTTTTGAATTTCCATTTTGTGCTAAATGACTGGTAAACATCATAACCCTGTCGCCTACAAATGTTAACAAGCCCACAGAGTGTAAACCACTCTGCTGATTATGACTCTTTTGACTCCTGTAAACTGCTGGACTCTCATTTTTTTTACCTGCAACGATGAACTCAAATGCTGATGGTTTAGTAAAATATAGGTGAGCTGTGCTAGTAGCTACGCGTAGCCTCAAACAGAGAGGAGGAGTCAGGAAAAAGGTTCACGCAACATGTAGAAATATTTCACTGCACTTGTAAACAGACTTTGATGTATGAAGGTTGGCACAAAGTCTGATGTTGCAGTTACTGTTGCAGTTTCCAATTACTCAAAAGTCATCAGCTTTAAACTTTCTGCATTATCACTCAGTTTAGCCTCACTTGCATGTACCAAGAGCCATAAAACCAAAATCCATTTAACTAAGGCCACCTTTTAATCACTACTCGTATAAAACTTGTGGAATTTTCCCTTGATATCACAACATTAAGTCTTTGAGAGGCCCAGTTGTACCATTGAGTTTGTAATTCCCTCATAAAGTCTAAGCTAGCAAGTTAGGCTGATTAGCTTCTACTCTAAAAAGTGGAAGCTGGTTAGTTTGGCTTGCTGACATTAAAAATGGCCTGGTTTTAATTACAGTACCAACCTCCAAAAAATCCAAACTCCCTGGAGGACAGTTTAATGCCAAATAAAACTTTATTTATTTTTTCTTTTGGTAATTATAATTTTAACCAAACAAGTAAACAAGTCAAAACAAACACAAACAATTTACAAGCTGAAAAAAAAAAGAATTTTAATTTCAATTTAACTCCAAGTTGTTTGGGTCGGGTTTTTTTTACACCAGCAGCGTTTAATCCATCTCTTTCCTTGTCTGAGTCTCTGCAGGAGGTGGGAAAAATTGACAGCAGGTTTGATGGATGACCTCCAGTTAACTCTCCATCTCCTCCCTGCTCCATCTTTCCTTCTCCTCCTCTCTCCATCCCTCTCCTCTGGCTCTCCTTATCCTCTCCATGCATAACACAGCGTCCCCCGGGCAGGCTCGGAGAGGGGGCCGGTCTGGGAGGCCAGACCCAGAAACAAAGCCCCCTCTGCCATTCTAATGCCCTCCCCCTGGGCCCCCGTCCTCCAGGGAGAGTGCTCTCTGCTGGGCCGGGGCTGTTAATAAGCTGCTAATGAGGAAACAGACCTCTATTCTCTGCTAACATCAAGACAGATGGACACACACGACATGTTTGTTTAAAACTTCCTACCGATATGATTGATTGGAAGGAGGGAAGCTTCTGATTGGTCAGGGTGGCTAGATTTGGAGGCATGTGATTGGAAATTATTTTCATATTAAAGGTACTATAATCACTGATTTAATAAGCTTTGGTTATTAGAAAATTTAAAAAAAAAACTTGTTATGTAGTTGATAACTGCTACCAATTTTTTAACTTTCTTTTATTTAGCAGAGTTATTGTTTATCCAAGAGTAACTGGGAGAAAGCTTTCATTACAGCATCATCTAAAGGGAAACTTTTGCTGAAAAATGCAGGTGCAAACAGGCTGAAATGTTTTAAAAATATTATTTTGTTCTTTGTAAAAATTCATGTTGAGTTGCAGGTCAGGTGATCAGGTCAGCTTTAGAGTAAAAATTGACACCAAAAGTAGAATTATTTTAGTAAGAGTGTCATAGTGTCCTCTAGTTTTTTCTAATCCTTTGTGCAACGGTTGACAAAACAATCTCACTGCGTCATTCAGTTGCTGTTGTGGAGCTTTTGATCGAACCTCATGTGCTTCATCAGCTGATGGAGTTTACTCACTTGTTATGGAGTTGTAGATGGTCAAATGTGCTCAAACTCTGACGCTCAGCTTTATGCAAACACGCATGAAAAGTGGTTATGAAGTGCTCACAAAATTTCTCCATTAAAACATATTCTGTGCCGAAGAAGATCACATGATCAAAAGCTCCACAACGGCTCCTAAATGGACTTTAGGGTGAGGTTTTACTGAACCTCGAAACTCATTATGCGTGTTACTTTTACATTTCATCAACTTGACGTGAAATGTTGTTACAGAATTAGTTTGCACAATACATAGAAGCAGGGAAGTCCATGACGGGTGGAAAGTTTGAGGCATCTGTGGTTTTTCTGACTACAAGATCATTCTGAAGAAATGACAAGGTTAAAAGTTTAAATGTTTCATGTTATCTACAATCTGATGGATTTTAGATCATCAGCACTATGAAGAAATGAATGGGTAGATAAAGGGAAATGGAAAGGAAATATAAATGCATTTACAGAGTGTGGCCTTGACCTGCTCTATATGTACCGTATTTTCCGCGCTATAAGGCGCACCTAAAAGCCTTTAATTTTCTCAAAAACCGACAGTGCGCCTTATAATCCGATGCGCCTTATATATGGAT